>OY740792.1:65449357-65824357 GCA_963514005.1 Raja brachyura | reverse complement strand
CTTGCATCGATAGGTTTTATATAGTGTAACAAACAGAAGCAATCCCTGTAAACTTGGTTTGATATATTCCACTTTTATTTTCTCCCGCCCCCCCCTAAAAATATATTTTGCCCCCCCCCCCCGACCCCTCCTCGAGTTTCTTCGCTTCATCGTTGACACAAAGAGGCATTCGATCAAAGTTGGGGAAAGGGTTTAACAGACCGCGGGCAGCAACAAGCAAATCATTAACTTAGCACAGTAGAAAGCAAGCACCGCAGATACTGGTTTATACCAAAGATAGACATGAAGTGCTGAGGAACTCGACGGGTCGGGCAGCATTCCGGGAGAACATGCAGCCCTTCTTTGGATTTCAGACCTTTCATTAACTTACAGCGGACGAACCTTTTGGGGGTAGCGGCTCATTTTGAGGGAGGTGACAGAATTGGCATTTAGTGGTCATTTCAATCCACCAAGTTCGCACCAAATAGAACTCTCAGTTATTGGCGGGATTCAATCAGACTGTAATTCCACGTATTTTTTGTTAAATATATCCATACTCCACAATCCCCTCTTTATCCTAAACATTAGAACCACACGCCACACTGAATAAAGGCCATGAGAATCTTATTTTTAATGTAGACATTGTTTCTGGCATCCCAGGGCAGCACAGCGGCGCTGAAAGGTGAAATCGGTGTTGGTCGCTGGTGGTCGGCAGTCGGCACCCCTAGTCACTTTAGAAGCTGCCAGACGTCCATAGACTCCAATGGTCGTATTTATTATATAGGCAGAAATCCCAATGTACAGACATTTCCCGCACTCAGGGCACGAATCATCGGTCCTCCAAGATCAAATAAAGACAGGCTAACTCTGAAGAAGGGTTCTCATCGAAACTATCCTTGTTCTCCAGAGATGCTACCTGCCCATATGACCTTGGAGCATATTAGGCCATTCGGCCCATTGAGGCTGCTCCGCCATTTGATCATGGCTGATCTGTCTTTCCCCCTCAACCCCATTCTCCTGAGTTCTCCCCCCCCCCCCCCAACTTTGACGCCCTTACTAATCAAGAACCTGTCAAAATCCGCTTTAAAAATACTCGAGGACCCCCTGAGTTACTCCAGCACTTTGTGTTTTTGTTATTGTTGTTAGAACCAGCACCTGCAATTTCTTGTCCCTACTAACTAGATGTCCATTCGTTTACGGCGCGTTAGTGTAAGGAAGGGGCTCGACCCGAAACCTCACATATTCCTTCTCTCCGGAGATACTGTCTGTCCCGCTGAGTTACTCCAGCTTTTTATGTCTATCTTCGGTTGAAACCAGCATCTGCAGTTCCTTCCCACCCACTGCAGTTAATAGACTCACGTTGTCTTTGTAGAACGTCAACAGTGTTTTACTGTGACATGGAACAGTGAAATTCTTACTTAGAGCAGCACAACACACATGTAGACAGAACACTCTAAAACCCGTGATGACAAATAAAAAGTTCAGCAAGAAGAAGAGACAAATAAATAGACAATAATAGTACAAATACAAATACAAAGTCTCCATATACCTCGGGGCCTATTTGGAGGTTGTAGTGTTTAATAGCCTGATGGCTCTTGGGATGACGCTGTTCCTGAAGCTGGACATTACAGTTTTCAAGCTCCTGTACCTTCTTCCGGGTGGCAGGAGTGAAACGAGAGTGTGGCCAGGATGTTGTGGGACTGATGATGAAGCTGCGGGACCTTTTTAATGGCTGGTTCGGGTATCACGCACACAGGGGGAAAAAAAACCTTATATCTTTCTAGTCCATCAGAAATAAGGTTGAGCAGATTTTGGGGCCAAATCGGTCAGGCAAAGCTGCATGTAATCCGAGATAGGGCAGGGGCAGAGGCGTGTAATCGAGTGCACCGCCAGAGCCCACGATCATACCTTAGCAATAGCACTTTTGATTCGCCTTTGCCTGAGGCGAGGCAGAGCGCACAGTAATCGCCCCTGTGTGACTCGCAGCTGCCGGTTACACCCCGTCAATGGCATACTTGTGGCCATGTAATCCATGCCCCTTGTCATGGCCAACATAACACAGCCCACGCTGTTACACGTGACCGCAGTATCGGCCGACACTTTCTTTTAAATAGAAGTAACAAATGTCTTCTTCATTTCGCAATACATGTTTAAACAAACCAGGACACATGAGTCACACAGCACGGCAACAGACCATTCGGCCCAACTAGTCCATGCCGACCAAGATGCCCCCAAAAACAATTTCCCCAAATTTGTACATATTCTCTAAACCTTTCCTATCATTTTCAATCAATTCCCAATCCTAACTATTTTTATAATGTTGTTTTTCAATGTCATCAGGGTACTAAGATGGAGAATTAATTTATGGACTGCATTCAAAGAAAGATTTTCATTGTCCTGTCAGGGACACTTGACAAAAAACTCTTTTGACTTTGACTTTGACTACAGGATAGTTTCCTGGGTCAACACGCAGAAGAACCGACTGACAGAGACGGTCAGAGCCACGTCAAGTCAAGGGCGTGTTATTGTCGTGTGCCCCAGTATTGCCCCAGGAACAATGACCATCTCACTTGAAGCAGCACAACAGATATGTAAACACAGTACTCTGTAAAACCCGGAATTAACATCAAAGGTCAGCGTATATTCAAAAACAAACAGACAAATTAATAAATAATAGTAGTGGAAGTCAATTATAATGTCCCCAAGTCTACAGTTCGGAGAGTATTTGGAGGTTGTTGGCGGGAAGGAACTGCTCCTGAACCTGTACGTTACAAGATCCCCCATCTCCGCTAGTCCCATTTGCTGGAATCTTGAGCAAAACGCAAAGAAACTCAGCGGGCCAGGCAGCATCTGTGGAGGGACTGACCGGCCGATATTTCGATGCTGCCTGCCCCACACTCCACCTCGTTGCGGCTTTTTATTCGTAAACCGGGCATCTGCAATTCCTTGCTTCCAGATGATGTTTGGAATCGTGGCCGTTCTTCAGACTCGCGTTTGCCCCATACTCTTACATTTGTTTTTAAATCCTGTCAGTGTCCCTGTCCAAATGTATTCTACATGTTGTTATAGTACCTGCCCTTACCACCTCCTCGTTCCATATACCCACCGCCCTCTGTGTAGAAAAATATGCCCCTCGGCTTCCTATCAAATCACTCCCCTCTCGCCCCAAATGAATATGGAAATTATCCATGGGATCATCGTCCCATTGGGCACCTTTGCTGGAGTTGTTATCACGTCGGAAGCGACCGCGTTGCCCCCCCTCGCGATAACCCCACGAACTCTGGGCCAACGCCTCTGCTGAGTCCAGAAGACCCCCGGACAAGAAGGCAGGACACGCGGTTTTAAAACGTGAATTCCCTGATCTAATTTTGGACAAAAAAAGCAAATAAATGCGAGTATTTTGGCACCGGAAGGTGGGAGCCATCAATCTGTAGAACAAAATTAAATGTCGGGGACACACAGATGTGTGGCATCGGTTTCCGCCAGGCATTTTTTCCCCAAGTCTTAATCTGTACATTCTAAAGAGAGTCTGGAATTAATTATATGGGGTGATTTTGGCCTCTAGAAGAGAGGGGAAAAAACGACAGAATAATTATTGTTAAAATAAGAAGGATTAAGATTATATGCACGTGTTGATAATATGATAAATATCCCTCGCCGTGGAAACAACTAAATGATCTAGAAATGTGCGTGTATAATCCGCCCGTTTACAGCGCGCGTACAGAAAGCCGATGGCCATTCTCTCTCCCTCCCCAGTACGTGATGGAATGAGTTATGTAGCTGATCGCAACTGTTGCTCAATTATTAATGTACAGATCCTGCAAACCCAAGCTGCCATCGCGATCACATTACGATATTTTCTCGCCGATTTTTACCTCTCTGGCGCTACAGTTTCTAATCATTTATCTGAGTTTAATCTTCCACGGGTTTTTTTTTGTTTCAGATCTTCGGATAATTTTCTACTGGGACCATTTTGTGATAGTAATGTCAGATACGCCCGTTTGTCCTAGTTCTTCAGACGTGAGATTTCCCAGACCGTGAAACATATAACAGTACTGTGGCTTTTAAATTAAAGAGCAACACTTGGCGGGCCAGGGCGGCAGGGAGGGAGGGAGGGAGGGAGGGAAGGGAGCTGGAGAGGGCCGAGCCTGCTGAATTACTTTGATCCTCCCGTTCCTCCTAATTATTTTGAAAATACATCCAAAATGACAGTACAAGCGGATTGTGTTTTATTTTAAAAAAAGGATCGAAATCACAACTCTTTGGTTTACTGAAACAGGCTAGTGGTACCGCTGTGATCTTTGAGTTAAATAGCCAATTGTATGTCAAACAGAAACAAAATAAAATGGATATTCACGTCATCTTGCGAGACCATTTTCCGTTCAGTGATTGAATGATTGAATGAAACTTAATTGTCACATGTACATGAAATGCTCTGTTTTGCTTACAACCCGGTAAAATGTACAACCAGGCAGTACACAAGTGTTGCCACGTTTTGGAAAGACAAAACCAGGTTGGGCTGAAATGCACAATGCTGAATACAGCGTCTAAGCATTTATTTACCCTAAGTCCCTACATTATTTTGTATATTTCAATTTCCTGACCCATGTAATAATTTCCCAGTGAAAAGCGAATATTGGTTTGCCGCTTGCGGCAGGGCGGAGGAGAATTATTTGCAACTGGAAGGACATCATTAATACCGCTGCGATCCAATCTGCTGGGGGGGGGACATTTAAAATGTTGTGCAAGCTAGCAGTCAATTGAAAGGTTGGAATCTGCGACAGACCAGCGGAAAGATAGCGCTAACTGGCAGAACGACGCATCATAAACGCATACACTATACAGACACAAAACACTGGAGTAACTCAGCGGGACAGGCAGCATCTCTGGAGAAAATAAACGGGTAACGGACCCTTCTTCAGACACCTATTCCTTTCTCCAGAGATGCTGTCTGACCCGCGGAGTTACTCCAGCTTTTTGTGCCAACGGTTTAAACCAGCATCCGCAGTTCCTTCCTACAATATACCAAATTGGTTATCAAACTCACAAGGATACGTGCATGGCCTTCACTATATTGCTTATGTTTTTGACAGAAAATACTGGAGTAACTCAGCGGGACAGGCAGCATCTCTGGAGAGAAGGGATGGGTGACGTTTCCTGTCGAGACCCTTTTCAGACACATTTATGTGTAATTAACTCTACTTTTTGATTACAAAAAGCGTAAATACCGGTAACGGAACAATGAAATGCTTACTTATTTCACGTAATAACACAGAGATAATCATATAATGATCAATAATGCAATTAATTAATAACCGCCTTTAGAAACACCATTTGTGAGATGAATCTGAGTTAGTCTGGAATAAACATTTTATACACATAATACAGCCCATAAACGCCATTGGTGAATATGTTTAAAATGGCATCAACCCGCGAAAGTTCAAGAGCAAGTCTTTAAAACAATGAAATCGAGCGGGAAATCTTGCAAATGCACGGGGTATGATGGTGTGCTGGCGAGGGTGGGTGTGGGGGTGAGCGAGGGCGAGGGTAGGGTGGGTGGGTGCCGCTGCCGCCGCCGCCGCCGCCGCCGCCGCCGCCTCTATGCCCTTGCCCGCACCAGTAACACGGTCACATGAAATTCCAACCGAGCAAACGCCTATTTCCAGCGTTTTCTATTTCATTTCGTTCTCTCTTGGCGCCAGCAGAACACCCCGCGACACATTCTGATCAAGGATGAGTTGAACATTTTACTTCGCAACTCATTTGCTTTGAATGGAACGGCCATTAATTTCCGTTAGTGCAAAACTCAACAGTGGTGAATGTTTAAACAGGGCTATCTCTCCGTGACTCTAAATCAAAACTGATGCCATTAATGGATATCAACTTTAAAACAGGGTGGACACATAATGTAGTTTTACCGGGAGGATACAAAAACAGAAATGTATACGATATAATGTATATATAACTAAAATGTATAAGATATAATATACATATACAAATATATATTTTAGGATAGATATATATATAGATACAATGCTTATATATACTCACGCACACATATATATATACACTGTATGTAATGTATATACATTATATATTTTTTTAAACCTGTACATATAATACCTATTAAACTAAAATATATACGATATAATATACATATATAAATATGTATTTGTGATATATGAGTATATATAAATGCTTATACACACACACACACACACACACACACACACATATATATATATGCACACACACACACATATATATATATGTATATATATATACACACACACACACACACACACATATATATATATATAATATAATACCGTATATAATGTATATACATGATATATGACATGTTTAAGCTATATATATATAATGTCTATTAATAAAACGTACATCAGCATTTGAATATTGTTGTACACCTTGTCCCTAATTACGAGTCAGTTTAATAATCTAAACGATCTTTAATCTTCTGAAGACAGACACAAAAAGCTGGAGTAACTCAGCGGGCAGCATCTCTGGAGAGAAGGAATGGGTGACGTTTCGGGTCGAGACCCTTGTTTATAGTTTTGGCAGCGAGGGAGTGAGACAGATCGATTTGTTTGCTAATGTTATTTCATAATTGTACTTTTAAATAAATCAAATGTATGGAACCACTATCAACCTCGTTCAAATTCAAATATAAATCCCGCCGGTGAAATTCCCAGTGGACTTTGATGCGCTATCAATGATAAAATGATCATTAAGTCATCATCGTTTCTGTTGTGTTTCCGACGCTGTCGTTTGCAGTAGTCATCCCGCAGTTCCCAGCTCCCTTTCCTGCTGCATCTCACGGCGGCTATGGGGGGAGAGATACACATATGGGAACGAACATGTGGGAACAGCAACAGGGGAAACGCTGGCACAATGGCATTTCTTGGCGATCTATTTCCACCCAACGCAGCTCCAGAAACGAGCGGGGAAATTTAACAAAACGATTGCTTTAAATGTGCTGCTAATTGAATTCTCAAGCACACCAACCAAGCCGTGCAGTTGCCAAACAGTTAATCCGAAACACTTCAACTCCATTTTAAAACAGGACGCCGAATGCAAAGTTGCGCCTGCTGTAAATCTAGGAGCCAAGCAACTTTAGAAAGTTGCACTTCTCCGCCGGGGTAAATGGGAGTTGGGTTTTTTTTTTTGCTCGCTGTGGATCAAGGTGTTGGGCGAAGGGGAAAACAAGCCCAGATTTACAGTTGTTTGTTTTGGAATTGTGCTGGCGATGGACATGGAAATTTTGTGTGTGTCTGTCATTGGATCTTGGTTTGCTGGTCGCTTTTCCATTGGTCGCTAGGAATTGACAGACACGCAGACCTCTCCTCTGCTGCAAAACGGAGCAGACGTTTGCATCAATCAGGCAGCCAGGCAGGGGGGGATAGATGACAGTGTGCAGGGGGCAAGTAGGATAAACTCAATAACTCCTCTCCGCTAGCCAGCGACATGCTAACTGGCACTGAGAGAGATGTGAACACTCCTGGACCTCTGTAACCTCTGTGTCAGTCAAGGGCCGAATTTTCGACGAATATTGTGGTTATTTTTCGTTTCCATTTGGAAACTACTACAGTGCACACACACACACACACACACACACACACACACACTCACACACACACACCGCCGCCTCTCAACTTCTCGCATTGGTGTCCTTGCGAGGAAAGAAGTCTGGGGGTTTGATTTGCGCGGCTGAACGCACCCTACTCGGATAATATGAGTGAGAGGAGAAGGTCGGCGGCCGCACTCAGCACACGGGCACACGCCTTCTCCGTGGAAGCGCTGATCGGGACTAATAAAAAGCGGAAAATCCAAGAATGGAGCGAGAAGACGATGGAACTGAGTGTGGACAGTATAAACCAGGACCCGGCGCTGGGGGACAACGCGGATTCAAGCCAGTGCATGGAGATCAACTCTGGTTAGTGTCAACGCATGTCCAGCCGCGCTCTGCACACGCGTGGCTCGGGAGCCGGACAACCCTTCAGGGGAAGTAGCAATGTTCTGTAAAAATAACTCCCTCTCCACAATCTTCTACCCCCCCCCTCCCCCCCCCCCCCTCTCCCTCTCTCTCCCTCTCCCCCTCTCCCGCTTGCATAGGTTTTCGTGAGAGGGAAGTACATATTCAGTTCAGTTTTTTTAAATAAACGCAGTTTCTGCCTTAAAACGTTAGCACCGTTAGCTTGCCGTGCAAGCCTTTGGCCGGGTGTCATGTGCCGCCGCGCTGCCTCTCGCTGTGGTCTTGGTTTTCTCGGCAGGGCCGTTGTCGGGTCGTGGGTGGGGAGAAAGTTTTAAGATTTTAAATCTCGCTCCTTCACCCCCCCCCCCCCCCCCCCCGACCACCGGTAACACTTCTTCTCCGTCCTCTAGCCGGCCGGTGGGTTGTTGAGGCTATCCACTCGATGGTGAGGAGTCCAGTTGTGATTTTGTTGCATGCCCCTAATCTGAATGACATTAAAGTACCGACGTGGGATCTCAAACTTGCTTTGTAAACTTCGCGGGAACAAGGAATGTCATTGCACCCGAGTGTGTAGGACACGAAACTAACCCGAAGCAGAATAAACGCTGCAGAATGTACTTATATATTATATCCAGTTGCTGATTAATCGGTGTGTTGCATTTGAGAAATCCCTCGAACACCAGCTCTCCCCGCCGCTGCATTTTAATTAATCTTTGGTTTAAAGTCTCTTAATCGTGCCCGATTCACGGCAGCTTTCGTGCAACCCGTTAGCTTTCCCCGCTCGCCCCTGTGTGTAAAGCGATGATCACAGCTCAATAACCAAACTCTGCCCAAAAAAGGATTTATAATCAGTAAATCGCCAAGAGAGTCCACAGAAATTATTTGAACATGAGCTCCAACAAGATTAAAACGTGATTTTATTGTTATGGGATAACATAAAATACTAATTCTACTGTTACTCAGTGCACCTTCTGTGAACGAGTAATCTCACGGCACCCTGGCCGATATAACAATGAATTAATCTGACACAATACGCCGTGCTAAATGTCTTTTTATATTGTACCGTGCTGCTTACTGTTGCATTTTAGAACACGGAAGCCGCCGATCGCTGTGTGATGTTTAATGAATAGAGATTTAGACAGAGTGCCGGGTGTGAGCGCGGCACCTGATGGCCTTGCCTGTGCCGCTGAGTTCCCCCAGCGGGCTGTGATTCACACGGGGTGAAGTTCCCTGCCCGTTTCAGCTCTCAGTCCCACCGCCGAGCAGTCACATACCCCGCCTGAAATAACACTCCCGGAGTCCCTGCAATGTCAGAGTTACCGCATGACGACATTTAGGATTTAATATAAAATAATGACACTCAATTAAAATAGTGCAAGGAAGTAAATGATTGCGGTAGGGATACTCATTAAAATCATGCTACTCCCTCCCTGCTTACTTCTTTCTGATTTGTGTTTGAATGGTAAAAGTGAAATCCATCTGCAGAAATGGCCCTAATTCGCCTTTGGTGCTTGGCAGAATAGGACCGTTTCCGACGGCGTGTGTGTCCGCCGTCCCAGGTAACGGCACAGAAATGACAGGTGTTTCGCCCTGTGTGCTTCGCGGTGGAGGTAGTTACACATTTCCAAGTTGCCTCTGGACTTCGTTTAAAATGGCAAAGGAATTGGCGTTAACATTTTTTTGAAAACAAATAATTCTGAATGGATAGAAGCTGAGGGAGCGGGCGCGATACTTCTGGCTGGTAGGGAAATCATTGGAATTTGTGTCCCGCCAGGCCTGGGACTTCAGAGAGTCCAGCCCTTGGTGGCAACGAATATTCCTCGACAAACAAAACAACTGTAGCAACTTAAATCGCGATTGTTATCCTCCTGTTAACCGGTTAGAAGAATATGTCCCGTCGCATCGACGAGCTCCCATCCTGAACTTTAAAAATACAGGATATTTAAGAGAGTGCTACAAAGTTATGGAAGGGGGTTTCTCTCGCCTGAAGTGGAGAAGAATTGTTCTTTATCGGTGAGAGGTTCCACTGATATTGCTTTCGCCAGTGAAAACGAGCAGAAAAGTACAAAACGGGTCCAATACAGTCTGCTGCGGAGACTATGTAGGACTTGCTTTTACAAAGAGAACTGCTGTTTCACTTCCAATGCGAGTTCTCTTTCTTCTGCAGAAATAAGTTTGAAAAAATGCCTACGGCTGATCCTAAAATCAGTTTATTAGTAATTTGGAGGCTGTGAAATTGATGATTCAGAATTGGCTAATTATTCGAAAAAGTACAGAGGGATTGGAAGTTCCATATGACTGCGGGGAGTTATTGGTCAAAGTGCTTTCCAGGGCACGCTGATGAAAGGTCCCGACCTGAAATGTCCACCATTTCATATCCTCCACAGATGCTGCGCCACCCGTCGAGTTACTCCAGCACTCTGTATTTTTTTGAACTCCTGAAGACAGCATCTGCAGTCTCTTGGGTCTCTGTGCTGTTCCATTGTCAGTGTAGCAATTCACCTTGCAATTCAATCTCTCGCTCGCTCTCTCTCTACCTCTCTATCTCCCTCTCACTCTCACACACACACAAACACACACACAAGCACAAACAACCCCCCCCCCCCCCCCCCCCCCACACACACACACACACACACTATAAACCAAGGACTTTCGGCCAATTTCCAGTAATGGTGAAATGTAATTTCAGAAATTGGAAAAGGGTAGCCCCAAACGAATGAAATATTCTGGAAGGCTCCCCACCCGAAACGTCGCCTATCCATGTTGTCCAGAGATGCTGCCTGGCCCGCTGAGTTCCATCCCTGGTATAAACCAGCATCTACAGTTCTTTGTTGCTGCAAAATGATGTGACCCGCTCGTTAAAGCGCCAGTTCTAAACACAATCACAAATCTTTCTTTACCTTCTAAATGTCGTCTTCACTCGCTACTTCGGGGAACCTTTTCCACGGGATACGCGTCTATGTGTACTTTGTAAACACCAGCTTTTAGAGCAGTGTTTATATTAACACTGGAGCCGGAGAACGATTCTCGATTCGCACTTCCAAACATCGAGTGAATAAACGATTTTTTTTGCCTTTTTACCAGTATTTCTGTGCCCGACCTCCCCGCCAATAATCTCGAATTTCAGGGCCTAAATTTAGTAGATCGGTTTACTTGTAATTCCAAGTCTCGGAATTAGCTAAACATTCAAGAAGGTGGAGGACTGACTGTGCCAGATGTATTTGGGGACGTATTTCTAATAAGTATTTAACAGCGTACCTTGTTTTGGAATTTTTCTGTTCCACTGCAAGGGACGATATTTAAGACGTTTCGATATTCGACCGAACATACGGCTGGGACGCCGTGTAGTGTTATATGTGATGCTGTTTGAGATCAATATTTTAGTTTGGGAACAACTGTGGAATGTTTTACCGAAGGCATCCCCGATCTCCATTTCTACAAAGTACTGTTTCGCCCAAGTAGAACAAACCGTGAGAATTCAAAGAAAAAATATTTAAAATACTTTAGCAGGCACCTTGTTTCAATGTCCGTTTTATACTTCGAAGGGATAATGCCAATTGTGTAATTTATTTAGTTTAATCTGCTAATATTTGGATCGGGCTTGTGTTTAAAGTCTTAAAATAGCGATTGCGATTTTTTTTGGGGTGTATATATTGGCAAAGGCGCCTGAGTATTTGGGAACGGGCAATTTTGTAATTTAGACGGATTTTTTTTAAGTACACCTAATGCTGCAGGGATATTCGAAATCCACTTGAACGATGTAATACATATATTCAATGTAATCTTCGTCGAAAGGTTACGTAGAGGAGAGACACGTTAGTTTAACGTCCGATCACCTACTTTAGCAATACACCATTGTATTAATTTAATTTAGGACAGGCAATGTCATAGCTCTTTTTTTTTGGTAAATATTAAATATTTAAAACAATCTTACGTGGGATCAACGCGATCTTCGAGACGAGGTTAGGTTCAATTTTAGGACACATTGAGTTGTTTTACAGTGTGTTACCTTGCGAATGGTATATATCCAGTTAGGGCGAGTTTTATAATTTGAGTTGTGAGCTAAGGTTGCATTCCAAGCGAGAACGCGAAGCTGTTGGGGTCGAGTTCTGCAGAAAATGCGTTGTCATAATTTATCCGAAGCACTTGAATGAATTGGCGATCATTTTATGAATCTCAGTATTCGTAGCACGAGTACAGTGTTATACAGTGGGCGTAGTATTTTGGAAATTGTTGTGATTTCTATTTAAAATACAGCATCGTGATATTTATTGTAAACTATTGTAGTGTAATTGGTGCGGTTTTTTTTCACGGGGCAAGAGTGTAATTCGTATATCATAAGCTAGAAAGGACTAAACACTCATGTCTATTGCCAGAATGCAGTTTGTTTTAAATTCTGAGGTTGTATAGTTTCACCGCCATAGTTATGGCTAATGTTTTATAAGTGCTGAAGCAGCATAACGAAGTCAATGTAATACATCTGAAAAAAAAATCAATGTCATATTTTTGAACAGGCTGCAAAATTTAATTTCCCGACTGTGGTAAATTTGCTGTGATAACATTGACGAGGCAGTATTTTAATCTCACTCATTCACGTAGTAATGGCTATATTGTACGTTTTATTGAAGAGACTATTTTCAATATGATTTCTTTAAGGACGCAGTTTATAATGTTGGTGCAATGTCTAACTTAGCACAATTTAATTGGAGGTGAAGAGGCTTTGAAGAATCGTTGTCACAAATCAGCTTGATATTTAAACGATTGCGGGAAGAGGTGCCTCGTTTAGTTGAGTTTGGAGATGCAGCGCGGAAACAGGCCCTTCGGCCCACCGAATCCGCACTGACCAGCGATCCCCGCGTACAATAGTGCTGTGCTACACACTAGGAACAAAGTTACAGTAACAAATGAGCCGACAAACCTGCATGTCTTTGGAGTGTGGGAGGAAGCCTGAGCCCGCGGAGGAAACCCACGCGGTCTCGGGGAGAAGGTGTAAACTCTGTACCGACAGCGGGTCTCTGACTCTATGAGGCAGCAACTCTACTGCTGCGCCGCCGTGCCGCCCAAAGTGCATGGATTTCAGAAACCCTGGGAATATTGGAAAGGGACTGGGATGTTTGGAGCAATTGCTTATCACTCTTTCCCTTTCCCCTTTTAACCCGCCTAATCTTCTGAAATTTACAAACAGCCTACAACCAAAGTAGGCGCCTAATGCAAGCAGTCCACTCTCGCGATTTCTCCACACATGCATTCCGTTCCAAAACATCCCAATTGGAATTTGACCCCCAATTAATATTTTGACAATGATTGTTTTTATTTACAAAATTATTTGCAGCGAAAATAAATATACAACGGGCTGCAGGTCATGACTAGCGAAGAGTTAAATTCAGCTCCTCGCGTCGTGGCTGTTGAGGAAATAATATGTTCAAACCCAAGTTACTGGGAAAGTGTTCTAATGAAGAAAAACCATTGCTTGGGCACCAAATAGATTTCTCTGGGTAACTCTATATTTAGTTTTGATCTGTTTCCGCTTTTAGTTAACTCTTAGTTTGGACGCGGAATATCTGATCAAGAAATGAAAGGTCAGAAAGCATTTGGTCAAAGTATGTGCTCATGAAGGTGTAACACATTGTGATATATACCTTTGCCATAAAATAATGGCTATACTTTTTTCATCTTAATTATTTGAAAACAAACGGGTCGGCCTGATAAGATTTGTGTACATTGCTACCTTTTTCAAAGAAAGGTGCATTCCTTAAATTGGATTTTATACACAACAGCTGTTAAATGGTGTCATAGTTAAGATTTATTTGAGCAAACAAGAACAATCTTTGTTGCAATTTCTGTTTAACGTCAACAGAGGCGGCATTAAATTAAATTAATAATCACTATAGTATTTTTGATCAAGCATTTGAAGAAGTAATATTTTCCATGTTTTGACGTCTTATACGTATTAGTTGATGCCTTATACAGTTTTATGTCCTTGTGAGAAAAACATAATTTTTTAATGCAACGATGAAGTGACAGTACTGTTATTTGGTGGAATACAGCGATTTTATGTTGGTTTGATCGATTTTTTAAATGCCATTTATCTTTCTAGTTTGTTTAGGAAAGAACTGCAGATGCTGGCTTACGCCGAAGAAAGGCACAACATGCTGGAGCAACTCAGCGGGACAGACAGCATCCCTGGAAAGAAGGAATGGTTCAAGACCCTTCTCAATACTCAAGAGGGGTCTTCATCGACCTGAAACCTCGCCCATTCCTACTCTCCAGAGTTGCAGCCTGTCCCGATGAGTTACTCCACCATTTTGTGTCTATCTTTCTATTTTGTTTGTTCTGCAAGATATAATATTTGATTTCAGTGTTGTATTACAAGAGCGATACAAAATGCACCCACCTAATTTAAAAATCACCCGTAAATCTGCCATATCTGCTATCCATCAGATTCTTCTTCAAAACCCTTCACATCAACTATCATACCAGCTCCCCGGAACATTTGCTTGTGTGCTCATCACCTCCTGTGTGATCATAGCTACTTTGTGCATTTTCTTTCAACATGAAAACTCTTAACACCAGGCATAATTTAGCTACATCTTCAAGCGTTGCCTGAATAATATCTCCCTTGAGACTTCTGCCTGAGCAGATCTTGCAAACTGTTACAAAATGACAATCTATTCTTAGGTATTCATTTCAAGATAAAATATTAGCCAGGGTTCTTTTATATTTCAGATGAAAACAGGCCTTAACATTATGAATTATTTGGAATTAAAAAATAAAAAAGCAAATGAAAGGCATTTAGATAGATATATACAGAGGAAGGGTTTAGAGGGCTCTGGGTCACAGGCAAATGGGACGAACCTCATATGCCAATTGGTTGGCATGGACAAGCTGGGTCGAGGGGCCACCTTCCATGCTGTACAGCTCTATGACTCCATCTGAAAGGTGGTACCTTGAACAAAGCACCATTCTTCCATGCTACACTGGGCTTTAACTTCTGATTGTGTTCTCCAACATCTAGAGTGGGACTTTGATCCATAGTACCCTGATTCATGGTCTGCACAATTGAACAGGACATGGGGGGTTTATGTACTCATGTTATCACCTTCTGGGGCTTGCTTTCAAATGCTCCCCTATACACACACATCTCTGTATCAGACCCAACTAATCTTCCCAAATGCCATCAAACACTCTGTTGTTGATGTCAGCCTACTTCCAGCACCATTGTGCTGTGTCCGGGTGCAATCACAAATGATGCATTTGTCTTAGAGTCATACAGTCATACAGTGTGGTAACATGCTCTTTGGCCCAACTGGCCTACAACAACCAGCATGTCAAATCTACACTAGTCCTACCTGCCTAGGTTTTGCCCACATCCTCTAAACTTGTCCTATTCACGTATCTGTCCAAATGTTTCTTTAATATTGTGATGCACCTGCCTCAACTACCTCCACTGGCAGCTGGTTCTGTACACCCACCACCCTTTGCATGAAAAGGTTAACCCTCAAGTTTCTATTAAATCTTTATCCCATCCCATAAATCCTATGTTCCCCGGTTCTTCATTTCCCCATTCTGGACCAGAGACTGTGCGTCTACCCGATCAATTCTTGATGCATCATTTATTCCAGTCGTCTTTCCAAACTACTTACAAATATTGGTCTGCGTGTTTAATGTTATTTGAATCCCACCACCGCCCCAGTTCTGTGTTTTAAAGTGACCATGGAAAGTCCAATAGATTAACTTCTGACCCCAAGACTATACCCGTCCACAGGTTTTGCTGGGGGGCTTGCCTGGGGCTTTCCATTGCTGTCCCATGATGGAACCATTCTATTTACACATCAATTAGAATGTGGGTGGAAGCTTGCTTATATCGTCTTTGAGGTATATAAAATAATGAAAGGCATAGATAGGTAGGTTCGACAGTCAAAACCTTTTCCCAAGGGTGAAAATGTAAAAGACTATAAGGTGAGAGGGGCAAAATTTAAAGGTTTTTTTTTTACATTGAGTGTTGGGTGCCTGGAACGCGCAGCCAGGGGTAATGGTGGAGGCAGACATGATGGTAGTGTTTCAGGTGCTTTTGGATAGACATATGGATATGCAGGGAGTGGAGGGATATGGACCATACATACAGCGGAGATCAGTTTAACTTGGCCTCATGTTCGGCGAGGACTTTGCGGGCCAAAGGGTATGTTCCTGTGCTTTACCATTGTAACAGAGAACACAATATCTGTGCTGAACATGATGCCAATACTGTCATTTATCTGCTTGCACATAACCCAAATCCCTCCAAACACATTCCTATGCAGACGTCTTTTAAATGCCACAAATGTATCTGCTTCAATTGCCATCCCCGTCATCATGTGCCAGGCACTCACCACCCACTGTACAACATACCTGCCCCACACATCTCCTTAAACATCTCATTAATCTTTGCCCCTCTCACCATAAAGCTCCACCCTCTAGCATTTGATTTTGTTTCCATCCTGAGAAAAAGATTCTGACTGAATCTGGTCTGAAGAAGGGTCTCGACCCAAAACGTCACCCATTCCTTCTCTCCAGAGATGCTGCCTGTCCCGCTGAGTTAATCCAGCATTTTGTGTCTATAAAATATTCTGACTGTCTACCCTATTTATGCCTCTCATCGTTTTATAATGGAGATACTGGTCTATGGAGATACAAGGAATTGCAGGATCGGGTTTATAAAACAAAAAGAGTGCTGGAGTATATCAGTACCTGACCAACTGAGTTACTCCAGTACTTTCTCTGATTCTGAACATGTCCACTCCAGAAACATTAGGCTGATGCGCCGGTCCTTTGCAATCTATTCTGTTCTGGTGCTTTCCTACAGATGGAGCTCTAAATGCAACCACTCAGGTGAACTGGCTTCGATCAACATCTCGGGCAACATCACTGAGGACAGATTGCTTGATTGCTGCCCCATTGTCACTTGTGAAACTACAAAACAGCTGTGAGAATCCTACATTTTAATAATAACCACACTTTTAAAAAGTCATACTTCATTGACTGCAGCACACTTTGCTATCACTAAGGCCATGGAAGCTACTTCATGTGTAACATTGTCTTCTTTTAGAACATAAAGGTTGAACAGTACAGAACGAGAACAGGCCCTTCAGCCCACACTGTTCATGTAGAATATGATGGCAAGTAAAGCTAATCGTCTCTGCCTGCACATGATCCATATCACTCCATTCCCTACATATCCACGCGTCCAATAGCCTCTTAACCGTCACTATTGCTTGTTGCCTCCAAAACTACTCCTGGCAGTGGATTCCAGGCACTCACCACCTTCTGTGTAAAAAATAATTGCCCCACACATCTCCTTTAAACTTTGCCCCTCACAGCTTGAATCTATGCCCTCTAGAAATATAGAAAATAGATGCAGGAGGAGGCCATTCGGCCCTTCGAGCCAGCACCGCCATTCATTGTGATCATGGCTGATCGTCCCTAATCAATAACCCGTGCCTGCCTTCTCCCCATATCCCTTGACTCCACTAGCCCCTAGAGCTCTATCTAACTCTCTCTTATATCCATCCAGTGACTTGGTCTCCACTGCCCTCTGTGGCAGGGAATTCCACAAATTCTCTGGGTGAAAAAGTGTTATGTCACCTTAGTCTTAAATGGCCTCCCCTTTATTCTAAGACTGTGGCCCCTGGATCTGGACTCGCCCAACATTGGGAACACTTTTCCTGCATCTAGCTTGCCAGTCCTTTTACAATTGTATATGTTTCTATAAGATCCCCCCTCATCCTTCTAAACTCTAGTGAATACAAGCCTAGTCTTTTCAATCTTTCCTTACATGACAGTCCCGCCATCCCAGGGATCAATCTCGTGAACCTACACTGCACTGCCTCAATCACAAGGATGTCCTTCTTCAAATTAGGAGACCAAAACTGGACACAATACTCCAGATGTGGTCTCACCAGAGCCCTATACAACTGCAGAAGAATCTCTTTACTGCTACACTGAAATCCTCTTGTTATGAAATCCCCTAGTCTTTGACATTTCCACTCTGGGGAAAAGGTTCTGGCTGTCTACTCTATCTATGCCTTTTCCAGGCTATCTTCTGATATTAGTGTTAATTTATTTCCCAAGCCATCCTTACCACAAAAATCTGTGAATTTTGTCTGTCCTTCTTCCAGATCAATGCTTAATAATATTTCAGCCTACTTCTAGTAGAACTTTGTAGTGTTTAACTATAAGGAGAACAGGAGAAAGGTCTGTCTAAGTCACTCAGCTCCACAGATGTACTTTGTTCAAATTCGATGCTGAATGGAGTAATTAAAATCTGCTAGGCTTCAGTCTGAAGTTACTTAATGGCCTGTCTTTTTGAAATGGATTAGCTTGGCTGGAGTCTCATGGTTGAATTAGTCTGAAACTTCCAAGAAGAGCTAATGAGATTAATGATGGTTAATGAGCTAAAAGCAACAGAAATGTTGTATAATCATCAAGAGAAAAAATTAATTTAGCGTGGTATTAGTAAACCATAAACTATTTGGCTGTTAATAAAGGAATGTTAAACTTGAGGCTATTGTACAGAATAAATGCATTAATACCACTACATGCTGTTCAATTGCTATTTAATATGTATATTTGTCAATTAAGGCAAGTAAATTATGCAGACTTTTCCGACATTGAGGGTCCCTTTAAAGCACGGGATTAACCCAGTCGCTGACACATATCATCTGCGTGTTGCTCACGATATCCAGACTTCATTTGACTTTTAGCTCAGTGTAGATAAAACATTCTCGGGAACATAGCTGACTACAACTCATGAGTAGTTTGGAGAATGAATCTAAAAATACCTTGAATATAAAGGATAAAAGAAACACAAAAATGTAGCAGTCCCAATGCACCTTCTTAAAAATGTGTTTCACATTTGTTACTTTCAAAACTTCAGGCATTAATCCTGTTTCTAATAATCTCCTGAAACCATGACATGATCAATTTCCCTAACCATTTTTTAAGTATACTTGTATTGGTCCATCCAGCTTTTGTACCTTGATTTCCTTTAGCTCTCTCGGCCTGTCAGTGACTGCCCTGTCTGTAATTTTCATTTCTATAAGGTTTTCCCCTTCCTCCCTCCTCTTCTGAAACATTAACTCACAATGTTCCAAAGTGCTTGTAAGGGTAATAATAGACTGAAACCAAGACAAAACAGGCAATTTGTGCACAGCAAGATTCCTCGAAAAATCAAATACTTGGTGATGTTTGGTGATGATGTGATGTTGTTAAGTGATGGTGTGACACTGCTTAGTTGATGGTGCATCACTGTTTCACAATGGTGTGATTCTGTTTTGTTGATGACATGACACTGTTTCGTTGATGGAATGACACTGTAGTTGATGATGCAACACTGTTTCACCATGGTGTGACTTTTATTGATGATATGATGCTGTTTCGTTGATGGTGTGACACTGTTTCGTTGATGGTGTGCCACTGTTTCGTTGATGATGTGACACTCTTTAGTGAATGGTGTGACACTGTTTGTGGGATGAATGTTATAAATCAGTTGGATCAGCTATTATAAATCAGTTGGATTTTCACGAATGCTTGACATTTCTCTTACTCCTCCCCAACATTTGAACCTTATTCTACACTCATATTCTTCATCTTGACTTTATATATGTCCTTCTATTTCTACTTTTTAATTTTAAACAGAAATTGGATTTCTTTAAAACGTCCAGTAGTTTTGGGTCCTTTGCTTCTTCCCGTTGTCTCTGTAAAATGCACATTTAAAATGTCATTGTTTTAATATTTCTTAACTCTTTTAAAAAGTGAGGATGCAAACTATCGAGCCCCATGAACAACAGTGTTTTCCCCAAAATTCAAGTCACTTTCTAATTAACTATCCACGTTAGACTAATCCTTCTCTTTCCCAATCTGTTTTACCATAACTTATATAAAACTGGGAACAATCCTAAAAAGCACAGGATGCTTTCAATAAAGTATGTGAATGTATTTATTTTGAAGGCCATGCCATCTTCTGCCAATGTGCCAATCTTCTGTGCTAAGGTGAATTAACCATATAACCATATAACCATATAACAATTACAGCACGGAAACAGGCCTTCTCGGCCCTTCCAGTCCGTGCTGACCATTTATTTTCCCATAGTCCCATCTACCTGCACTCAGACCATACCCCTCCATTCCCTTCCCGTCCATATACCTGTCCACTTTACTTTTAAATGATACAATCGATCCTGCCTCCACCACTTCTGCTGGAAGATCATTCCACACAGCCACCACTCTCTGAGTAAAGAAGTTCCCCCTCATGTTACCCCTAAACTTCTGTCCCTTAATTCTCATGTCATGCCCTCTTGTTTGAATCTTCCCTACCCTCAATGGGAAAAGCTTATCCACGTCAACTCTGTCTATCCCTTTCATCATTTTAAAGATCTCAATCAAGTCCCCCCTTAACCTTCTGCGCTCCAAAGAATAAAGACCCAACTTGTTCAACCTTTCTCTGTAGTCTTAGTTGCTGGAATCCAGGCAACATTCTAGTAAACCTCCTCTGTACTCTCTCTATTTTGTTGACATCCTTCCTAATTAGATGGTCTTTATGTGCTTTCTCTCTATCCATTCATAGCTAGAGAATGAATTGTGATAGGTTCTATCCTCTTTCCCACACCCATACTTACCTGGGTCCTGCCAAGAGTTACACTTAGCAAGTTCTATTTCATGTGCATGTGTCCCCAGCACCATTGTTCCAGGGCATTTACAAACATAGGTTGGTATATTTGTAAATGTTGAACCAGACTTCGCCACTAATCTCTTTATTCCTCTACTACCCATGACCTTTTTGAAAATTAAGTATTGAACAAACAGAAAATTCTCAAATCAAAGAGCTTTGCCTCTGCCTTGAACATGCCACAAAGTCTATTCTCTGATGATAGTTATTCCACCTCTCCCTCACTGAGGCTAAAGGAAATTGTTTTGCAACGTTGGAATCCTGTTTGACTTTGAGCCAAGCTTCGAACATCTTCTCTCCATCACCAATCCCAACTTCTCGCACACACCTGGTAACACTCATCTCCATCCTACATGGATTACGTATCCACAATTATTTAAACACCATTATTAGCCTGAAAATGTACCTGAATTATTCCAATCTCCTCTTGGCTAGCTTCCTGCATCATTGTCTTGGACTAAGCTCAATAAAAAGCTCAGTACTTCTGCTGTGCGTCCTAGTTTTTTCCCAGGTCCTATTTGGACATCATACCTGTGCATGGCGACTATATTGGCCATTACACCAGCGACATCTCAAATTGCCAACTTCCATCTTTGCTTTCAACATTTTTCGTGGTCTTGCCTTTCCCTGTTTTGGCTACCTCCTTTATTCCTGGAAACCTCAGATCATTCTGTGCATCTCCAATTCTGGCTTTTCAACATGTTCAGTTTTAAAACTTTCAGTTTGTTTCGAGATGCAATGAGGAAACAGGCCCTTCAGCCCACCGAGTCAGCGATCCC
Source organism: Raja brachyura (assembly GCA_963514005.1). The sequence goes on along the minus strand of OY740792.1, from coordinate 65,802,903 downwards.
GGTACACTGGTGCTATCCGACACACTAGGGACGATTTACAAATCTTATCAAAGTCAATTAAACGACAAACTTGTACGCCTTTGGAATGTTGGCGAAAACCATAGCACCCGGAGAAACCCCACGCAGTCATGGGGGGGAACGTACAAATTCCGCACACGTAGTCAGGATCGAACCCGGGTCTCTGGCACTTTAAGGCAACAACTCTACCACTGTGCAACCAAGCCATCCCCTTTAGTGATTTATTTTTCAGAATGAGGAAAAACACAAGATGCTAGTGTGCAGAAAATCTAAGTGTCCAAGTACAAAGGAATAGACCGGGTGAATGCACAGAGTCTTTTACCCAGGGCAGGGAAATCAAAATGAGAGGACGTAGGTTTAAAGTGAGAGGGGCAAAATTTAATAAGATCCTGAGGGGCAACATTTTCACACAGAGGGGAAAGAGTATATGAACGAGCTGCAAGGGGAGATAGTTGAGACAGGTACAATAATAACATTCAAATGATGACACGAAGCGCTGGAGTAACTCAGTAGGTCAGGCAGAATCTCTGGTGAACATGGATGGGTGATGTTTTAGGCCAGGACCTTTCTTCAGACTGATGAAAGGGACCTGATCTGAAATGTCACCCATCCATGTTCACCAGAGATTCTGTCTGACCTGCTGAGTTACTCCGGCATTTGTTTCTTGTTTTTGTAAAACAGCATCTGCAACCTCTTGTTTCAACGTTTGAAAGGCATTTGGACGAGTACATGGATAGGAAAAGTTTATAGGGTAATGGGCCAAATGCGGGCGGGTGGTACTAGTGTAGATGTGGCATCTTGGTCAGCATGGGCAGGTTAGGCCGAAGGGTCTTTCTGTGCTGGATGATTCTATTACTCTTACAGTGCATTCAGAAAGTATTCAGATCCCTTCACTTTTTCCACATTTTGTTTTGTTACAGCCTTATTGTAAAATGTATTAAATTCACTTTTTTTTACTTCAATCGACACACAATACCCCATAATTAAAAAGTGAAAACAGGTGTTTAGAAATTTTTGCGAAGTAATTAAAAAGAAATAACTGAAATATCACATTTACATAAGTATTATATGCCAGCTCTATGAAGAGTCCTGGTGGTTCCAAAGTTCTTCCATTTAAGAATGATGGAGGCCACTGTGCTCTTCAGGACCTGCAATGCTGCAGAAATTGTTTTATACCCTTCCCCAGATCTGTGTCTCGACACAATTCTGTCTCGGAGGCCTACGGCCAATTTGTTCGTCTTCATGACTTGGTTTTTGCTCTGACATGCACTGTCAACTTTGAGACCTTACATAGACAGGTGTGTGCCTTTCCAAGTCATGTCCAATCAATTTAATTTACCACTGGTGGACTCCAATCAAGTTGTAGAAACATCTCAAGGATAATCAATGGAAACAGGATGAACCTAAGCTCAATTTTGAGTGTCATAGCAAAGGGTCTGAATACTTATGTAAATGTGATATTTCAAAAAAAAATTGTAATTACTTTGCGGTGGAGGCAGGTTCTCTGGATACTTTCATGATAGAGTTATATATGGCTCTTAAAGATGGCGGAGTCGGGGGATATGAGGAGAAGGCAGGAACGAGGTACTGATTGTGGATGATCAGCCATGATCACATTGAATGGCGGTGCTGGCTCAAAGGGCCGAATGGCCTACTCCTGCACCAATTGTCTATTGTCTCTTGATCCAACCTGAAAAGTTGCCTGTCCATTCCCTCCACAGATGCCGCCTGGTCCGCTGAGTTCCTCCATCACTTTGTGTTTTTACTCAAGATTACAGCATCTGCAGGTCCCTGTGTCAGCATCTTTCTTTTTCAAACCTATGGTCTCGGGGAATTAAAGATTTACACTCACAATGCAGGGAAGCTAAAATGTAGGAACGACGACTGGAAGATGATTACGGACCTGTGGTTTTTATGACTATCACATATGGACGTGTAGAACGAAATATCATTTTGTTGAAAAATATTATTTGTTGCATTTCATTGTTGATTAATCATTCAGAATTTTGTAGCATTTGGCTGTTCTGACTCGTGGCTAAAAGCCTTGTAGACACAAGGAACGGCAGATGCTGGTTTACAAAACAGAGAGACACAATGTGCTGGAGTAATTGAATTAATTTGCAGATTCTCTGAATCTCGAACCCTGCAGAGTTTACCTAGCAAGGTATGAGTCGATTAATCAGCATGCAGTATTCAGGGAACCACTCAAATTAACACCCATTCATTCCGTAGTAACAAGGAACTGCAGATGCTGGTTTACAAAATCACACACAGAGTACTGGAGTAACACAGCGGGCCGGGCAGCATCTGTGGAGAACATTGATGGGCGATGCTTTGGATCAATGTTTCAATGCATCCTGATTAAATATAAAGGCAACTTTGCACAGAAGTGGACACTTTGTGAACTAACAGCAGGCAGAGAAATGTAACGAGAAGATTGACTCCCCATTCTGAATAAGGGTTCCGACCCGAAACATCACCGATCCATGTTTTCCGGAGATGCCGCCTGACCCGCTGAGTTACTCCAGCAGTTTGTATCTATCTTGGGTATAAACCAGCATCTGCACTTCCTCCCCACACAGAGAAATGTGACCTTCGTGTCCCCCACTGGAATATCTACAAGAAACGCTGGAGATCCAGTCTGATCACTGCCAGCCTCCCCGACATCTATTCCAAGACAACTCCCCCCTACCTTCTCTCTGGTCAATCGCAGACCGAATGCAAATCAGAAAGGTCAAACGGCGGCAATGTGATATAAACTTGGATATTGCTGGATTCCGGGAAAAGGCCCATCGTGGAACTTCCTACAAATGCACAGGTGAAACTAGTGCAAAAAGGACGGAACTGGTTTTGAGCAAAAATCCGCAAAGTGTCGGAATAACTGGGCAGGTGAGGCAACATCTCTAGCGACGTTTTGGGTCGATCTGAAATATCTCCTATCCTGTTCTCCACAGACGTCGTGTTACTCCAACACTTCGTATATTTGGTGTTGTAAATCGGCATCTGCAGTTCCTTGTATGTACGGAATTGGTGTTAATTTGAGCCCCCCCCCCCCCCCCCTCAAGTCTGACTGGATACTGATCAGTCGATTCATATGTTGCTGGGGACATTCTGCAGGGGACGAGATTGCAGGAATCTCCAAATTAATTCAATTAAGTAAGAAAGTGTGTCATCTTCGAGCGTGATGCTGTAGGGAGGTTTCAGGGCAGTCGGGTCACGACCCATGACCCGTACTGTTGCTACGCTACTCCAAGTGGAGTACACACGGTGAACTGCAGGTAAGCACTCACCTTTGTTCCCAGCGTAGAGCGGGCCCGTTAAAACCCGAACGCCCAAATTGTCCATTTTTGTGCTGTAAATAATTATGGAAATCGGGATAAGCGTGAGAGACATTTAGTCTACTTCAGAATTCCAGAAGTGAGGAGAAATGACGCTAGATAGAAGCGAGAGCTGAAGGGACAACAACAGCCAGAGTGCTTGGCGAACATTGGCCGTTTGCTCACTGCATTTCATCAACTAAGGCATTATTTGTGTTTTTTCTTGATTCCTTTGGCATCTAAAAACTTTCAGAAGTGATAAATCTGGCTGTAAAATGATAAAATCGCCCATGGTTCTCAAGTGGGTTTTTACATACAAAAAGAAAACGCCTCTGAAGCAACATTTACAGCCAGGTTTATCACTTCTGAGACTTTGTAGATACCAAAGGAATCGAGAAAAACCACAAATAATGCCTTACTGTTGATGAAATGCAGCGAGCAAACGCGATCATTCCCAATATTTTCAATTCCGATATCTGCACGGCCAATGTTCGCCAAGCACTTTAGCTGTTGTTGTCCCTTCAGCTCTCGCTTCTCTTTACCTTCATTTCGCTTCACGTTTGGAATTATGAAGTTGGGTACATGTCTCTCACGCTTGTCCCGACTTCCACAATTTTTTCCAACGCAAAAATTCAACATTTTGGCATTTTTTAACAGGTAGGAAAGTACGCGTTTCTTGCATTAATAACATATACCGGATGTTACGGATGTCCTCCAGATGGATTGAGCAGCTCCGTGCTTCAAGCCCTATGACCCAGTGACCTCGCGTGCAACCCCCCCCTGTTCGGAACAGTAGGGGTCGTGGGAGAAGAGTGGCAACGGGCATTAACTGGGCTATAAAAGTGACCATTAAAATGGCAAGGAATGGGAAATAATGGAAAGGATAGGAAATGTTTAGAGGAATATAAACCAAATGCGGGCAAATAGTTCTAGAGCAGATGGGGCATCTTGGTTGGCATGAATGAGTTGGCCGGATGGCCTGTTTTCGTGCTGTGTGACTCTATGGCGGTAATGAATACACACAGTACAGAAATGGAGCTACACGTTACATAATCACTAGAATAGGGTCGATACCTCTAGTGAATCCCACCCGTCTCATTACTGAAGATAGACACAACATGCTGGAGAAACTCAGCTGGACAGGCAGCATCTCTGGAGAGAAGGAATGGGTGACGTTTCGGGTCATTACTGCACAAGTTTCAAAATGAATCATATCACGGATGCACATTAGTGAACTGGCCCGTCTCGGGTGTTTAAAGCCGTCTTCCGCCAGCCATTCCCGGCGTTTAGCGCTTTCTCGAATCCAAACATGTATGGATGGATAATATCCCGTGTATCAAACCCGAAGCGTGCTGTTTGTCGTCATCTTGCTTGTAACAATAAAGGCTGTTGCCCGCGGAGTTACTCCAGCACTTTGTGCCTATCTTTGGTATAAAACAGCATCTGCAGTTATTTGGCTCCGTTATCTGTTTATCTCCGTCCATTGCAACAAGGGGGTTAGTTAAACAAGGGGAGATTCCTGGTGCAACGTTCTAGATAAGTAACAATCACTATGCGATGGGCGAAGCCAGATTTATTTTACACTAGCCGATAGGAGCGGAATGCGCAGTGCATCATGCATACGTGTCCACTTTGGTCCAAACTTGTCTTGGCTATCAACAAAAGGCAAATGGTATGGCCTCCTGTAGATGCTACCTAGCGGTATAGAAATGGTAGATCGCGCTGGGTCACTGTCAATGTCACCATTAGATCATTTAGTTAACGTATCTCGGAACGGAATAAAGAAACAGGCGTAGGAGGGAACTACAGATGCTGATTTAAACCAAAGATAGACACACAGTGCTGGAGTTGCTCAGCGGGACAGGTATCATCTCTCGAGAGAAGGAATGGTAGCGTTTCAGGTCGAGGCCCTTCTTCAGTCTGAGTCAGGGGAGAGGGAGATTGAATGTTACGCAAAGAGCATGTAAGGTGTGAAAAGGACATATCAAACCAGACGCTGTCAATGAAATGTAGATTGGTTCGTTGCTGGCTGAAGGGGAGGTGACAAGAAGGCACGCAAACTGCAAAATTAATCAGGACGGCTGTGAAGCGAGAACTAGAGTTGGCGAGGACGGGGAGAGAGGGAAAGCAAAGGTGTGAAGATTCGACAAAGCGTTCAACCTTGGAATATGCGCGTTAAACGACTGGATCAGCTAGTAAATGTGTTGTAATAATTAACCTGGAACCATCAAACAATAATGGGCGGGTAGAGTCAATAGAAAAATAAACAGGAACTGTCTGCAACAATAGACATTAGACAACAGGTGCAGGAGTAGAGGCCATTCGGCCCTTCGAGCCAGCACCGCCATTCGATGTGATCATGGCTGATCATCCCCAATCAGTACCCCGTTCCTGCCTTCTCCCCATATCCCCTGACTCCGCTATCTTTAAGAGCCCTATCTAGCTCTCTCTTGAAAGCATCCGGAGAACCTTCCTCCACCGCCCTCTGAGGCAGAGAATTCCACAGACCCACCACTCTCTGTGAGAAAAAGTGTTTCCTCGTCTCCGTTCTAAATGTCTCACTCCTTATTCTTAAACTGTGGCCCCTGGTTCTGGACTCCCCCAACATCGGGCACATGTTTCCTGCCTCTAGCGGATGCAGACACAAGGAACTGAGGATGCTGGTTTACAAGAAAATATACAAAGTACTGGAGGAACTCGGCGGGTGAGGCAGCAACTGTGGAGGGAATGGATAGGCAACGACTACAGACTGAATCAATGCTATTGCATCGGTCTATAAAGTCTCGCGCCAATCGCATACTTTTGAATAATTCTCACTAGGAGCTGGTAACAGAAGGTGGAATTCCTACAACTTGTTTATTAAAAATGCAATGAATAAATGGTAGATGATTATATTCACAGGGAGGAGTTTTGAGGCGGTAGACAAGCATATCTTTTGCACACAGTGTACTAAAGATTAGGGTCGGTATGAGTGCACAAATCAACACCCCCTAGTTGGGTGATTGCATTTAACATTAGGATGCAGTCGTATTCAGAATTGCATTAGATGTTGGCCTATATGTGACCTATCTCGACTGCATGAAGAAGTGCTGGGGCAACAGCGGTCCATGCAAGATCTGTGGAGGGGATGGACAGGCGGCATTGCAGGTCGGGACCCTTGGAAGGCGGGCGAAATATTCCGACCACAAAACATCATGGAATCCGAACAAGGGGCCCGATCCAGAGATGCGGCACGGCCCTTCTTCGGTGTAAACCAGAATCTGCAGTTCCTTCCTGCACAAAACATCTTACTTTCCCGAACGACATTTAATTGGAGTGTGGATGGAGCTGGGGAATTGTATTTCACTGGGAATGCCACGCCCCGGATAACATAAGAGGTGGTCAAGGAGGCTTCGTCCAATTTCTGTTGTGTCCATGTCTGAAGCCTCCACTGCCTCTCAGCCACTGAGTTCCAGAGTCCAACCATTCTTCCAGTGTCCATTCATCGCTCCAACCCCTCGCCGTTCGCCGTTCGCGGTTCGCATTACCACCCCCCCCCCCCCCCCCACCCGTGGCACCCGGGGTCGGCTTTCACCCCACGCCGCCTCGCTTGATTTAAATGTGTCAGTCGACAGCATCCTTAAGTCGCATTATATGAGCTTTCGATAGAAAGTGACAGGGCTAGTGAAAGACTGAGGCATTCTCTTGACTGTTAGAGAGATACAGCGCCGAAACAAGCCCTTCGGCCCACCGAGTCCACGCTGACCAGCAATCACCCCGCAAACTAGCACTATCCTACACACAAGGTACAATTTTACAACAACAGACCTACTGACCGGTTCAGCCCGGGACTGCATGGCTCTATGACTAATCATTCTGTCTCTATAGATGTAATCACAAGGAACTGCAGATGCTGGTTTATATCAAAGATAGTTACAAAAGGCCTGGAGTCACTCCGTGGGCCAGGCAGCATCCCTGGAGAACACGGACAGATGATGGATTGACTAATATGTGGAGATATTAGTCCGTGTTCGTCTCAGCGGACTGATTAGCGTGCAACGAAACAAATTCGGTTTTTCGAACTATCACACTGCAAAAAATGCTCTAAACATCTTTCCCACTGACTTTCTGCATCACGTGTCGTAAAGTGTGAGTTTTTGTGATATTATCACTTTCCAATCAATGCTTCGTCCCAAGCTTTGGCTTGGCCTGCAGTCCAAAACAGATCGATCAAAACAACTATAATATAAATGAGGACACTCTGGAACGGCTTGGCAGCTGGATCTTTAGCAAAAGTGATTCCATTTAAAGAAGCCAATCCGATATACATGGTTGTATTTCTGTATATCGTTGACGGCATAGCACGCAAACAAAAGCTCTTCGCTGTACCTCGGTACATGTGCCAATAATCAATTAATGGGTGTAAGGCAATCTCATTTTAAATCTCTGCAAAGCACTTTGGCTTCAACATGATTTGATTTAAAAGTGCTATATAAACAAAAATGACTTACTTACTTACTAAAGGAAACTAAAGCACGCGAGCAGCTCTAACTGCCTGGGCATGGGTACTCTACAATGTATTTTACAAAAAAACACACAGTGCTGGAGGAATTCGGCGAGTCAGGCAGAATCTGTGGAGCAAATGGACAGGCGACGTTTCGGTCAGTCTGAAGAAGTTCCCGACCCGAAACGTCACCTGTCCATTCCCTCCACAGATGCTGCCTGACTCGTTTTACTAAGGAGTCCAGCATCTGCAGTTCCCCCTATGCGCAGTTTAATTTTATTTTTGTTAAGAATGAGACGACATACGAACTACGGGAGGAAGTCACCTGGTGAAATATTCTCAATTATTTGTCAATTCGGAACATTACTTCTATTGTTTATTGCAAAGATTTATTTTGTCCTATTAACTGGATTCTGTGAAAGAAAAAGTAAAAATAAGGCCTAAATTGATCGAGATATTTTAGTCATTCAATTTGAGTGAGTCGGTCTTGGTTAGATCATTTTCTTCCAATAAAGCATTTTATGATCCAATAAATGAATGATGATGCTTATACCATGAAACGCACGTGCCCTTGGTTAGTTTCAGTTTCTAAGTAATATTAAATATTAAAATTTAAAAACGATTAAGGTAATACTAATTAATTTGAGAATATTTAGAACATTGGTGTTAGAGAAGCACATTAAAATGGGGACAAAAGGAGCTGAGGATGCGGTGCCTCACCCGAAATATCATCTGTCCATCGCCTCTGCAGATGCTGCCTGACCTGCTGAGTCCCTCCGGCACTTTGCGTTTCGTTCAGTCATTAAAGTGATTAAAAATGGGTCAAATATACTCCAGATTTTCAAATGCTTAAAATTGCAGACATTTAAAAAGCCAAGCGAGAGATAAGTGGCCTTTGAAGTCATCGCTCATCGTTACAAGAATTTCCCCTTGGTCCCGTCCAACTGTGATGTGCAATTGGCAGGGTTGCAAAAGCATGGATTTATGATCAAGGAATCTCAAGATGCGTAGAGCTGCCAAGGTGATGACTGAGGTTTATAAGCCTTTTAATTAAAATTCTACACTCAATTCTAAATAGATTGGCAGAATTACATCTTTATATGTAGAGTGCAGGATTTAATTTAAAATAATTCCTGTTTGCCTTTTTTCCAATTAATATAAAATATATGGCGAAGAGGTGAATTGATGATGGGTCCTTGGCTATATTGCTACATCGGTTTACTGTATCTACTTCACAGTTCACTTCTTTCATTTTGTCATTGGGAAAGTAGTGAGATTTGAAGGCGTGGCATGTATTAGTACGGTTATCGCAGTGGCTCACTAACAGATAACATGGAGACAGGACAAATGTGTGAAATTTGGATTGGCAATCTGTAACTAGTGGGGTGCCAAGGATCAGTGTTGGGAGTTCAACTATTTACAATCTATATTAATGGTCTGGATGCAGCACAGTGGCACAGCTGGTAGTCCAACTCAATGCTGGTTAGTAAGTTGTAAGGAAGGTACAATGTGTCAATAAAAATATAGGTAGTTTAAGTCAGCGGGCAAAAGCGTTGGTGGATGGGGGGAAATGCAAGATTATATACTATGGAAAGAAGAATGAAGAAAGATTGAATGGCGGAATAGGCCTGATGGGCCAAATGGTCTAATTCTGCTCTGATCATTTTGTGAACATGATCTAATGAAATAAATTATTTAAATAGAGTGAGACTGTTATCTGTGTATATGATAGTGAAGAAAATAAGAATGTCATTGATCTATATGACAATAAAGCACTATTGACACTTGATTCTTGAAAATGTTGTGGCACCAGGCTTTATGTTGACTAGTGCATACACATTTAGCATGAAGGGTCAGTAAGCCATGGAATCTTGGTCCTTATTGTAAGGGAAGGGGAGTATGTGCATTGCGATGTTTTGATACAACTATACAGGGTCCTTCAGGGACTGTACCTAGATACCATTTGGTTGCCATCTTTAAGGAATTACAAACTTGTGTTGGAGACAGGGCAGAGAAGTTTTTACTAGTTTGATTTAAAGAAACTGTTCTTTAAAGAAACATTGAACAACTGAACTCTAATTTCCATAAGTTTCCTGATGATGGAATTAAAGTAGTAAACCTTGAAGTAGATAAAGGTGTTAAGGCTTTGCAGAAGAGGTTTACCAGAATGCTGCCAGGATTAGTTAGTATTAGATATAAGGAGAGGTAGCACAAACTTGGATTGTTTCCTCTGGAACGTCAAGGATGAGGGAGAGACCTGATAGAAGTGTATAAAATTATGGGGCATAGTCATTGTAGACAATCACAATCTTCTTCCCATGGTGAAAACTGCAGCTTTAAGATAAGAGTGGCAAAATTGACAGGAGACGTGTGGGACACGTATTTTACAAAGAGGACAGTGAGTGCCTGGAACCGGCTGCCATGACTGGAGGTGAAGGCTAATGTGATAGTGACGTTTACACAGCTTTCAGATGGATATGCATAGAATAGAGGGATGTGGATCACACGCAGGCAGAATGGATTAGTTTAATTTGATATCATGTTGGACACAACATTGTGGGCCGAATGGCCTGTTCCTGTGCTGTACTGCTTGCTGTATGTTACATCGACAAGATCGGCTTGGTTCAACAGATGTGTAGGATTCTGGCCAATCCCACACTGCCCAATGCCAATCTCTTTCACCTTTGCACTGTGGTTACATGGAAACTGTGATCTCAGATAGATCTCAGAGAGATGTAGAGTCCATTCACAGGTAACGATGCCCTTATTCACACCTTCCCGTAGCAAATTTGAATCTTCTAGCCAAGCTAGTTGTGAGCGCGCCAGGTTGGAGTTTAGCTTTAGTTCAGTTTACAGACAAAGTATGGAAACAGGCCCTTCGGCCCACCGAGTCCATGCCGAACATCGCTCACTCAGTCACACTACTTCTATGTTATCCCACTTTCTCATCCACTCCCCACACACATAGACAGCACCCGAGATCGGGCTTGAACCTGGGCCTCTGGCGCAGTGAGCAGCGCCTGTAATGGTCGTGCCACGACAATGCCTGCAAAGATTCACCACTTCCAAAGGCACAATTATCCCACTTGCCGGGATTAAACTCCACCTGTCATTTCCCCTCCGCCCATATCAGTATCAATCTTTATCCCACTGTATCCTTTGACAGCTTTCTCCACAGTCCGTGACTCTAGCAGTTTCTGGTGCCATCTGTGTGTCTGGCACTGGATCGAGAACTAGTCTGCATCGCATATTATTGTACTGAAAAATAATGAAAATCAAAATTCACAGTTAATCCTTTAACTTTTGGCTAAAAGCTGAGAAATTCCAGGTTTTAAATCATTCTTCTCTGTCATGAATTTATTGCAGTACATGTGTGCATAAACTCTTATGGCACAGATTTTTAATATACTCGTTGGAGTGTCGAGAATCCCATCTGTTGTCAAAGGTGTTTGAGATGTTGAACGTTTTGTGGACGAGAGCTCATTTTAAAGTATCTCTGTTGGTCTAGCTGAGTTACCCTTGTAGCGCAGCGGTAGAATTGCTGCCTTACAGCGCCAGAGACCCGGGTTCGATCCTGACTATGAGTGCTGCCTGTGTGGAGTTTGTATGTTCTCCCCGTGACCATGTGTGTTTTTTCTATGGGTGTCCGGTTTCCTCCCACACTCCAAAGACATACAGATTTGTGGGTTAGTTGGCATCGGTAACATTGTAAATTGTCCCCAGTGTGTGGGATAGTGCTAGCGTACGGGGATCGGTGGTCAGCGCGTACTCGGTGGGCTGAAGGGCCTGTTTCTATGTTGTATGTCCATGTCTAAACTAAACTAAACGGGGCCCATCACACTTTGGAGTTAGCCTGGTCTGCCCCTGTAAGTCCTTGGGTCAAGTACTTCCTCTGGAGATGTGGTGACTGCTACTAAGGTCAATGCAAGGCTAATTAGTGTTGTTGTTGGAGGTTTGGGGGAATAAGCAGCGGCTTGTCGCAGCTCCTTGTTCTCCACCTCCATTGCAGGAAGAAAAACAAAGAGAAAATAATTAGAAGGGCAAGGAACTGCAGATGCTGGAATCGTAGCAAAACACAAACTGCTGGAAGAACTCAACAGCGCAGGTAGCCTCTGTGAAGGTTGATGTTTCAAATCGGGACCCAGCTTTAGACTGAAAACAATTAGATACAAGGAACTGCAGATGCCGGTTTACAAAGAAAAAGACACAAAGTACTGGCGTAACTCTGCGGGTCAGGCTGGAACTCTGGAGGACATGAATAGTTGACATTTCAGGTCGGGACCCTTCTTCATTATAACAAATGGACAAAGTGCAGGAGTAACTCAGCAGGTCTGAAGTAGGGTCAAGACCTAAAACATCGCCTATCCAGGTTCTCCAGAGATGCTGCCTGACCCGCTGAGTTACTCCAGCACTTTGTGTCCTTTCTTTGGAAAACAATTAGATATATGTTATTCACTGAATTTGTTCATATCTGTTATTCAACATGATTCCTAGAATATGAATTCTGGTATACAAATTTTAAAATGAAGTCCGACACCCACAAAATGGATATGGAATTGAAAGGATGGTATGGAGGGGAGAGGCTGGGGAGGAGTTGATATGAAAGGCAGAACTGTTGGTAAATGAGACATGGGTGATGCTCGCTGTCTGCAAGCCTGCTAGCACAAAATGTTAATTTGCACATTGAATGTTCTATTGTAATGCGTTACCAGGGCAGATGCATTTAGACTGAACAAAGTTAGTGGTATTAAGATGGAGAATTAATTTATGGAATGCACACAGAATAGTTTCCCAGATCAGGACCTCGGGGAACCAACTGAAAGAGACAGAGCACTACGTCAAGAGTCAAGAGAGCGCTAGATAGGGCTCTTAAAAATAGTGGAGACAGGGGATATGGGGAGAAAGCAGGAACGGGGTACTGATTGGGGATGATCAGCCATGATCATATTGAATGGTGGTGCTGGCTCGAAGGCCCAAATGGCCTACTCCTGCACCTATGGTCTATTGTCTATTGTCTATTAAGAGTGCTTTATTGTTGTATGTCTTGCAGCACACAACAGATATGTAATCTTATAACTCACGTAAAACCTATGAATACCAACAAAAAGAGTTCAGTATATATAAAAAAACACAGACTATTAAATAGACACTAATAGTGTAAATTCAAAAATAATGCCCCCAAGTTCAGAGCCTATTTGGTGTTTGCAGTGTTTAATAGCCTGATGGTTGTTGGTGAGAATCTGTTCATGAACCGGGACGTTACAGTTTTCAGATTCCTGTACCTTCTTCCTGATGGCGGGAGAGAAATGAGAGTGTGGCCAGGGTGGTGTGGGTCTCTGCTGTTTTGAGGCAGTGATTCCTGTAAATCCCTTTGTCGGTGGGGGCGGGAGGGTGGGGAGAAATAGTGCATGGAAATTTCTGGAAGGTCTCAGATAAGGTCCCGCAAAGAAGCTCGGTCAGAAAGCTTAACGTTGCCACAATTGGGACAAACACTTTGATATCCATTGAAAGGTGTTTATCAGACAGAGAGCAATGAGTGGGAATGAATGGATTTTCCTCAAGCTGGCAAGCTATAACCAGTACCATGCTCAGGTAAGATAAAACATAGAACATAGAACATAGAACAGTACCGCACAGGAGCAGGCCCTTTGGTCCACAATGTCTGCTGAATGCGATGCCAAGTTAAACCGATCTCCTCTGCCTGCATGTGATCCATATCCCTCCATTCCCTGCGTATTCATGCCCCTATCCAAAAGCCTCAAACTCCACTGTCGTAACTGCCTCCACCACCAACCCCTGGCAGCCACCATCCAGGCACCCACCACCATCTGTGTAAAAAACCTGCCCCGCACATCTCTTTACACTTTGCCCCCTCTCACCTTAAAGCTATGCCCTCTAGTCTTTGCCATTTCCACTCCGGGAAAAAGGATCTGACTGTCCACACCATGTATGCCTCTCCTAATTTTACATAATACGGGAATGATACTTGGGCCCCAGCTATTCACAATTGATGCCAACAAATTAAATGTAGAGCCTTTGTCAAAGTTGAGATTTCACGTCACCCTGTGACACTTCTCTGCATTACAGGACACAGAGTGCTGGAGTAACTCAGCGGGTCAGGCAGCATCTCTGGAGAACCTGGACCATAACCTTTCTGGTTGAGACCCTTCTCCCAACTGATTGTGTGTGTGTGTGGTGGGGGATGAGGCCTGCCGAGTAATAGGTGGATACAGGTGAAAGGGATATTTGATAGGCAGATGTTTGGAACTAAGGGAGAGATTAAAACAGAAGGTGTGAGACAGAAGGATTGAGGTGTTGCTTGGATTGGCATAGACCCCACTCTGGGCCTTGCTTTGATTTGGCTGGTACTGAACCCATTAACCCATCTCCCCAGCCAGCAAACCCTCAACACCTCGCTGACATGGTCCGACAACCTATTTGAATGATTAAACCCACATTACAATGTGCCGCCAGTTCATTAGAGGACAGTCAGACTCCGCGTCCGTGCCGACTAGCAAACACCCCGTGCACTAACCTATGCACACTAGGGACAATTTTACAACTTATCGTAGGCAATTAACCTACATACCTGTACGTTTTGGGATGTGGGAGGAAACTGGAGCACCTGGAGGAAACCAACACAGGTGACGGGGAAAACATACAAACTCAGTACGGACAGCACCCATGGTCAGGATGGAACCCAGGTCTCTGGTGCAATAAGGCAGCAACTCTCCAGCTATGCCACCGTGCCACCAACTGGGCACCATTTCAAAGAACAGCAAGTACATTTCCTTGGTGTCCAAGTATATTTAAGCCTCAACCACCAGGGAAAGAATATATTATTTGACCATTATCACAATGAATATACATTCTCCATAACATCGATGACTACACGGAAGTCAGAAGTATTCTGCTGGATATAAGGCCACTTGGGTGTTGGAAGTTTCTTTGAAGTTCCAAAGCTTTCTTTCTTAACTTGACTTGCATTTTACACGATATTATTTGGTCTTAAATTGTCCTTTGAAAGAGACAAGCCATTAATTTAGTTGCACCAACCACAAATGTGCAATTAATATCAATCTTGCCAGTGATGCTTCATCCTTAAAATGCTTTCTTCTAAATCCTCTTTTAAAAAAGCAGGCCTGAAGACAGAATAGAACCTGAAGTCAGGGGATGTGCAGTGGCACAGTGGTAGAATTATTGCCTTACAGCACCAGAGACCCAGGTTCAATCCTGACTACAGGCGCTGCCTGTGTGGAGCTTGCACGTTCTCCCCGTGACTGCGTGGGTTTTCTGCGGGTGCTCCGGTTTCCTTCCACAGTCCAAAGACATGCAGGTTTGTAGGTTAATTGACCTCTGTAAATTGTCCCTAGTGTTGGATAGAACTAGTGTACGGGATGATCGCTGGTTGACATGGACTCAGTGGGCCGAAGGGCCTGTTTCTATGCTGTATCTGTAAATAAACAAACACTAAAAGAATGTCATTGTTCATCAGATGACCAAAACAGATAAACCAAAGCACGAATAAAAGCATTTAACGGTTTTGATTGACGTGTAGGGAATAAAATGAGACCACTGATATTAACAGTTGCTGAGTTTGAGTCAAATATAATGTAATATTTTCATTTCTCCTTTACAACCTAGCTGATTCTCTGATGCCATTGAATTTATTTAGTGAACAATTAAATATATGCTGTGCATGTGAGGAACTGAAGCTGGAATAATGAGTCCTGGAGGGAGTCTTGAGCTAAGAAATGGACAACACACTTGGATTCTGGATGGCAAGGGGTGAATCAGCCATGCCTTCCGCCACTAATCACGATGCAGAAATGTCCACATGATGTGACGGTCACAAACATGGGCTTAGATGCAACCCCCCCCGTAATTACAATGCCTTAGGGGCGACATGGTAGCGCAGCGGTAGAATTGCTGCCCCATGATAGCAGAGACTCCAGTTCGATCCTGACCACGGGTGCTGTCTGTACGGAGTTTGCACATTCTCCCTGTGACTGTGTGGGTTTCTCTGGGTGCTCCGGTTTCCTCCCACACTTCAAAAACGTGCAGGTTTGTAGGTTAATTGGCTTTGGTAAAAAGTTCTAAATTGTCCCTTAGATGTAGGATAATGCTAGTGTACCGGGCCGATTCGCGGGGCCTAAGGGTTTATTTACGCACTGCACCTCTAAAGTCTTAAAGTCTAAAGATACATTCATGTATTAGATATGGTAACATATTAAATTAATATATGCATTAATACATTCATTACATTTATTAAAAATGACCACGGGATATGAAAACGGTGAAACTCTTCCAAACTTTGAGTCATATTTAGGGAGGTAAAGATTAAAAAAATTGAGAAAAAACCCATGAGAGTTTGTCTCCAAAAGTGTTCTACCCAGAGTTAACATATACACAGATAAATTCTACCAGATAATTTCTAAAATTCGATTCAGATGCTCAGAACCACCTTTAATGTATCGCTTAGTTCCTTGTCTGTGTGCGATACCATGCGTCAGAGGCTATCTCTAAGTTCGAAAAGAGAATCTTGCCAACACTGAAAGCAAAGTTGAGGACAGAGCAGCAAATTGGTTAAGCTGATCTTGGTTAATGTAGTCGACTTTAGCCTTGTGGCCTGGGGCGGTGAGTTGTTCACATTGGAAATTGTTTCCATGGCATCCTGAGGTCACATCGCTGTTCAACTCAAAGATGATTTTCAAATAAATGTAATGTGAAGGGGACTTGCATCAGCTTTTGCTTTTGCCCTGAGGGCTGAATTCCACCTGGCAGCTGGAATGAAAACTAACGGAAATGGCAAAAGTATTTTTCAGACTTTTGGGCAAAAGAAGGCCATATGTCATAGTGACTGAAAACAGTCGCTTCACTCAACTTCACAAACCTCATGAACCAACAATGATTTTTACTTGAGAGTTAGTTAGTTAGTTAGTTTAGTTTATGGTCACGTGCACCAAGGTATAGTGAAAAGCTTTTGTTGCGTGCTTTTCTGTCAGTGGAAAGACAATACTTGATTACAATCGAGCCGTCCACAGTGTACAGAATGGTTTAAGAAATCGGGTGTAGTTTCTGACTTTTTTATTTGTAATGTTTTGCATTGAAAGCTACACCATGGAAACAGGACCTTCAGCCCCTCCAGTCCACACTGACCAGTGAGCGCACGTCACATTAATTCCAAGTCATCCCATTTTCTCATCCACTCCCTACAGACTAGTGGCAATTTACAGAGGGCCAATTAACCTGCAAACTCGCACCTCTGTGGGATGTGGGATGAAACTGGAGCACCCGGAGAAAACCCGCATGGCCACAGGAAGATCGTGCAAACACCACACAGACAGCACCCGAGGTCAGGATCGAACCTAAGATCCAAGTCCTCGGAAAATTGCTGACAAAAGTGGGAACATTCATTGCTGCTGTTGATCATGGTGATAGAATTAGAGAACTACTATTCAGCATGGAAACAGGCCCTTCGGCCCAACTTGGCCCTGATGACCAAGATGCCCCATCTACACTAGCCCTATTCCCCTATGCTCTACCTACTGTACTTGTAATTGATCTGATTATTTATTTGTAACATTATCTGAACTGATTGGATTGCACGTGACAATATTAAACCTAAACTTAAAGAGAGGCACTGAGCCATAATTATTTATGAGCAAACTCTGAGATTTTGCTTCACAAAATGTTTGAGTGTTAGCCAACAGTGGGACGTTATCTTTTTCCCCCTGGTTTGCTCAATGTGTTTGTCAATGTGCCACTGAACACAAAATCGAGGGAACTATCTTTCAAGATTTGTGCATTTGAAGTGGATAGTTAACAACACGTGGAGGGGTTTTATGTGTGGGCGATATATACATGTTAGTGAGCTGCAGGGTTGTAATTCAATTGAATGTCTCTGAAAATGTCATAAGCAGTGAACAAGCCCTAGGCACTGCATAAGTTTCAATAAGAGTTGCCAGCTTATGTACTACTTACCTGTGTGTCAGATGTTTGATAATTTGCATATTATTTAGTCTGAGCGTTCTATCACTGTGTGATCAACAGCAACAACCAGACCATAAAATGGCCGCTATGTGGCCTGTATGTAGATAACGACTGATCTAGCTGCCGCCATATGTCGATGTTTCCCTCATCTTCCACATGTACACGGGGAAGCACCCATCCCTCCCTCACCTCTAATATCTTTGTTTTACCAGAAGCTTGAACATTCAGTATAGGATTCAGTAAATTAAATCCTCCCACATCCAAAGAGGTGGTGGTTTGTGGGTAAATTGGCCCACTGTTAATTACCCCTAGTGCGTGGGAAGTGGATGAAAAACTAGTGTGAATGGGTGATCGATGGTCGGCATGGACTCAGTGGGCCAAAGGGCCTGCTTCCACACTGTATCTTTCAACTCAATTCAATTTAAAACCAACCTCCTAGTCCTGGTATCTCCTGGTATGGCCAGTGACAAAGTTTGACAAACCTTTGCAATGCCTTGGGCTGTTCTGCAATATAAAACAACATTGTATAATTGCAGGTAGACAAAAAAGCTGCTGGAACTCAGCGGGTGAGGCAGCATCTATGGAGAGAAGGAATAGATGACATTTCGGGTCGAGACACTTCTTCAGACTGATGTCGGGGGGGGGGGGGGGGGAAGAAAGGAAGAGGCGGAGACAGTAGGCTGTGGGAGAGTTGGAAAGGGGAGGGGAAGGAGGGAGAAAGCAAGGACTACCTGAAATTGGAGAAGCCAATGTTCATACCGCTGGGGTGTAAACTACCCAAGCAAAATATGAGGTGCTGCTCCTCCAATTTATGGTGGGCCTCACTCTGTCCATGGAGGAGACCAGGACAGAAAGGTCGGTTTCGGAATGGGAGGGGGAGTTGAAGTGCTGAGCCACCGGGAGATCAAGTTGGTTATTGCGGACCGAGCGGAGGTGTTGGGCGAAGCGATCGCCAAGCCTGCGCTTGGTCTCACCGGTGTAAAGCAGTTGACACCTGGAACAGCAGATGCAGCAGGTGAGTTTGGAGGAGGTGCAGGTGAACCTCTGCCTCACCTGGAAGGACTGCTTGGGTCCTTGCATGGAGTCGACTTGTTGCTATCAAAATTGCAAGGCACCATGATAAACATGACTGTAGTACAAACCCTGATTGCGTGAGCTGTGAAGTGAGCACACAGGAAGGAAGGGAAGTCAACAGTGGATTAATGCCGTTTAATACAACATTGAGTAGAAAGAGTCAGGAAATCAGGATCCAGCTTTATAAGACTTTGGTTAAGCCTCATTGGGAATATTGTGTACAGTTACGGTCGCCCATTACAGGAAGGATGTGGAGGCTTTGGAGAGGGTGCAGAGGAGGTTGACCAGAATGGTGCGTGCATTAGGGGATGAGCACCAAGGAGACATTGGACAGGCGTGGATTGTTTCCCCTGGAATGCCGGAGGTTGCACCTAGATTTGATAGATGTGTATAAATTATGACATCCATAGATAGGGCAGACAGTCAGAACCTTATTCCAAGGGTGGAAATGTCAAAGACTAGAGGGCAGAGCTTTAAGGTGAGAAGGGCAAAGTTTAAAGGAGATGTATAAAATATATTTTTTTAATGATGAGAGACATAGATAGGGTAGACAGTCAGAGTCTTTCTGAAGATAGACATGGGTGGCACGGTGGCACAGCAGTAGAGTTGCTGCCTTACAGTGCTTGCAGTGCCAGAACTGCAGGATTGATCCCAGCTACGGGTGCTCTCTGTACGGAGTTTGCATCTTCTCCCCATGACCGCATGGGTTTTCTCCAAAATCTTTGGTTTCCTCCCAAATTCCTAAGACGTACAGGTTTGTAGGTTAATTGGCTTGGGATTGTATACTTGAGTATAGGAGCAGGGAGGTTCTACTTCAGTTGTATAGGGTCTTGGTGAGTCCACACCTGGAGTATTGCGTACAGTTCTGGTCTCCAAATCTGAGGAAGGACATTATTGCCATAGAGGGAGTACAGATAAGGTTCACCAGACTGATTCCTGGGATGTCAGGACTGTCTTATGAACAAAGACTGCATAGACTCAGTTTATACTCTCTAGAATTTAAGAGATTGAGAGGGGATCTTATAGAAACGTACAAAATTCTTAAGGAGTTGGACAGGCTAGAGGCAGGAAGATTGTTCCCGATGTTGGGGAGGTCCAGGACAAGGGGTCACAGCTTAAGGATAAGGGGGAAATCCTTTCTGTGAGATCTTCTCGAGATGAGAAGGACTTTTTTCACACAGAGAGTGGTGGGTCTCTGGAACTCTCTGCCACAGAGGGTAGTTGAGGCCAGTTCATTGGCTATATTTAAGAGGGAGTTAGATGTGGCCCTTGTGGCTAAGAGGATCAGGGGGTATGGAGAGAAGGCAGGTACGGGATACTGAGTTGGATGATCAGCCATGATCATATTGAATGGCGGTGCAGGCTCGAAGGGCCGAATGGCCTACTCCTGCACCTAATTTATATGTTTCTATGATTCTATGGTACAAGTGTAAATTGTCCCTGGTGTGTGCAGGATAGTGTTAATGTGCAGGGATCGCTGGTCAGCGTGGACTCGATGGGCTGAAGGGCCTGTTTCTGCACTGCATTTCTAAACTAAAGCAAACACGGAAAGTTGGAGTAACTCAGCGGGTCAAACAACAATCTTTCTGCTTAGTTGTCAATGTCAAAGACATTTGAGAGCATAAGTTTAAGGTGAGAATGACAAAGTTTAAAGGAGATGTGCGGGGCAAGTTCTTTTACATGGAGGATGGTGGGTGTCTGGAACGCGCTGACAGGGGTGGCGTGGAGGCAGATACGACGGTGGTGTTTAAGAGGCTTTTAGATAGACCCATGGATATGCAGGAAATGGAGTCTGAAGAGTGAAAATGTGCAAACTCCACACAGACAGCACCTGAGGATAGGATTGAACCTGGGTCTCTGGCAGTGTGAGTCAGCAGCTATCGCTGTGCCACCATGCCCAGAGCATCAATGTCAAAAGGCACAAAGTGCTGGAGTAACTTAGCGGGCCAGGCAGCATCTCTGAGAACATAGATAAGTGACATTACAAGTCGGGCCCCTTCATCTAGCATCAACATCTTTCAGTAATGCAGTGTTAACCCAATGGAAAAATGGGAGTTCTGTTAATACATTCTCTGCAGGCTGCTTTTCCTAATTGACTCATTTGTAATGCTGTAGTCAACCATTTGGCCAGTTAGCTTTGGCCAACATACAATCTACAAAAATCTGACCTGAACATAGTTTTCACTGAAATAATTTTGGCAAACAACTGATGTATTCATCAGATTTCCACTGAATCCATTTTTATTTTGCCTGAATATGAAGGTTTTTCAGTCAGAATTGTGATAAATACAAGTTAAATGAATGCTATAAGAATCGATTCAGTGTTTGCTATAACAGAATTATGGATATCACTCAATTAACTGTCCATGTTCAATTATGCTCTTCTAGAATCCTAAACACAGGTAATTAGTGTAAAATGGCACCAGGACAGGGCGACTCTAGCATATGAACTCAGTGGGCAGTTTCTATACGTTGTACCTCATCGAGATTGTACTTATGCATGGCAATCTTACTGATCTGTATGCAAAGAAAGTATTTCTTTTTTTTTAATAATATTTTTATTAGAAGCTATACATATTACTAATAATATAACAGTTTTTTTCAGATATACATTTTACATGTTTCCAAAGTTATATAAGTATTACAAAGTAATATATATAAGCCTCTATTTTTTCTTGAGAGTGAAAAGAGTAAAGAGTAAAGAAATAATAGATGTTTAATCAAAAGAGTGTGATTAAATAATATTGATTATGATTTTGGTTATATGTGTGAGAAAAAAAAAAAAAAAAATCAAAATAATAAAAATCAAAAATAATACTGGCAAACAATTATTATACTAAAAAAAAGAAAAATTGAAGTATACATCTTAACAATGAATGGAACAATTTCAAATAACAATATATATAGAGACGAGTATACAAATCTCAGATTAGATCTTTTCATCTGATCTTACCACCGGGTACTTATTGAGTTACAATGCTGAGCCCAGCTACCCCTTCATATAGTCAGTGAATGGAGACCATATTTGTTCAAAAAGTTCATATTTATCCATTAGGATAAACCTAATTCTCTCCAATTGCAACGTCTCCAACATTTCCACTGTCCACATTTTGATTGTAGGGGATAATGGCCCCTTCCAGAATTTTAACATTAATTTTTTCCCAATTATTAAACAGTAATCAAGAAAATTTATTTGATTTACTGTTAATGTTTGATTTGAATCTAAAACACCAAATATTATTAACTTTGGGTCAGGATTCAATATAATCTTAAGAACTATAGAAATAATTAAAAAAAAATTCAGTCCAATAACTATTAAGTGTTGTGCATGTTACAAAACTATGCGTTAAATTAGCTTCTATGTGCTGACATTTATCACACATAGGAGATATGTTCGGAAAAATTCTATTTAATTTCATTTTTGAATAATGTAATCTATGTAATACTTTGAATTGTATCAAAGAATATCTGGCATTTAACGAACAACGGTGTATACGTTGTAGACTTTCTTCCCAGAAGTCTTTTAATATAGATAAACCTGTTTCATTTTCCCCAAATAAAGTATTTCACTGTACCTTTGTACCCGCGATAATCAAGAACCACTGACTGATTGATTCCACTGATTCTAAGTCTCACAGTAATTCACAGGGATTTAAAATAGATAGAATTATCTACTAAGCCTTTTATTTGATATGATTTCTAACCGGATAAACAAAATTTGAGAACATGTCATGGAATGAAGAAGGGTCCCAACCCGAAACGTTGCCTGTCCATTCCCTCCACAGATGCTGCCTGAACCGTTGAGTTCTTCCTGCACTTTGTGTTTTGATGAAGATTCCATCATCAATTCCTTGTACCTCCAAAAACAGAGTTGACTAAGGAAGACACAAAGTGCTGGAATAATTCAGCAGCATCTCTGGAGAATATAACCATATAACCATATAGCCATATAACCATATAACAATTACAGCACGGAAACAGGCCTTCTCGGCCCTTCCAGTCCGTGCCGACCATTCATTTTCCCCTAGTCCCATCTACCTGCACTCAGACCATACCCCTCCATTCCCTTCCCGTCCATATACCTATCCACTTTACTTTTAAATGTTAAAATCGATCCTGCCTCCACCACTTCTGCAGGAAGATCATTCCACACAGCCACCACTCTCTGAGTAAAGAAGTTCCCCCTCATGTTACCCCTAAACTTCTGTCCCTTAATTCTCATGTCATGCCCTCTTGTTTGAATCTTCCCTACCCTCAATGGAAAAAGATTATCCACGTCAACTCTGTCTATGAATGGGTGATATTTGGGGTCAGGGCCCTTCTTCAAATGTTTCTACAGTTCAAGAGCCTGATGGTTGTTGGGAAGAAGCTGTTTTTGAACCAGGAGGTCACGGTTTACAGGCTCCTGTATCTTCTTCCCAGTGGCAGGAATGAAATGAAAGTGTGGCCAGGGTGGTGCGGGTCCCTGATGATGCCGGCTGTCTTTTTTAGGCAGCGCCTCCTGTAGATCCCATCGATGGTGGGGAGGTCGGTACACGTGATGGACCGGGCAGTGTCCAACATGCTTTGTAGTCTCTTTCATCTGAACTAGGCTGCGATGTAGCCAGTGGCATAACTCAAAACTATCAGGCGCCAAGTCTCAAAATGTTGCCATAGTCATGTTCGTGTAATGTGCTGTTAATATAATAGATAAACAATCTGGAGTGCAAAAAGGCCTTGAGTGACGTTAAGGAACTTTATACAACAACTTATAGCAGTTGCACCTTTAATTTAACAAAGCGGGCAAAAGTCGAATCTGGGCAGAGGGAGGAGGGGAGATATGGGATAAGGCAAAGTATAGATATTTAAAATTACTTTTCAAAAAGGTGATGATATAGGTTTAGGTTTATTATTGTCTGAGAGCACGGTGATAGTTCTCATGAGGCCAGCTCCAAACTTTAGGATTAGATGACTATTCCAGTTCCTAAAGTTCCTAAGAGTTAAGCCAGCAGTGTTGTCATATTGTCATATGTACCAACACTTGCTTCATAATAGGCCTGTAGACCCAATAGTCAGAATAAGCAATAAAATTAATAACCTCAACACCAGTGCAAAAAACCCCAAATTCCTTATGGAATCAGAGAGTCTATAGAAGTTCATAGGGTTTATTATGTTTAGTTTAGTTTAGAGATACAGTGTGGAAATAAGCCCTTCAGCCCACCGATCGGCGCCGACCAGCGATCCCTACACACTAACACTACGCTACACACATTCAGGAGAATTTTACATTGATACCAAGCCAACTACTCTACAAACAAGTACGTCTTTGGAGTGTGGGAGGAAACCGAAGATCTCGGGGAAAACCCACGCAGGTCACGGGGAGAACGTACAAACTCCATACAGACAGCACCTGTAGTCAGGATCGAACCCGGGCCTCTGGCGCTGTGAGGCAGTAGCTCTACCGCTGCGCCACCGTGCCGCCCCTTATCTATGAGTATTTCTTTACAGACTTGTTCTGCTGCTGCGTTAGAATTTCCTCGTTCCTTTATCGGCACATATGACAATTAAACACTCTTGACTCTCCCGACTGTTGATACCTGGGGGGGGGGGGGGGGGGTTAGTGTTGTGCAGTGTTCAAGAACCTGATGATATTCTTCAACCTGGTGGTCACGGTTTTCATACGGTTGTACTTTCTATCCAAAGGCAGGTTCTATGGATTCTACATTTTGGACTATCCTTGATTGGACTTTGCTGGCTTTACCTTGCGCTAAGTGAATAGCTGGATTGTAACCATGTATGTTCTTTCTGCAGGCTGGTTAGCACGCCACAAAAGCTTTTCACCGTACCTCGGTATACGTGAGAATAAACTGAACTGAACTGAGCATTGTATTGGTGTTTGCGGTGAGTAGTTTGCGATGTGATTCCCTGCGTGTGTTGCAGAGTCGCAGCTGAGCTCGGATCAGGAGCAGAGCCCTTTGGCAGAGGGGGAGAGCCCAGCACAGCACACAGCCTGTTCCTACAGCTCTCCCACCGAGCTCGGAGCCAACACACCCTCCTCCCTCACAACCTCCTCCATGGACGAGATTCAGATGGAACTGCAATGTGCCGACCTGTGGAAGAGGTTTCACGACATCGGCACCGAGATGATCATCACCAAGGCTGGAAGGTTGGCCAAGACTTTTGTTTAATCAGTTAAATCTGTTTGATTAACCATTTGATTAACCTCGGCCTGAAATCCTATTTTAAGGCTAAATCTTCCCAATGCTGCAATGCCGGAGGAACTCTGTGAGTCAAGCAGCATCTGTAGAGGGAATGGACAGATGACATTTTGTGTCTTCAGCCAGCCTTGAAGAACATAGACCAGGGAGCTCAGCAACAGGCCCTTCGGCCCATAATGTCTGTGCCGAACATGATGACAAGACCAACTCTTATCTGCCTGCACATGATCCATATCCCTCCATTCCCTGCATATCAATGTGCCTAGTCAAAAGTCTCTTAATTCAATTAAATCTTTATTGTCATTGTGCAGTGTACAATACAGAGACAACAAAATGCAGTTTGTATCTCCGAAGGGCGAACTTACGAATGATGTCTATACATATACAGTGTCCGGGGGGGGGGGGGGAGGGGTGAAGACAGGCAGTCATTGAGGTGCAGCGTTGAGATGTGTGACAGCTGCAGGGAAGAAGCTGTTCCTGAACCTGCTGGTACGGCAGCGGAGGGACCTGTAGCGTCTCCCGGATGGGAGGAAGGTAAACAGTCTATGGTTGGGGGTGTGAGTTGTCCCTGGCGATGCTGTGCACCCTGCGCAGGCATCGTTTACTATGGACAGACTCAATGGAGGGGAGTGAGGAGCCTGTGATGCGTTGGGCGATCTTCACCACCCTCTGCAGAGCCTTCCGGTCGGCGACGGAGCAGTTACCATACCATACTGTGATGCAGTTGGTAAGGATGCTCTCGAAGGTGCAGCGGTAGAAGTTCACCAGAATCTGGGGAGACAGGTGGACCTTCTTAAGTCTCCCTAGTGAAACACCACTATCCTATCTGCCGCCATCAGCACCCCCCGGCAGCGTATTTCAGGCACCCACCACCCTCTGTGTAAAAAAAAGACAGGTGAGGTGGGGGTTTGATTGGTAGATGGTTGGGCAAAGGTCAGAGATGAAAAGGCCGAAGGGGTGAGATGAGGATAGATGTGTGAATTGTGAAGACAAAGGGCGGTGTATAGGTGGAAGGGGAGGGAGGGGGCAAATGGGTGTATGTCCAGGTGGTGGGGTACAGGGAAGAGGTGGGGATGATGAGGGGGGTGGTGGGTACATGGAACAAGCTGCCAGAGGAGGTAGTTGGGGCAAGCACTACAACAACATTGTAAAGACATTTGGACAGGAACATGGCGAGGAAGGGTTTAGAGGGAAATGGGCCAAATGCAGGCAAGTGGGACTAGTGTAGATGGGGCATGTTGGCCGGCATGGACAAGTTGGGCTGAAGAGCCTGTTTTGGCAGTGTATGACTGAGTCATGAAGTCATTCATGTTGTCATGACAAATAAGCAAATGAAGTACATTAATATGTTTGCCAAAAAGATTCAACATGTTCATTCCAACACAGTCGTGCTGGAGTAACTCAGCGGGTCAGTAGTCTGTACATTCCCTCCACAGATGCTGCCTGACCCGCTGAGTTATTCTGGCACGTTGTGTTTAGTTCAGGATTCCAGCACCTGCAGCTAAAGTTAAAGAGTCACACAGTGTGGAAACAGGCCCTTCGGCCCAAATTTTAATCATAATCATACTTCATTAGCCAAGTATGTTTTGCAACATACGAGGAATTTGATTCGCCATTCAGTCCTACCAATAAAAAGCACCAGAACACACAAACTACATGTTAACATAAACATCCACCACAGTGACTCCTCCACATTCCTCACTGTGATGGAAGGTGAAAAGAAAGTTCAATCCCTTCCCTTCTTTGTTCTCCCGTGGTCGGGGGCCTCGGGCCTTCCGTTGTCGCGGTGATCTTGGTTCCCGTAGCCGGCAGTTGGGCCCACCGCGTCGGGGCGATCAAGCTCCCGTATCGGGAGGATCTCAGCTCCCCGCGCCGAGCAATCAGACCCCGGGTAGGGGCTGGTCGAACCTCCTGCAACTTCGGAGCTTCCCGACATCAGTCTCTACCTGATACTGTGAGCTCCTCGATGTTGAAATCCGCAGGCAAGGAATCGCAGGCTCAGATGGTAAATGCTGAGCCCGCTGTGGGGCTCAAAGTCAGTCTCGAGCAAGGCCACCAGCTCCATGATGTTAGGCTGCAGAGCGACTTGCACACGCCAACGAACATGCCCCATCTACACTAGTCCCTATTCCTTTTGTATGGCCCATATCCCTCTAAACCTACCCTATCCATGTACCCACCCAAATGTTTGTAAACTGTGTGTGAGATGGTACCTGCCTCAACTACCTCCTCCGGCAGGTTGTTCCATACACCTATCACCCATTGGGTCATAGAGTCATACAGTGTGGAAACAGGCCCTTCAGCCCAACTTGCCCACGCCGACCAATGTGCCCCATCTACATAGTCCCACCTGCCTGCATCCCTCTAAACCTATCCTATCCATGGAGAGTGTAAATGGGCAGTGAAAAATGCACTCCCTTTCTGTGAAAAGAATCTTGCCCCTCAGGTTCCTATTAAATATTTTCCCCTTCACCTTAAACCTTAAACCTATGCCTTCTGTAAACATGGTCACATATTTATACATCCATGGTCATGCATTCTTCAAATTATCATAAATTACATACATCAAGAAACACTCTCAGCTTCTCCCACCTTTGCTGCTCTGAAGACTTCCTGAATGCAAAGGGATGCCGCCAAGAATGAACAAGACTTGGATTCATAAGTTCTGAAGTTGCCAGCATCTGTTAGCCATGCAGACGTTGAAAAAAAGAATCTATTCAAATCAACATTCCTATAAATTAAAAAGCTAAAATAATTTACTTAACCTTTCCCCCCAATATTTGCATTTTTTGAAATGATTTATTAATAGAAATGTCGATCTGAGCTTCGTGGATTTTTTTTTGCCCAAGCGTTTGAGGTCATTTTTTGAAAGATTTCCATCTGTGATGCTGCCAAGTTCTCCTGGGTGGTACCTGCCGCTACTGATGGCAACATCTCTCTATGGTCCGGGGGAGATTTGCCTCGATCAATGAGGGGAAATCCTTTGTGTCTCTGTGTCTCTCAATTGTCCCCAGTGAACAAGGGATTAATGTAGTTTAATACAGCAAGATATAACCCACAAGGAACTGCAGATGCCAAAATCTTGCATAAAGCACAACATGCCGGAGACACTCCAGTGCTTTACAGCGCCAGAGACCCAGGTTTGATTTGATTTGATTTTATTACTTGTCATTCGAACCTCAGAGAGGCTCAAACGAAACTCCGTTTCTACAAGCCATACAAACAGAACAATTTGTTAAAATAAAACACACAACAATTCAATTCACACAAACATCCATCAAAGTGAATCTCCTCCTCACTGTGATGGAAGGCAAAGTTTTCTCTCTCCCCCGCACCATTTCTCTCCCGAGGTCGAAGCCCCAGGCGGGCGATGTTAAGTCGCACGGCCATTGAGGCCGCGCCGGGCGATGTACGACCCCGCTCTAGGCCCAAAAGTCACAACGTTGGAGCCCCCGGCGGGCGCTGGAATGTCCCGCGGCCATGAAAGCCGCGCCGGACGATGTACGGCCCCGCTCCGGGTCGCTCCAACCCCGCGACACGGGCTGGAGAAACTGTGTTGCGGGAGCTCCGGAGAGCGGTCTCCCACCCGGACCCGCGAGCTCCCGATATCCCGACAGTCCACCGGTCTGCAGCTGCAGCTGGAGCTCCGGAGCCCGGAGTCGGGCCGCAGCGGCGAGCCACCACCGCTCCCCATGCTCCGAGGCTGGCCAGCCCCACGATGGTAAGTCCGCAGCTCGTCCCGGTCGGAGGCTGCTCCACTGTGCTTAGGCCTAAGCGACAACGGAGACCCAACCGGGGAAAAGTCGGGTCTCCCGTGCAGGGAAGAGATTTTAAAGTTTTCCCTCCCCCCCCACCACCCCCCACGCATACACAGTTAGAAAAACAATCCAAAAAAAAACACGAACAACTACATTTAACTAGACAAAAAATAAAAAAGACAGACAGGCTGTAGGGGCCGCTGCAACGTGAGTCGCGCCCGCCCATAATCCTGACTACGGTTGCTGTCTGTATGGAGTTTGTACGTTCTCCCCGTGACCTGCGCGGGTCTTCACCATGTCTCCTCCCACACTCCAAAGATGTGCTGGTTTGTAGGTTAATTGGCTTTGGTAAAACGGGCCTGTTTGGCCGTTGTATTGTTAAACATTAAAGTCTTAACAGCGGGTCTGGCAGCATCCCAGGAGAACATGGATAGGTGACGTTTCGGGTTGGGACCCTTCTGCAGACTGATTATATGGTGGCTAGAAGGGGGGGGGGGGGCTAGAAAATAGAGTTGGGGGAGTGGGACGCAGCCTGGCAGGTGATATGGGGGTACACGTGAGAAGAGAGGGGGGGTGTGGTGAGTGGCTGACGGGTACAGTGAGTGGTAGACAAAAGGGAGACAAAAGGGTCTCCTGATTCGGAGTGAAGAGGATGAAATGTAAAGCTGGGAGGAGGCATATTGGTGGGTGAAG
Source organism: Raja brachyura (assembly GCA_963514005.1). Next base: position 65,773,370 of record OY740792.1, on the reverse strand, counting down.
GTTTTTACACAGAGGGTGGTGGGTTCCTGGATGCCTCTGTCAGTGGCGGAGGTGGAGGCAGATATGATCGTGACATTTTGGGGAACTTTTAGATAGGCACATGGATATGCAGGGAATGGAAGGATATGGATTGTGTGCTGGCAGGTAAGGGGTGGTCTTGGCATCATGTTTGGCACAGAAGAGCCTGAACTGTACTGTACTCTTCCTTGTTCAGCTCCATATGAGGTGGAATTTTGTTAGCTAGAGGGCGGTGACTCTGTGGGGTCAACTGTGGAGGCCAATTGATTGGCTATTTTTAAGGCAGACATTGGCAGATTCTTGATTAGTACGCGTGTTAGGGGATATGGGGAGCAGGCAGGAGAATGGGGTTGAGAGTGAAAGATAGATCAGTCATGGTCGAATGGTGGAATAGACTTGATGGGCCGAATGGGCTAATTCTGCTCCTATCAATAGACAGGTGCAGGAGTAGGCCATTCGGCCCTTCGAGCCAGCACCGCCATTCAATGTGATCATGGCTGATCATCCCCAATCAGTACCCCCACTCCTGCCTTCTCCCCATATCCCCTGACTCCGCTATCTTTAAGAGCCCTATCTAGCTCTCCCTTGAAAGCATCCAGAGAACCTGCCTCCACCGCCCTCTGAGGCAGAGAATTCCATAGACTCACAACTCTCTGTGAGAAAAAGTGTTTCCCCGTCTCAGTTCTAAATGGCTTACCCCTTGTTCTCAATGGCTCCGTTCTAAATGGCTTACCCCTTATCACTTATCAACATGAACTTATTCCATAATTGAAGGTTACCTCTCAACTCTAGTGCTCTTGCAAATGCCTCTGGAGTTCTGCCTCGTCCAAGGTGGACCAAACAAACTGTAGGTTTGGAAAATATCAAAGCATGGTTTCATACTTTCCACTCTCCGCAGAACAGCTGCTTGCCCAACCTCCCCACCAAAGGTTAAAGGATTAATCCATGTCCAAACATACTGCAAAGAGAGGAAGTGTGTTCTCCATGGCACATCAATTCTGATATAAATCTGTCATCACTTTCAACCTCATTGACCAATTCTAGCAATTAGGCTGCATTGAGGAGGTTTTTATTCTGAAATGTATTTTTCTCACAAGTTGAACTCTCATTCAATGGTCAATTATTTCCCCCTCCTAAACAGCCCATTCGCAGACTATCGATCTCCCCTTCACACTAGTTCTATGTTATCCAATTTTCCCATCCACTCATAGAACCACAGAAACATAGAAAATAGGTGCAGGAGTAGGCCATTCGGCTCTTCGAGCCAGCACCGCAATTCAATATGATCATGGCTGATCATCTAAAATCTGTACCCCGTTCCTGCTTTTTCCCCATATCCGTTGATTTCTTCAGCCCTAAGAACTAAATCTAACTCTCTCTTGAAAACATCCAGTGAATTAACCTCCACTGCCTTCTGTGGCAGAGAATTCCACAGATTCACAACTCTCTGGGTGAAGATGTTTTTCCTCATCTCAGTCCTAAATGGCCAACCCCTTATTCTTAAACTGTGACCCCTGGTTCTGGACTTCCCCAACATCGGGAACATTTTTCCTGCATCTACCCTAACCAATCCTTTATGAATTTTATATGTTTCTATAAGATTCCCTCTCATCCTTCTAGTTTCCAGTGAATACAAGCCCAGTCGACCCATTTCTTCATCATATGGCAGTTCCGCCATCCCGGGATTTAACCTGGTGAACCTACACTGCACTCCCTCAATAGCAATAATGTCCTTCCTCAAATTAGGAGACCAAAACTGCACACAATACTCCAGGTGCGGTCTCACCAGGGCCCTGTACAACTGCAGTAGGACCTCCTTGCTCCTAAACTCAAATCCTCTCGCAATGAAGGCCAACATGCCATTAGCTTTCTTCACTGCCTGCTGTACCTGCATGCTTACTTTCAGTGACTGATGTAGAATGACACCCAGGTCTCGTTGCACCTCCCCTTTTTCTAATCTGACACCATTCAGATAATAATCTGCCATCCTGTTCTTGCCACCAAAGTGGATAACCTCACATTTATCCACATTATACTGCATCTGCCATGCATCTGCCCACTCCCCCAACCTATCCAAGTCACCCTACAGCCTCATAGCATCCTCCTCACAGCTCACACTGCCACCCAGCTTTGTGTTATCCGCAAACTTGGAGAAGTCACATTTAATTCCCTTGTCTAAATCGTTAATATATATTGTAAATAACTGGGGTCCCAGCACCGAGCCTTGCGGCACCCCACTAGTCACTGCCTGCCATTCTGAAAAGGACCCGTTAATGCCTACTCTTTGTTTCCTGTCTGCCAACCAGTTCTCTATCCATGCCAATACCCTACCTCCAATACCATGTGCTCTAATTATGCACATTGATGTCTTGTGTGGGACCTTGTCGAAGGCTTTTCGAAAGTCCAGATACACCACATGCACTGGCTCTCCCTTATCCATTCTACTTGTTACATCCTCAAAAAATTCCAGAAGAGTTGTCAAGCATGATTTCCCCTTCATAAATCCATGCTGACTTTGACCGATCCCGTCACTGCTTTCCAAATGCGCTGCTATCACATCTTTAATAATCGACTCAACCATCTTCCCCACTACCGATGTCAGGCTAACTGGTCTATAATTCCTCGTTTTCTCTCTCCCTCCATTCTTAAAAAATTGTGGTTACATTGGCTAGCCTTCAGTCCACAGGAACTGATCCAGAGTCAAGAGAACATTGGAAAATGATCACCAATGCATCCACGATTTCTAGGGCCACCTCCTTGAGTACTCTGGGATGCAGACCATCAGGCCTTGGGGATTTATCCGCCTTCAGTCCCAACAGTTTACCTAACACTGTTTCCAGACTAATGTGGATTCCCTTCAGTTCCTCCCTCCCACTAGATCCTCGGTCTCCTAGTATCACACCCTACACACTAGGGGCAATTTAGAGAGGGCCACTTTACCTACAAACCCGCATGTTTTTGGGATGTGGGAGGAAACCGGAGCACCCAGAGGCAACCCATGCGGCCACAAGGAGAACTTGCAAACTCCACACACGGAGCACCAGAGTTAAGGATGTCTGGTGTTGTGAGGCAGTGGCCCTACCTGCTGTGCCACTGTACACAACCAACATGATGAGTCATTTCCAAGACAAAATATCTTGGTGCCTGATCAGCTGCCAGACCACTGTTTGTGGAGTTTCATAGCAGGTGGGATAAATATCAGGGAACTGTGGACTGTTTTGGCTGCTAATCCGACTGCCCTATCCAGAACACTCAGCTGAAATAAATAAGAAGTTACTGACACCAGACAAATAACATCTGGTTTTGTTTGCCTTCGTTGGTCGGGGCATTGAGTATAAGTGCCAGGAAGTCATGATGCATCATTATGGGACTTAGGTTAGGCTGCATTTAGAGCATAGCATGCAGTTCTGGTTGCCCCATTACTGGAAGGATGTGGAGGTTTTGGAAAGGTTTCCCAGAACGCTGCCCTTGATCGGGGAGTATTAGTCACAGGGACAGACTTGGGTTATTTTTTCTGGAACATCGGAGGTTGAGGGGAGAACTGAAGGAAGTATACAAAATTATGGGAGACATGGAACCGAGACGTTTTGCCCGGGAGGGAAATATCAAATACTTGAGGGCATAACTTTAAGGTGAGAAGGGCAAAATTTAAGGGATATGTGAAGGGCAAGTTATTTTTTACATAGAGGATGGTGGGTGCGTGGAACGTGCTGCCAGGGGTCGTGAAGCAGGCAAATATGGTTAAGGGACGATAAGTGGCGTTTAAGAGACTTTTGATCGGCATATGGATATGCAGGGAATGGAGGGATATAGACTTTCGACTTAACATGTAGATACTGCAAGGAAACAGGCCCTTTAGCCTACCAAGTCCATGGCAACCAACGACCACCCTGTAAACTAGCACTAGTCTACACGCTAGTGACTATTTACAATTTTACGGAAGCCAATTAACCTACATACGTGCACGTCTTTAGAGTTTGGGAAGAAACCGGAGCACCCAGAGAAAACCCACGTGGTCACAAACTCCGTACAGACAACACCTGTAGTCAGGATCGAACTTGGTTCTCTACTGCTGTGAAGCAGCATATCTACCACTGCGCCACCCCATGTGGATCTTGTGTGCGGGCAATAAGGGTTGGTGTTGTCATCTTGTTTGACACAGACATAGTGGGCAGAATGGCTAGTTCCTGCTCTGTTCCATAGAGCGTTGTTGGTCTTACAGCATATGGGACTCAGGGCCCTAGCCTAACAAAAACCTCTGCGAACCTGACGGAACAGCCGTCTCATTCTCATTCGACGCTGCAAATGGTTTCAAACAAGTCGCTGAAAGTATAACGGGGAACGGATTGTAAAATAACCACACAGATGTTACAAAACATTTTAAGGCAACACTTTCAGAATCCTACTCCGTTCTCATTTCATTCCGGACTAAATATATGTGTCTAGCATTGAAAAGTTTAAAAGCGTAGGAAATCCCTGGGGCAGTCAGTGTTAATAAAAATAGGCCTTTAATTCCACTCCCTAAACAGTTTCTGCCATATAATTTCACTTTTACTTATTCCCTAGTCGATTTTTTTTTTTGACTGGGGGGCAAAGGCGACAATGGGAACTGGCATTGAGTTTCAGTGCATTGAATTCTGAGCACACACCGCTCTTGCATTATGCATCCATGTCACCACTTATTCCGTGCTCGCTAGGCCATATGTAAAATGACTGGGGCTCAAAATGCCTTTGAAAGCGAGTTTGAAGCTGGACAAGAACAGACAGCTTGCAAATCAGGTTCAAACGGAATGAACCCTCCTTGGATTGATCAGCCTTCCCAGAGAAACGAGTTCCCCTTTGTATGTTGTTTCCAAGAGTGCAGAAACAAAATAACAGCTAAAAACACTAAACAGAAAGAATTCTGATACAGCTTCCTTGTTACATATTTGAGGATAAATCACTTTTAATACTGTTTTAAAAACTCAATTGTAGCCTATTCAATTCCCCAGAATTTGCTTGGTACACAATATTTCCCATTGAGGATACACTACTACCCTTACAGTGTGCCGTCATTACAAAGACTGCGCACTAATTCCTGTCAAATGCTAGAGCCACTTACACTCGTCCAATCATTCAGAACATGTCTCCTCATGATAACGCGAGCAGACATATTAATTGGCTGATTATCGAGCTACTGCGGAAGCTGGAACTCTCAAGTAACGCGGAAAATACTGGAAAAGCAAGGCAGGTCAAAAGGCAACAGGGGATGGCAAGGAAACAGGACCTAGCCTCAACTCTTTCATGGTTGAAATGCCGGGATTGCAGAAGAAAATGATGCCCAACATTCCCATGTGTTATGAATAACACACAAAAAAGCATCTTGTATTAAAAGCATTTAATTTTGACTTGTAGTGAAATTGAGTTGTATTCAATACCTCAGAATCCTTAGACTCTATCAATAGTCTAAGGTGGTGACAGATGAAACGAGGTGTATATTGCTTACCAGAGGGCATGTCGCATGTAGAGTTGGTTTAAGATGGGTGTGTGTGTGTACAACTTAAAAGTCAACAATGAGAAATTGCCTCACAACTGAAACCCTGAGGACCAGGAAACAAAGAGAAGAATCTATACCAGGGCATTCGCTGCCCCGACAATTATCAACCTGTTTGTAATCCCACTCGGGGGATGGTAATAGTTTGGTAGATTTCACAAGGAAAAGGTGAAAACAAATAACCTTTGAACCAATCTGTTTGAATGTTTTTCATAGGCGAATGTTCCCAGCCATGAGAGTGAAGGTTCTGGGACTGGATCCACATCAACAGTACTACATAGCAATGGATATAATCCCTGTTGACAACAAGAGGTATCGGTAGGTATCAACACAGTTTGTCCTCTCTTCATCACTCTACGGAGATTTAAACTGTTTTAAATTGGAAGATTTACTTTGAAAGAACCCACATGCAGGATAGTTGATTCAGTCCGAAGAAGGGTCCCGGTCCAAGATGTCACCCGTCCCATGTTCTCCAGAGATGATGCCTGACCCGCTGAGCTACTCCAGCACTTTGTGTCTTTTTCTGTAAAACCACCTTCTGCAGTTCCTTTTCTACTTTCTGCAGGAAAGTTGGCTCACTATTTCTGATTTCTGCTTTGTTGCGTTTGCTCCTCAGGATTGATTATCAGACCAACATGTGAACAGTCTTAGCCTAGGTTAGTTATGAATTTGCTGAAAGCATTCCTACTCAGGTGAAATAGAAATGGAAACAGGCCCTTCGGCCGGAGTCAAGGAAAGAGCGTTCACGTCGCGGCCCTGTTCCCACCAATCTTTCCACCACCATGCACAAGAAGCGACAAGAAGCAACGAGACAGACACCATTGTACGCAGATGCCGAGAAGTTTGTTCACCTCTGGCTGCTAATCTTGTGTGTGGACTTGATAAGACGAAGAAGGCCCTTCGGCCCACCAAGTCCACGCCGACCATCAATCGCCCATTCATACTAGTTCGATGTTTGCCCACTTTCTTGGAACCCTTCTGTGAAAGATTGGCAAACGTTGTCCTGATCCCAATGAACAAACTGGAGATCACCTTTTGGTGACGGCAATGCACTCAACCCTCTAGTGGATATAGATATCGATTGGTCTACCCTTATATAGCACCTCACTCTTCCCTGGGTTTATCTGAACAACGATTGAGGACCAAAACTGTAGATATGGCAACTCTAAAACAAAAACAGAAACGACTGTGGGCACTCCACAGGTTATTCTCATAGAGTCATACAGCATGGTAAGAGGCTCTTCGGCCCAACATGCCCATGCCGGCCATCTACACTAGTCCAACCTGCCCGTTAGACTTTAGACTTTTGAGACACAGTGGGAAAACGGGGCCTTTGACACACCAAGTCCGTGCCAACCAGCGATCACACTAGGGACAATTTAGATTTTTTTTACCGAGAACAATTGACCTACAAACCTGTACGTCTTTGGAGTGTTGGAGGAAACCGGACCACGCAAAATAAAATCCATGTGGTCAGCGGTAGAACGTACAAAGACAGCACCCGTAGTCAGGGTTGAACCTGGGTCTCTGGCGCTGTAAGGCAGCAACTCTACCACTGCACCACCATGCTGCCTGCATTTGATTCATACTGTATGCCTCCAAACCTTTCCTATTAACTTCTGGTATAATCTGTCCTATTAAAGGTTTTCTGGCATTTTCTGTTTCTATTCAATCTGAGCAGCGATGCTTTCAGCAAATCCACAACTCTGGCAGGCATATCCTGACACAACTGTCCTCCATGCTTTGTGTGGAGGCATGAGATCGTTTTTGGAGATACCTTTTACATCCACAGTGCACCCCCATTGCAAATAAATCATTCCTCAGAGGTAGCGAGACCACATCTGCACACAATATTACAGCTTTCGTCTCAACAGGGCACTATTTAATTAAAGAAACAAAACAAGGAACTGCAGATGCTGGATTACAAACAAAGACACAAAGTGCTGGAGTAACTCAGACATGAGTCTGAAGAAGGGCCCCGAGCCAAAACATCGCCTATCCATAGAGGCATGGAGTCATAGACTGATACAATGTGGAAACAGGCACTTCAGCCCAACTCGCCCACACTGGCCAACAATGTCCCAGCTACATTAGTCCAACTTGCCTGCGCTTGGTCCATATCCCTCCAAACTTGTCCTATCCATGTACCTGCCCAACTGTTTCGTAATTGATGGGACATTCCCAGCCTCAACTACCTCCTCTGGCAGCTTGTTCCATACGCCCACCACCCTCTGTGTGAAAAAGTTACCCTTCGGATTCCTATTAAATTTTTTCCCCTTCACCTTGAACCTATCTCCTCTGGTCCTCGATTCCCCTACTCTGGGCAAGAGACTCCGTGCATCTACCCGATCTATTCCTCTCATGATTTTGTATACCACTATAAGATCACCCCTCATACTCCTATGCTCCATGGAATAGAGACCCAGCCTACTCAACCTCTCCCTATAGCTCACACCCTCAAGTCCTTGCAACATCCTCGTAACTCTTTTCTGAAACCTTTCAAGCTTGACAATATATTTCCTATAACATGATGACCAGAACTGAACACAATATTCTAAATGTGGCCTCACCAACGTCTTATACAACTGCAACATGACCTCCCAACTTCTATACTCATTCTATGTTCCAAAGGAATGCTGCCTGACCCGTTGAGTTAGTCCAGAACTTCGTTTCTGTTATTTAATTGAATAGGCATCTCCACTTTTGTTCTCAAATCTTCCTTTTGTCAAAATTAGTTCCATTTGGAGATACAGCATGGAAACTGGCCCTTCGCTCTATCATGTCCACGCTGACCATCGATCACCATTCCACACTAGTTCTATGTTATCCCACTTCCTGGTAGGCAGCAGATCATTTACAGATGTTAGCACCAACCATTTCTTACTCATTGCGTGCGTTTGAGAGGAAGAGATTAACGGTTTAGGGGATACAAGGTAAAAGGAAAACTGTGTAATTATAGGACATAGACACAAGGAACTGCAGATGCTGCTTTACAAAAAAAGGGACAGTGCTGGAGTAACTCAACTGGTCAGACGGCATCTCCAGAGAACATGGATAGGTGACTTTTTGGGTCGGGACCCTTCTTCAGACTGATGGAGGGGGGGGGGGGGAGCTGGAAGGGAGGTGGAGGCAGATGTAGACACAAGGAACTGCAGATGCTGGTTTGCAGTAAAAGATACAAAGTACTGGAGTAATTCAGCGGGTCAGGCAGCAACCGTGGAGGGAATGGACAGGCAACATTTCAGGTGGGGACCCTTTTTCAGACTGAATGGGAGTATCTAATGCTATTGAATTGGTGCTATAAAGTCCTGCGCCAATCCTGTAGTGTTTAATAAATCCCATTGAATAAGAGGGCAATAAGTTGGAAAAGAGAGATGGAGGTTGGGAAAAAGCATGGCCAGTTTAAGAAGCATTGGGACAGATATGTGGACAGGATATGTTTAGAGGGATATGGCCCAAACGCAGGCAGGTAGGATGTGTAGATGGAGAATGTTGGTTGGCATGGGCAAGTTGGGCCGAAGGGCCTGTTTGCACGCTGTGTAACTCTATAACCATCAGTGATAGGTGGATACAGGTAAGTGGGGTTTGATGAGCAGACAGATGGGGTAAGTGGCAAAGGCTGGAGGTGAGAAAGATGTCAGATGAGGAAAGGAGCGAATGGTAATGGCAGGGGGAGGAATATTGGTGGAGGTTGGTGGGGATGGGCTATGGGAGAGTGCATTGGTTTAGGTTCTGCTGAGGTTTTCTGATCTCAGGTGTCTCTGTCTGCAGATATGTTTATCACAGTTCGAAATGGATGGTTGCAGGGAACGCAGATTCTCCAGTGCCTCCTCGAGTCTACATCCATCCAGACTCCCTCGCTTCAGGAGATACGTGGATGCGACAAGTTATCAGCTTTGACAAGCTCAAACTTACCAACAATGAACTGGACGATCAAGGACATGTATGTAGACCCCAATTATTATGCATTTTGCAGCCATGTTTATGCTTACCTCGACCTCTGTTAATCAACCATCAGGCACAGATGGTCAAGTTAATGGCTGATATCATGAGTTAATTATGACACGGGAATCAGGATCCAGAGCCCCCATGGACAAGGTGGGACTAGTGTCGATGGGGCATCTTGGTCGGGCTGGGCCAAGCCTTGATTCTGTGCTGTACACTCTGTGACTATATGACATAGGTTTAAGGCGAGCGGGGAAAAATTTAATAGGAACCCTACAGGCAACTTTTTCACTCAGAGGGTGGTGGGTATATGGAGTGAACATCCAGAGGAGGTAGTTGAAGCAGGTGCTGTAACCACATTAAAAAGACACTTGGATAGGTACATTGATATGAAAGGTTTTGAGGGATGTGGGCCAAATGCTGGCAAATGGGACTAGTACGGATGGGGCATCTTAATCAGCAAGGAAAACCCGGGCCGAATGGTCAGCTTCCGTGCGATATGACTCTGATTATGAATATGTATATTTGTAACATAAATAGACACAAAGTGCTGGAGTAACGAGCGGGTCAGGCAGCAGCTCTGGAGAAAAGGGATGGGTATTGTTTCGGGTCGGGACCGTGCTTCAGACTATCAGCATCTGCAGTTCCTTGTTTTATAGTTTAGAACATGGCAAAGCATTTCAGCGTAGCATTTTCCAATGCTGGAGTGGGGTAGGTGAGAGGCTGAAAGTTGTTGTTGGGGTCGAAGCAAGTTCAGTAGATGATCTAGGAAGGACTGAAGGGTCTCGACCCGAAATGTCATCCATTCCTGCTCTCCAGAAATCATGCCTGTCCCGCTGAGTTACTCCAGCTTTTTGTGTCTAGCTCGGAAGGACAGTTGCGTTAAGCTGCATTTATTTCAACATGAATGGCCTCAAAGGTAAGGCGGATGAACTCAGGATGTGAACAGGTAAGTGCAACTGGGACGTTGGCCATAGCAAAACGTTAGCTAAGGGAAGGTTAGGACTGGAAGCTTAGTGTTCCAGGTTACAGGTGCTACACGTGAGATAAAGGTGATGAGAAAAGAGTAGCGAGAGTTGCTGGGCGTAGGCTGGGTCTCTATTCCATGGAGCGCAGGAGGATGAGGACAGATCTTACAGAGGTGTACAAAATCATGAGAGGAATAGATCAGGTAGATGCACAGAGTCTCTTGCCCAGAGAAGGCGAATCGCGGACCGGAGGACATAGGTTCAAGGTGAAAGGGAAAAGATTTAATAAGGGCCTGTTTCCATGCCGTATCTCCAAACAAACGAATTAAAAGTTAAGCAACTATTAGTCATTTCGAACAACTTTATTATTAATCAGTAATAATTGTTACAATTGTACAACTAGTTGTACAATAATAATTCTATGAGTAATTGTACAAATAATAATCCAGTTGTTAGTTGCTCATCTTGTTTGACAATTAATTCTACAATAAATGGTACAATTTAGGAATAGTTTTGGTGAAGATTTAACAATCAATAGGTGAATTTGGTGATGAATTTGAACTTTGCTGAAACTGAATTTTTGCTGCTTTTCTTTTCAAACTAAAAGCTATTTTTAAAACTCGAGCTGACGGCCAAATGGATAATTGCAAAGTTAAACTTCTCTGAGGTTGGTGAAAGCAATAAGCGCTCTCAGGTCAAAAATACCACAGAGCAGATGTTATCCAAACCTTCCATTCCCAAAATGTGCCTGAGTTAAAACATGGAAGGAACACTCTGTCCCAGTTCTGTGATGTTTTCCATCCTCTGTACTTTCAAGCCTTGTGTTCCCATTGATGGCCATGGATGCCAACTCAGTGGGCAGCTATAACCTGTGACTTTATTTCCATTGGGAATTGGAGTCAAATCAAACCCAATTCATCATGGTGACCGTTATGAACATGCAAAGCCACACCTTTCTGTCAGATGTTTTCCAAAACCAGCTTACTGAAGTTAAAGGATATTATCAGATCAAAGAGGAAAAAATTTAATGGGAAACTGAGGAGCAACTTTTTCACACAGAGGGTGGTGCGTATATGGGACGTGCTGCCAGAGAAAATAGTTGAGGCAGGTACAATAACAATATTTAAAAGACATTTGGACAGGTACATGTATAGGAAAGGATTGCAGGATATAGGGCAAACCTGGATAAATGGGGTAACAATGAACTGCAGATGCTGGTTAATAGACAAAACCAGTCTGAGGAAGGGTCTCGACCCGAAATGATCCCTAACCATCTTCTGCAGAGATGTTTAGGTTAATTTAGTTTAGTTTATTGTTGTCACGTGGTACAGTGAAAAGCTTTTTGTCACTTGCTATCCAGTCAGTGGAAAGACTATACATGATTACAATCGAGCCATCCACAGTGTACAGGTACATGACAAAGGGAATACCGTTTTAATGCAAGATAAAGTCCATGAAGTAGATGGTAGGTCAGGACCGCTCTCTAGTTGGTGATGGGATGGTTCAGTTGCCTGATAACAGCTGGGAAGAAACTGTCCCTGAATCTGGAGGTGTGTGTTTTCACACTTCTGTACCCCTTACCTGATGGGAGAGGGGAGAAGAGGGAGTGGCGTACTGCAGCACTGTATGTCCTTTTGTGAGTAAATGGGACCAGCGGAGATGGGGTGCCTTGGTCGGCAGGGATGTGTTAGGCCACAGGGCCTGTTTCCATGATGTATGACTCTATCACGACTTTCAGCAGTGTCTAATTTGCATGTGCTGTATAAAATCTCAAACCGCAGAATAAAATCTGCTGGAGGAACTCAGTAGATACCGCAGCAGCTGTGCAGGAAAGGAATAGTAAATATTTCGAATTGGGATCCAGGACTGAATCTGTAGGGTCTTGTGTCAGCAAACTAATATGTTTGGTCATGGTGGCGCAGCGGTAGAGTTGCTGCCTTCCAGCACAAATGCAGCGCCAGGGACCTGGGTTCGATCCCGACTACGGGTGCTGTCTGTATGGAGTTTGTACGTTCTCCCCGTGATCTGCGTGGATTTTCTCCGAGATCTTCGGTTTCCTCCCACACTCCAAAGACGTACAGGTTTGTAGGTTAATTGGCTTGATTAAAATGTAAAATTGTCCAAGTTGGCGATATGCAGAGTACTGCCCTGCCGACTACAACATTCACAAGGTTCAGAAGGTTGAACGAGATAGACACAAGAAGCTGGAGTAACTCAACGTCTCTGGAGAAAAGGAATAGGTGACGTTTTCTCCAGAGATGCTGTCTGACCCTTTGAGTTACTCCAGCATTTTGTGTCTATCTTCAGTTTAAACCAGCGTCTGCTGTTCCTTCCTGCTCGTGGTTGAATGAGATATGTTGTTCTACATTTCCACTCAACAGTGTAACCCAAACGCGATGAATGAATAAATTGTTGCTGTCCAGTACCCGTTTAATACAACTGATGTCATGAGGGGAATAGATAAGGTGATTGTAGATAGGTTTTTACCCAGGGTAGGGTAATCAAAAACCAGGGGACATAGGTTCAAGGTGAGAGGAGAGAGATTTAATAGGAACCTGAGAGGTAACTTTTTACACAAAGGATGGGTGGTGTATGGAACGAGCTGCCAGAAGAGGAAGTTGGGGCAGTTACTATAACAACATTTAAAGGACACTTGGAAAAGTGCATAGATAGGAAAGATTTAGAGGGATATGGGGCAAATGCAGGCAAATGGAACGAGCATTGATTGGGCATCTTGGTTGGCATGGAGGGGCCTGAGGGGCCTGATTCTGTGCTATATTACTCCATGACCCTATGATTACAAGTAGTTACCACCCACAATGACATTGATCACTATAATCTTATCTCTACAACACAAGGTTGGGCAATTCCACTTAGATCACTGGGTGAAATGGAAAATACTGGACATATTTGACAGGTCGGACAGCATTGGAGTGAGAGAATAAAATCAGCTCAGTGACTTTTCAGCAGAAGTGATGATATTAACACTCAAGAAAGAGAATCCTGTCTTGCTGAGTATTTCCAGCATTTTTGTTTTTTGTTTTGGATTTCCGATACAAGCATGACTTTGTTTTTTAAACCGTGAAGATCAGAATCATTCAATTTTTTTGACAGCCAGCTAAGCTTGGGGGATTGGCTTGACTGGTTGCCAAGGCAATTTGGGTGGGGCTTGTTCTGTGCTTCCCATGTGGGGCTATTTTATGACTGTGTTGCACAGAGCTTTGCCCATCAGGTAGTAGTTGCCATTGTTCTGGAAGTTGGCATTTCTTGATCTGCTCAAAGTAAATGTTGACCTAACTGTTGGGGGACTGGCAAAGGTTGGTTGCATTAAATAGGACTAATCTTTAGTTTATAAGGAGATTCCGCCAATTTGAAAATATCGTTTAGGTTTAGGTTTATTATTGTCACGTGTAACAAGGTTTGTGTAGGAAGGAACCAAAGATAGACACAAAATGCTGGTGCAACTCAGCGGTTCAGGCAGCATCTCTGGAGATAAGGAATAGGTGATATTTTATGTGCCGATCTACACTGTAGAAAGGTTTCTTTTGCATGTTATCCAAACAAATCAGATAATGCTACACATGAGAACAATCATCCCAAAGTATAAAGGAAGAGCTAGAGTGTGAACCATATAGACACAGATAGAGTGTGAACCATATAGTTCCTTAGCATCCAGAGAAAATGTCCAATGTCCACAATGAGATACACTGGAGAAAATGGACTACTTCCTAGCTGGTTAGTTAAGATTTATACCAGAATGGAATTGTACGAGATTCCAGATTGCTTGGAACAAATTCATTCTATTTTTTTATAATCCTTTTTTTTCTGTAATGGTGAGTTAATTCAAATATGAAATTCATACGAAACAAAATGGTCGCAAACATTTAATGACAAACATTCATAGTCGTGACTCACATTTCACAGTTACTCAAAACCAACGCTTTCAATGTATAAACTGTAAAGATATGTTAAATTTTACTTTAGTTTAGTTTAGACTTACGGCGTGCAAACAGGCCCTTCGACCTGACGAGCCCACCATCGATCACCCATTCACACTAGTTCTATGTGAACCTAATTTCTCATCCACTCCCTACACACTAGGGGCAATTTACAGAGTGGCCAATTCACTTGCAAACCCGCACGTCTTTGGAATTTGGGAGGAAACCGGAGCACCCGCGGGAAACCTACGCAGGTCATGGAGAGAATATGCAAACTCCACACAGACAGCACCCAAGCTCAGAATCGAACCTGGCGCTGTGAAGCAGCAGAAAATATTAGTTTTAAGCAGAAATTGCAACTTATCTAAACGAATATACTGGGCAGAGGCCAAGCGAAATTGACTAAGAACTAGCGAACTCATTTCACAGAGTTTAATTAAATCCATAGGGAAGGTATTTTGTTTTTCTTGCAGATAAAGGAAACTTTCTTTCTCTGTTTGATCTGGATTCCATCCCAGTTTCTGGAAGTGAGGAGGCAGTGTTAAAAAACATGGTACCATCACACCTTTCATCATTGAAACAGAATATGTTTTCATCTGCCATGGTTAGACCTGAAACCAAGTGTTAGTGTATACTGAGCCACCATGAACTTCATACAGACACATGATTACTTACTATTGAGCTCTACATCATTTGGATTCCTGAAATAGGACAATGCAGTGCATTATGCAGTCAATAGGGAATATCCTATTTGGGCGGTACAGCAGCACAGTGGTGCAGCTGGTGGAGCGGCTGCTTCACAGCTCCAGAGACCCAGGTTCAATCCTGACCTCAGGTGCTTACAAGCCTAGTCTCTTCAATCTTTCCTGTCATTTGAGGACATATAAAATGATAAAAGGACTGGACAAGCTAGATGCAGGAAAAATGTTCCCAATGTTGGACGAGTCCAGAACCTGGGGCCACAGTCTTAGAATAAAGGGGAGGCCATTTAAGACTGAGGTGAGGAAAAACTTTTTCACCCAGAGAGTTGTGAATTTGTGGAATTCCCTGCCACAGAGGGCAGCGGAGGCCAAATCACTGGATGGATTTAAGAGATAGATAGAGCTCTAGGGGCTAGTATTATCAAGGGATATGGGGAGAAGGCAGGCATGGGTTATTGATTGGGGATGATCGGCCATGATCGCAATGAATGGCGGTGCTGGCTTGAAGGGCCGAATGGCCTCCTCCTGCACCTATTTTCTATGATTCTATGTTTCTATGTTTTTATGTGCTGTCTGTGTGGAGTTTGCACGTTCTCCTTGTGAGTTTTCTCTGGGTGCTCTGGTTTCCTCCCACATCCTACAGGTTTGCGGGTTAATTGGCCCACAGTGAAGAGTCCTCTAGCGTGTAGGAAGTGGATGAGAAAGTGGGATAACATAGAACTAGAGTGAATGGGTGATCGATGGTCGGCGTGGACTCATTGGGCCAAAGGACCTGTTTCCATGCTGTATTTTTCAATTAATTAATTAATTGATAATCTAACATATACATCAAATTATGCAGATAATTTATTCTCCTTGTTTTAATGTGCCTGTGATGGATTATAAATCAAATTACAGAATATTTTAATATTCCCACAATATTTTAAAACGCAATATTTTATAATGGGGCCACAATATTTTAAAACACTTTCTCACCCAGTCCAAGGAGCAAAACATTTGAGTTACTCCAGCATTTTGTGTCTACCTTCGATTTAAACCACTATCTGCAGTTCTTTCCTACACAAATCATTTTTAGCGTTAGTTAATTAATCTGATGAAATTATAATATACATTTCAAAGGTTTAAATGCATTTTATTGTCACATGTACCAATTAAGGTACAGTGGAACTCGATGTATTCTGAAGAAGGGTCTCGCCCCGAAACGTCGCCTATTTCCTTCGCTCCTTAGATGCTGCTGCACCCGCTGAGTTTCTCCAGCTTTTTGTGTAACCCTCGATGTATTCGAATAAGGTAGAGAAGAACGCCAAGACAATAGTTTCCACCAGCTCTTAAGTATGTTAAAAATTCTGAGGAGTTTCATAACAAAGTATTTTTTATAATGAATTTGACTGTGTTAATAATTGGATAGAATTGTATGTTAACGACTATTGGTTTGAAAAGCGAAACATTTATTTGGGAAAAAGTAAAATTGTAAAGGGAATCTGGAGCAGTCCATATTTTGGGATAGAGAGACAAAGAACTGCAGATGCGGGAATTCCGAGCAAAAAAACCCAAACTGCTGGAGGAACTCAGCGGGTCAGGCAGCGTATGTGGGGGGAATAGACGGGCGACGTTTCAGTCTGAAGCAGTTTCAGTCCCGACCAGAAATATGGCCCGTTGAGTTCCTCCAGCACTTTGGCTTTTTGCTTTAAGCTTTCAGCATCTGCAGTTTTACATGCCATCTATAAGGAGGTTGCTTGTTGACACGTACCAGCAGGAAATGTTATAAAGCTGCGAATAGTCTCGATTCTGCACTATGGCCTAATTAAATATAATCTCATCTACTTACAAGAAAATGGACTACCCAGAGGGAAGAGATACAGAGTGCTGGAGTATCTCAGCGGGTCAGGCAGCATCTGTGGAGAACATGGATCGGTGGCGTTTCACAGAGTGCTGGAGTAACTCAGCGGGTCAGGCAGCATCTGTGGAGAACGTGGATCGGTGGCGTTTCACAGAGTGCTGGAGTAATTCAGCGGGTCAGGCAGCATCTGTGGAGAACATGGATCGGTGGCGTTTCACAGAGTGCTGGAGTAACTCAGCGGGTCAGGCAGCATCTGTGGAGAACATGGATCGGTGGCGTTTCACAGAGTGCTGGAGTAACTCAGCGGGTCAGGCAGCAACTGTGGAGAACATGGATCGGTGGCGTTTCACAGAGTGCTGGAGTAATTCAGCGGGTCAGGCAGCAACTGTGGAGAACATGGATCGGTGGCGTTTCACAGAGTGCTGGAGTAACTCAGCGGGTCAGGCAGCATTTCTGTAGAACATGGATAGGTGACGTTTCACAGAGTGCTGGAGTAACTCAGCGGGTCAGGCAGCAACTGTGGAGAACATGGATAGGTGACGTTTCACAGAGTGCTGGAGTAACTCAGCGGGTCAGGCAGCATCTGTGGAGAACATGGATAGGGGATATTTTGGATCGAGAGCCTTCTATACAACCCTTTCAATAATTTCAAAAGAGGAATTTTATTTTATGATTGTGTGGGTAGAGATTTTTTCAACGTGATCTCTTTAACGCAACGGTGGTTGATTTTAGAAAGAAAGATCTCTGAGTTATAAATATGCTGGGAGATAATGAGTGAATTATGTTCGTCGTTTTAATTAGAGCATAACGATAGTCTGGGATACCCGGTTGAAGAGTTGACATCGGTCTGAAAGGGGCCCGACCCGGAGGCACCAATTCATTTTTTCCCACAGATGCTGCCTGACCTGCTGAGTTACTCCACCACTTTGTGTTTTTTTATTTGTAAACCAGCATCTGCCGTTCCCTGTGTCTCCAGCGAACATTTGAAGGCTCGTTCATGGCCAGTAGCTTCACCGCTAATCTCTGCTTTAACAAGCGAGCGGTGTAAAATCAGAGACACGGGCAACTACTGATGCTGGGGTCTTAAAACAAAACACAAAGTGCTGGAGGAACCCAGCGGGCCAGGCAGCATCTGTGGAGGGAATGGACAGACGGCGTTTCGGAATGGGGCCCTTCTTCACTCTGACTCACTGAGTTCCTCCAGCAGTTAGTTTTTGCAGATCTAAAACCAGGTTGAATGAGCTACTACTGCTTGCATCAGTTAAGGTTTTAATGCATTTCCCACTTAGAAACGTAGAAACATAGAAATAGGTGCAGGAGTAGGCCATTCGGCCCTTCGAGCCTGCACCGCCATTCAATATGATCATGGCTGATCATCCAACTCAGTATCCTGTACCTGCCTTCTCTCCATACCTCCTGATCCCTTTAGCCACAAGGGCCACATTTAACTCCCTCTTAAATATATCCAATTAACTGGCCTCAACTACCTTCTGCGGCAGAGAATTCCACAGACTAACCACTCTCTGTGTGAAAAATGATTTTCTCATCTCGGTCCTAAAAGATTTCCCCCTTATCCTTAAACTGTGACCCCTTGTTCTGGAGTTCCCCAACATCGGGAACAATCTTCCTGCATCTAGCCTGTCCAACCGCTTACGAATTTTGTAAGTCTCTATAAGATCATCCCTCAATCTACTAAATTCCAGCGAGTACTATCCAGTCTTTCTTCATATGGAAGTCCTGCCACTTAATATAGAGACACGAGGAACTGCATATGCTGGATTCTTGCGGTGAATACAAAGTGCTGGAGTAACTCAGCGGGTCAGGCAGCATCTGTGGAGGACGTGGATGGATCTGAAGATGGATCCCCACCAGTAACGTCGCCTATCCATGTTCCTCAGAGATGCTGCCTGACCCGCTGAGTTACTCCAGCACTCTGTGTCCCGCTCAATATACTTTCCTGTTGAGCGCCTGTTAAATCCGCCAAGAAAATTGACTTTTATCTTCCCACATAACAATCTGTGCATATTTTAAGAGATGGTCGACGGGTACTTATATTTACTAATTTAACCCGTTTCTCACCAGACGGCGAGTGTTATTTATTTTAATCAATAAAGGGAATTAAGGCACATATATATGCAGAGCTACTCCACCACGTTGAGTTCTCCACAAGGATACAGCATTCTGTCCCGACATATTTATTTTACTGGGTCCTTTAACTCATTTAGTAGATTATTTGAAAATAAAATTAATGCCTTAAAACGCAATGGTCGTGTTTTTATCCCAAAGTCCGGACATTGCACAAGTTTGAAGCAAGTCCAACACTTTGTGAAGGAAAAGATGGGATAGACCTTTTTTTTCCACTAGAAAAATCTAGTGGGCAAGGGTTTAGGGCGAGCGGGGCAAGTTTAAAGGCGATGTGCCGGGCAAATATATTTTACACAGAGGCTGGTGGGTGCATGGATGTGCCTGGGGTGGTGGTGGAGGCACATACGATAGTGGTGTTTAAGAGCCTTTTGGATAGGAACATGGATATGCAGGGAATGGAGGGATCTGGATTACATGCGGGCTGATCACGCTGATCTTGGCATCATGTTCGGCACAGATATTGTGGGCCGAAGGGCCTGTTTATTGTGTTCTATGGTCTCAATCGGTGCTGATTCTGTTCATCGTGTTTACGGTGCAACTCAAAACACTTTTTGCCTGTATGTTTAACGGCACAAAATATGAATCCTCATTCTCAATCTCCCCTGGTCTTTTCAACAGATAATTCTCCATTCCATGCACAAGTATCAGCCCCGGGTGCATGTGATCCGAAAGGATTTCAGCAGCGAACTGTGTCCCACCAAAGCGGTGCCAGGAGGAGAGGGGGTGAAGACGTTCACCTTCCCGGAGACAGTCTTCACCACGGTGACAGCCTATCAAAACCAGCAGGTAGGCCTTGCTCAGCAGACACACACACTGTGTAGGAGGAATTCAGCCGGCCAGGCAGCGTCTGTGGAGGCAATGGACAGGCGACCTTTCATGTCGGGACCCGTCTACAGAGCGGAGAATTCAATGCACGTTTTGCTGGAATATTAAAACAAAAAACATGTTTATAAGTCTAGGAGCAGAATTAGACCATTCTTTATTTTATTCACCTCTCCTCGGCTTTGTATGCTCTGCAGAAAAGAACAGCGTTTTCATTCGACATGCTGATCATAGAGAGACCCCGAGCTGTATAGCTAGGCCGAGTTTTTCCTCCTTCTCCCGTCCGGCAGAAGGTACAGACGTTTATAAGCGCGCACCACCAGACTCAGGAACAGTTTATTCCCTTCTGTTATCAGATTTCGGAACTGCCCTTCCATAAGCTCGGGTACTGTCCGATTCACTTCCACCCCATTGTGGACATTGGACTTTGTCTGTGGTACTGTTGTATTACAATGATGAGAACTATATCCTGCACTCTGTATCTTCCCCTCTATTGTACTTGAGTTGCACATCAAAACCAATCTATTCTATATTTTCCTCCAACTTCATCCCCTTTGATGTCTCGTTTTCACATCTTACACTTCCTTATCTCTGTGTCGCCCTCTCCCCTGACTCTCAGTCTGAAGAAGGGTCTCGACCTGAAACATCGCCCATTCCTTCTGGCCAGAGATGCTGCCTGTCCCGCTGAGTTACTCCAGCATGTTGTGTCTATCATGATGGTATTTTTTTTACCTCGATACAGGATAATAATAAACCTAACCCTAGATCTGAAGAAGGGTCTCGACCCGAAACGTCGCCTATCTCCTTCGCTCCTTAGATGCTGCTGCACCCGCTGAGTTTCTCCAGCTTTTTGTGTAACCCTCGATTCTCCAGCATCTGCAGTTCCTTCTTTAACACTAACCCTAGATATACCCGCGGTACCGATTGTAAACCCTGCTCCCACCCAAAAGAGAGACCTCCACCACGGTTTAAATCTATTTATACATAAAGTCAATGAAGGTCCTCTGCATAACATTCTTTCAAATGGGAATCACGGGGAAACAAAAAGGATTTCGTGTTTATATCAAAACAGGTCAAGGGGAATTAATTTACTCGCTTAGTAAGTATAACTCCATTGTGCCTATTGGAAAAGATTCACACTTAAGCTTATAATGGCGGGAGGGATGAGGATATGTTCACCGAAACAGTCCCGAAACTATTGCCCCGATAAATATTT
Organism: Raja brachyura; assembly: GCA_963514005.1. Next base: position 65,752,244 of record OY740792.1, on the reverse strand, counting down.
TGTGCAGAAACAAAGAACTGCAGATGCTGGTTCATGGATAAAATGGAGTAACTCAGAGGGTCAGGCAGCATCTCTGGAGAACAGGTGATGTTTCGGGTCGCGACCCTTCTTCATACTGATTGGGAAAGTTGGGGTGGGGTGGGGGGAGCTGGAAGGGAGGTGGATGCAGATATAGACACAATTAACTGCACATGCTGGTTTAAGAGGTTTTTAGATGGGCACATGGATGTGGAGTGAATGGAAGGATGTGGATGACAGAGCAGATCCGTTTAATTTGGCATCATAGTCGGCATGGACATTGTGGGCCGAAAGGCCTATTCCTGTGCTGTACTGTTCTATGACCCGTGCAGTGGATTGTTCACCCACAGTTTAATTTTAAAGAATACATAGACCATGTTGCACATTGTTTCAATAGCGTTAACGGTGCAAGCGTTGCTTTGTTCAAGTAGCCGGTGGTTCGTGGTCGTAGGCGAAACGCTGATGTCTTGAGCTGTTCAAACACAAATGATTGTGTAATTGGCAGGGCTCTGTCAGTGAAAGTATTGTCCGTGGGATCCGATAAACTAGGCCAACGGAATGTTATAAATGTGGCTGGGAAATACTGTCTCGTAATCTACAAAATATGTAGTCAGTCTTTACTGAAACTGCTGGCGTAGTAGACAAAATGAATGAGCGAGACAACTATAGGTGTTGTTTTTAAATGTTGTGCACTGAACGATGTTAAGGGAAATACTTGTGAATATTTAGTTTGGAGATGCAGCATGGAAACGGGCTCTTCGGCCCACCGAGTCCACGCCGCCCACCCGTTCACGCTAGTTCTATATTATCCCACTTTCACATTCACCCCCAACACACAAAGGACATTTTACAGACTGCAAACCCGCACATCTTTGGGATGTGGGAGGAAAGCGGAACACCCGGAGGTGCAAACTCCAGACAGTCAGCACCCGAGGTCAGGATTGAACCCGTTTCTCTGGCGCTATCAGGCAGCGGCTCCATCGTTGCGTCTTTATTTAGATAGACGCGTGCCATCCGTGGGACGATTTTGCTGGCAGTTATGCAGAGCGAGCTGGTACATTCAGAGAGTTCTACTTTCCTCTCCTTTTGGATATTGCCTGGACAACTTCAATCGGCTGCTTCAATCTTTGCAATCGACCAACCTTCTCGCCTTGTTCTCCTGCAGAAAGCGGCATCGCAAACGTTGACACCGTGCACCGACTTCTTAAAGCACAAGGCGTGTAATCCCTTCAACCCTCAGGCAAACACAACACAAGCGATTGGAAAGAGCCCCGCGACTAAAATCCCACCAGTCCCCGGAACAGCAACCTCAAATCGGCTGCTAATTATTTACTTCAAATCGCCTTTATGTTTTTCTGTTTGGACCCGAGATGAGATCATTTCTAATGAGTATGAATATAAGTCTAGCAACGTGACCAGTTTGTTGTAAAGGGTCAGGAACAAAGATCCTATAGCGGATCTTTGGTCAGTTTGTTCTATTTAGGAGTGATGTTTGGGTTTTATTTCAACAAACGAGTTTCGTGAATTCAAAAATTAAATGTTGCCTATTTCTTGGCGAAATCGTTTGTGACAAATTTAAACCGTATTTTTAATTCTCAACCAAAAACTAAAATTGCGCCATTTTGGAATGATCTAACAGGTTTTTTTTCAATAATAGCCCCTAAATGCTTTTATTCACAGAAACTGTGCATTTTTAACCTATTTATATTCAAACTCTAGTTTCCAATTGCAGGATATATTCTCCAAAATGACACAGTGTTAAGTTGAAACATGTTGGAATGATCTAACTATCTTTCCATTAAAATGCTTTAAATTATTTCATCCAGAGAAGTGCTGCATTTTAAAAACATATATATTTCTGTTCAAACTTTAGTTTCCAATTGCAGGGTATATACTCCAAAAATTATCAACAATACATTGAAACATTTTGGAATGATCTGAAATTTTGCCCCATAAACTTCCTAAATTATTAATCCAGCGAAATGCTGCAGATTTTTACGTATTTCTAATTTTATCCTTCACCAAAAGGAATCGAAAGTGGTGCTAGTTCCGCTGACTTCCTCCAACGCTTAGTTCTGTGCAAGATTCCAGAATCTGCAGTTCCTGTCTCTCTATTTGTGCTTGAGTTTGGCTTGTTTGTAATCATGTGTTTTATCGGATTTGACGCAAACAGCTTTTCACGGAACAACAGTAAACCTAAAACCATTTCTATTTGAAACAATAATTCTTAATAAATAACCACGAGGCCTTGTGTAAAAAAAAAAATGACGAGGCCGTGTTTACTGGATCTATTAACGGGGCTGGTTGAGTTCAAGTTGATGCAATCGTTTTTTTTTTTGGTTACACCTCACTCTGGTTGTCTGAACCTAAATTTAAAGTTGAGAATACTGCGCGGTTTAACAATGCCCGGAGCTTTTGAGAAAGCGTTATATGTTTTGGAGGCAGTTTTTAAATTCTCTAAAAGGTTTAAACATTCCTTCTCTCCGGAGATGCTGCCTCACCGCTGAGTTACTCCAGTATTTTGTGTCTACCCTAAACATTTACATATGTTTATTCTATGTCCGCGAGATCAAAGAGGGGGGATCTGCGCGATATTGAAGCCAAACTTGACACCGCACTACAATTATAGTCAGGAGCAGGTGTGAGTTGGTTCCTTCGGGCGGATTTTACATGGACTGTGCACCAGATTTAGGAGAGCACATTGTCATTTTGTGAACACCGCCTAAATTCCTCTCCCCGGCAGTGCGGGCACGGCATAGTGAGCTCCATACTCGCTATCGGCATTTGTGCCATTTGGGGATTGGACTGCCTGCATTAACCTTCAGGCGAGTCTGAAAAAGTCGTCCGTCCATTCCCTCCACAGATGCTGCCTGACCTGCTGAGTTCCGCCAGCACTTTGTGCTTTACTCTGTAACTGTGGAGTGGGGCAAGAATGTTTGGGGAACTGCTTTGTAACGATAAAATAAAAATCTCCATAATGATAAATCTAAAAATTAAAAGACCTCCTGTTGCGAATATTCTTAAAGGGCATTTTTTTAGACCACGTCCTTTACAAAATACAATTAACCAGCTAACCGCAGAAAAAAATCTTTACATGGAATTATGTGAAAGAGGAACAAATGTTTGAACGATATTTATGTAAATTTGGTGCGTAGAAATAAGGGAACATATAACCGCAGTTAGCTTCTCGATAAAACTTCTCCTTATTTTAAGGATTTGATGTGCTTCCCGGATTACACATTATTAATCCCCCATATGCTGTTTTAGATTAATAATATCTGGCAGTTTTGTTTCCATGATTTATTTATAATCGAACCGATTCATGATTTAGGTTTTTTTCCCTACATTTTTGTGGGCGGTTAATTATCCAATGGAGATACAGGGAAATGCAGCTTCCGTCCCTCTACAATAATCACCGCGTTCCCTCCTCTCCGCCCTCACCTTTCTGCTAAATCTTTCCCATCTCACCGCTGTTTGATCCTCTCCATTTATTCTCCAGATTACAAGGCTGAAAATCGACAGGAATCCGTTCGCGAAAGGGTTCCGGGACTCGGGCAGAAACAGGTAAGGAGCTCAAATAACCACGCTATACTTTAAAATGTGTAATTCAGCCAGGGCGAGATACTTTTGCCCCTTGCATTGCACACATGGTGGTGTGTGTGTGTGTGTGTGTGTGTAGCCAGCGGACACACGCGTAAGAAAGCCGCAGGCGGCTCCTAACTTTTGTTTCCAATTGCATTGGCATAAACGAGTATGCAATTTATTCGTTGGGCCCAGGAACTCTGCCCACGTAGACGAGGCTGTGTTTGGAGATTTTTTCTATTCCCTGCTTGCTGCCGACACTCGCTTACTAATCACTTTTGAATTTACAAGTATGCCGAATGTACTGCGTGCTTTGTTACCGATTGGTTAGTGTGGAAACAAGCCCTTCACACCGGCCAACATGTCTCAGCTACACTAGTCCTACTTGTCTGCGCTTGGACCATATCCCTCCAAACCTGTCGCATCCATGTACCTGTCTAACGGCTTCTTATACGATTGGATACGCATTATTTTTTGTGTATGACTGTTTTGTTTTTGCGTATCATTGATTATTTTGTCATATTTTCCGAATCTTCTTGAGAGTATTCAGCTGTGTGTTCGCCGGCTTCCTCCCACATTTCCCAAAGACGTACAGGTTTGTAGGTTCATTGGCTTCAGTAAATGTCTCTCGTGTGTAGGATAGTGCTTGTGTATGAGGATGCTGGTCGGCGCGGTGGGACTCGGTGGGCCGTTGGGCATATTTCTACGCTGTATCTCCACGGTCTCAAGTTAGGGTCAAGTTGGCGTTCCCTGACATGCTCACCAGGCTCCCACTGAGAGTTCAGGCAATACTGACATCGGTGCAGGCGGCAGCGAGAGTCTCTTCGCACCAACTCATTACACCTGGTTCAGCAGACTGGAGTTACACCGTTAAAAGATTGAAGAGACCATGACTGGAAGCTTGTTGCCAGCAACCACCATGTTATTGGTCACTACAAAACACAAACCTCAGTAATTATAGTCTGTCTAGCTTGCCCATGCTGACCAAGATACCCCGTCTAAGCTAGACCGACCTGCTCACATTTGACCCTTCCAAACCTTTCCAATCTATGAATATGTCCAAATATCTTTTAAATGTGGAGGGTACACAAAAAGCTGGAGAAACTCAGCGGGTGCAGCAGCATCTAAGGAGCGAAGGAGATAGGCGACGTTTCGGGTCGAGACCCTTCTTCAGACTGGGCTTTTAAATGTGGCCGACCTGTCTCAGATATGCGAAAGAAAATGCGTGGACACATACATAGCTCATTGAGACCAACACTGAATATACTATATACTATACTGAAATAACCAATATACTATTTGTTGTACTACATATTACATTCTTTGCAAAATATATATTTTTGGTTGCACTGTGTGGACTTTGGTTTTACACTATTACAGTTGTCCAGTATTAGTTATTAATTATTATATTTTTGAATGTTGTGTATTTATTTGTTATTGTGTTGATGGGCCTGTTATGCTGCTGCAAGTAAGAAGCATGTTGTTCTGTCACCACTACATGTTAAATTAAACATTCATGCGAGTCCTGCTATAATCGGCCGGCGTGTATAGGCACACGCTCTAAGGGTAGAAAATTCGGTGGAGGAATACATTTTTTATATTAATATTAATTTAAGTGCAGCAAGTTGGAAATTGCTGTAATCCTGTGTTAAATCAATATGAGGCAGAATCCAAAGGGGATTTCAATTTCCATCAGTTCGAAATTCGCCATTTTTCTCATTTAAATCATTCCTCATTGAAACACGGCACCAAATGACAGTCAAATGAGTGTGTGGCCAGGATGGTGTGGGCCTCTGATAATGCTGGCTGCCTTTTTGAGGCAGCGACTGAGATAGATCCCTTCGATGGTGGGGAGGTCAGAGCCAGTGATGGACTGGGCAGTGTTCAGAGCTTTCTGCAGTCTTTTCCGCTCCTGGGCGTTCAAGTTGCTGATCCAGGCCATGATGCAACCAGTCAATATGCTCTCTATCTACTGTGCACCTGTAGAGGTTCAAGAGAATCCTCTCTGACATACCAAATCTCCTTGATCTTCTCAGGAAGTAGAGGCGCGGATGTGCTTTATTTATAATTGCAACAGTGTGCGGGGTCCAGGAAATATCTTCGGAAATATGCACTCTCAGGAATTTGAAGTTTTCGACTCTCTCCACCATTGTCCCATTGATATAAACAGGACTGTGGGTCCTCATCTTTGCTCTTCCAAATTCCACAATCAGTTCATTGGTTTTACTGATATTGAGAGCCAGGTTGTTGTGCTGGCACCATTTGGTCAATCTCACTTCTATACTCTGACTCATCACCACCTATAATTCGTCCCACAATGGTGGTGTTGTCGGCGAACTTGCAGATGGAGTTCGCACTGTGTCCGGCTACAGTCATGAGTATAGAGTGAGTATAGCAGGGGGCTGAGCACGCAGCCTTCAGGTGCTCCCGTACTGATTGTTAATGAGGAAGAAGTATTTCTGCCAATTCGAACAGACTGTGGTCTGTGGATGATGTTGGAATGCCAATGTTGGATGATCAGACTCACACATAACAATTAGAATCCATAGTCTTTTATTAGCAACTCTGCAGAGGAAACACAAGATGCTTTCATCTCACCAAGCAAACTACTAGTCTGCCAGGGAGAGAGCGAGAGAGCTCTCTAATAAGCCTGTGGGTGGAGCCACAGTATGAGTGACACTAGTCTACATCCTCCCTCTTAAAGAATTAAAAGCAAATGCAAAACTAGTGAATACTACATAGAATTAAATGCAAGTGTATACTGTTGACTATATAAAGCACACATAGTATATGGCAATAAACTGGAGGAAGTTCAAACATAGCCTGGGTACTTTACAGTGGGCTTACAAACACGCCCAACACGCATATGGTACAATCCTGCATCTCCTCCCGACACCGGGGACACGATCGGTGGTGAAATAGGTGTCGGAGATTGAAACGGCATTCTCGGGGACGAAACAGGAGACTTTGGCACAGGCAGAGTTGGTGTAGCCATGGGTGAAGTAACCGTTTCAGGAACCGGTTGTGGTGGTGGTGCAGTCGGGCCGATGCCGCTGGGTGTGGATGGAAGAGCACTTGTACGGTCAGGATGGTGCGGAGGTGGTGCTGGCTCAATCACAGGCAGGACTTGTTGCCTATTACGTCTGTAGGTGCCACCATCAGCATTGACCAGGTATGAATGCAACTCGCAGTTCCACACATTACGCCGATGCAGTCGTGACGTTTGCCAGTTTGCAGACGCACCACTTGCCCCTCGGCTAGCGGTGGAAGCGGTCTGCTCGTTTTGTCAAACCACCCCTTCTGAATGTCGTGCTTGTGTTGTAGTCTGCTCTGGACTTCTTGCGGAACCAGTGCCTGTTTCGCCACAGGCAGTGTGGCTCGAGTCTGCGTTGACATCAGACGCTGAGCGGGTGGACCCAATCTAGGATGGTGGGAGATGTTGCGCAGGTTAAACAGGTCCAGGTACACACCTGATTTTGCTCTGTGGGATCGTTCCATTCATTGTTTGGCACTCCTGAAAGGCGAGGAACCAATTGCAGAGGGATGCGCAGAGACCCAGTTCTGTGCGCTTGGTAACCAGCTTAAAAAAATTTAATCAAAAATATTTATTCAAATGTTAAAATAATATATACAGACCAGTAAAAAACAAACCAGAAGCCACCACCATAATACACGACAAAGGATAAACTACGATATAACTATGTTACACTCCATGTCCAGGATGCATACAACCCCCCGCAGTGCCCAGCGATCCCGGAAATCCCCCAGGGTGCCCGTTGACAGCATGTAGTCACTCTCCAAAACCACCCGGGCGCGGACGTAACCATGGAAAAGGGGCAGGCAGCCGGCTTCCGCCTGGCGCCGTGACCAGCTTGGCCAGGCCCAGGAGCAACCCAACCAGGACATCTTCAGCCCTACCCTCTCCCCTACACACAGGGTGTCCAAAGATGAGGATGGTGGGTGAGAAGTACAGACAGAAGGCAAGGAGCAGCCCCTTCAGATATTGGAACAGGGGCTGCAACCTGGGATGGTAACTAGCTTATTTTTGTGCTCCTCGCCCTCCGGACCCTGGCTACAAGGGACGCTCTCCTGGTCCCTCTACCCTCAACAGGAACAACGCTGCTCTTGGTCTTGGCGTCCTTCTCCAGGTCGGACCTGAGCTGATGCCGGCCGTTCCCCTTCACCCCCTTGCCCCTCCCCCTCCTTCTGAGGATGAGGTTCAGCGAGCTGGTGAGCCCGTGGAGGTTTGGCCACCGGAGGGAGGCCAGTCTGGGCCGATGTTGGGCTCCTTCAGTGGCTGTGATGAACTTGTGGATCTCCTCCACTGGAATGAGTGGAGGGACGTCGGGAGGAGCGAGACCATCCAGTGACTCATTGCCCGAGGAGTCCCCTTCCACCGGCTCACTGAAGATGGAGTCACCATCCCCAACTACGGACACACCTTCTGTGCTGAAAACACCCGCCTCACCCTGTGCAGCGGTTGCCTCTGCCCCACCCGCTGGTCTCTCCTCTACCTCAGTCCCCACCCTGGGACCAGTGACAGAGGGGCTGTCCCCAGGTGTACCCGGGGATTCAAGACCATCGAATTTGGGGGCGAGTATCCCCCCCCCCCCCCCCCCCCCCCCCCCCCCCGCCAGTTGGGCCCAGAGAGGACTCTGGTGCACCAGACCCAGGGAGACCCTCTAGAGTCAGGTCCTGAGGCAGAGAAGGGCTGGTTTCCCCCCCCCCCCCCCCACCTACAGTCTCTAACTCCAGGGGCGTGCTCTGCGCCTCGCCCTGGGTGGGTTGCTCCTGGGCTTCCTCAGATGCACGATGCAGGACTCCCTCCCCAACAGGAATCTTCCCCTGCTCCATAACACCCAAATGGTCCTCATTGCCACCCTCCTCAGAATCCCCTCTAGAACATGGGACCAGGGCCCGAACCAGAGGGCGGGAGTCTTCCTCCAACACAGTACTCCCCTCCCCCCCGGGGGATTCCCGTTCGTCCCCAAGTCCGCTCCTCCCTAGAGAGATTCCTCCTCCTCTTTTTCGCTGTGGAGGAGTTACCAGACTCTGGGGTCGCCTTAGCAACCTTTTTCTGTAGATCCCTTTGATGCTGGGGACGTCAGTACCTGTGATGGACTGGGCACATTTTTAGTACCTTTAAGGTGCTCTATAATGTAGCTTGATGTGGTCTGTCATATGCTGCTGGTCTACAATATGTATTGATATTGCCATGATATATTTTTGGAATATTTTTCCAGATTTTTACATTTGAGTAGTTTGCTTTTTCAGCAAAAAAGATAGTTACCTGATCGATCTTAAACATAAAATGACTCCGTTCCTTCACATTGGAGCACATTTTGCCATATGATGAAGAATACTTGCTTGTGTTTGCTTTAACCAGTACTTAAGCACCAGTTTAATTGAATTCAATGTCTGTAAATGCATCGTGTATACACCAAGATATTTGAGGCACGTGATTGTGATTTAAGACACTGACTCTCCATAACTGATACCTTAAGCAGTCAAATTCAGCAAGCACAAAGCACGGAACATAAATTAGATGAGAAAGTGAAATGGCGATAGAGAAATGTACATGATATTAAAAGGGATGAGATGCTGTTTAAAAAAATATTTGCACTTAATGCAAACTCCAAACAAAATGACACACTCCACATTTGTAAAATTATTTTCAGGGCCTCCTGAAGGTGTTTAGCACTAACAGGGTCATTAAAAAAAACGTACGTCTGAATGCCCAAACATTTTAAGGCAGCTTTAGTGTGGGAGTGGAGAGCAGCTTCAATCTGTTGTCCTTGCAACCATTTCAATGCTTTTGTCAGTGACCCCTGGATTTTCATATTTAACTGGGAACGTGCAGAAACCGGAATTTGCCGATCCTAAACCACTTTTCGGGTCCTGACCCGAAATGTCGTCTGTCCATTCCCTCCACAGATGCTGCTGAACCTGCTGAGTTCCTCCTGCACTTTGTGTTTTGATCAGGTTTCCAGCATCTGGTGTCTCCAGATGAAAACTCTTGATAAGGGGGTTTTTAACCTCGTATTGCAACTTTCGCTCTCCTGCATCCAAGATCAGATCATTGCCGCGCACATGATTGGTATATTGGAGCTGAAGATCTACTGCTGTTAGATTTGGGTGAAACCCACGTGCAATAGGTAGAGTAAAGGAAAAGATACAGAGCGAAGAGTATAGTTCCATGTCCACAATGAGGTAGGGATGAATCAGATGGAAGGATATTCCATGCAGTTCCACAGGAAATGGGGAATGTTAGATGAGAGGGGAAAGATTTAATAGGAACCTTAGGGGCAACCTTTTTCACTCAGAGGGTGTTGGGTATATTGAATGAGGTGCCAGTTGAGGCAGGTACAATAACAGCATTGGAAAGTTTTAGAGGGATCTGGACCTAATGTAGGCGAATGGGACTTGCCTAGATGGTGCGTCACGGTTGGCTTGGACGAGTTGAGCTGAAGGGCCTGTTTCTGTGTTGCATGATTCCATGACTCAGTTGTGAAGAATCCGACAGATGTGTAACTGTGTTAATTTCTATAACCTGACATTAATGCGGGTTGCCAACATCTGAGGAATGGGAAGAGGGAGCGGAGGAGAAACAGGAAGGTTGAAAGTCTTCTCAGAACCCCCATGGCCGTGAAATTCGAGATCAAACGTGTGATTCTGCTGTTGGAAAGCACATTCACTCTAGACCCACTTTACTCTCCCCCTGTCTCTTCTCATTAGTGTCCCTTAATCAAAAACACTGAAGCACACTTTCCACAGCAGTTATGTACTTGCATCCATTAAATAAATCAAACAACAGTGAACTAGACATACCCACTATTTATCCCATGCCTTGCAATCTGCCTACCACATGTCTCGGCCTATTCTTGCCGTCCCACACCATGGCCACCCCTTGGCCGCAGCAGAGCTGGGGATGTCGAGTTGGGAACTGGTGACCCGGGCTTTAGGAGACAGTAGACAACCTGCAGCATAACACCCAGCTGGTTTGGGTTCTGCTTTGGACTGCACACTCTGGCCCTAAGTGGCTACCATTTGTATTAACTGGCTAACACGCAAGGGCAATGGTGACATGTCAGTGATGGGACAACTAGACCAGAGGGATCTAGGTGTACAAATACACAGTTCCCTGAAAGTGGCATCACATGTAGTTACGGTGGTGGTGAAGAAGACCTTTGGTACATAGGTCTTCTGTCGGGAAATTGATTACGTAGAAACAAGGAACTTCAGATGCTGTTTAATACACAAGGTGCTGGAGTCACGCAGCGGGTTAGGCAACATCTCTGCAGAACATGGATAGGTGACGTTTCTGGTTGAAACTCCTCTGCCATTAAGTTTGAAAGAGCTCGGAGAAGATTTACAAGAATGTTGCGAGGACTCTGATCTGAGCTATGGGGGGGGGGGGGGGGGGGGGGGGGTTGGGCTGGCTAGGACATTATTCGTTCAACTGTGAGAGGCTAAGGGGTGATCTAATAGAGGGGTATAAAGTCATGAGGAGAAAAGATAGAGTGAATGCACAGTCTTTTACCCAGAGTAGGGGAATCAAGAACCAGAGGACATAGGTTTAAGGTTAGCTTGGGTGGGGCATCTTGGTCAGCTTGGATGGGTCTGTTTCGTGCAGTATGATACTATGACTCTGTAATGTTGTTGCACTGGGAGCAGCACATTGAAACCAATGCCACTCCCTTCAGTTGGACATGGACGCCTCCTTGTGTGCTGTTGCAGGGGAGATTCTGGGTTGTGGTCTCTTGCCGAAAGCCCTGTTCAACACTGGTTCCAGAAACCATGACAGCAGCAGTCTGAGCAATGACTGCAGTGCTCAGATGTTACATGGCCTGTTCTCTTGGTCTAACAGAAGCTGAAACAGTGGCCAGCCAAGTGTTCCTGATGTTGGATCCATCTACGTTAAAGTTGAGCCAGGTTGCCATTTCCCTGCTGGGCAGCGTGGGGTCCACTCTTGTTCCAAGCCTGGTGTGAAGTGGGGGCTGGATTCCCCAATGTTCATTTAGTTTTTGGCAGCTGTACCAGAAGATCCCACCTTTATTTGGTGTACACGTCAACTGCTTTTGTGTGTTGGCAGCCTTGTTTGAGTCTTCACCTGGGACTGGTGTGGCAGGAGTATCATGTTACAGGGAGATCTCCATTCCGTTGGTCAGACTGTGGACCCTTTTCCTTGGACTTCATAATTCTCAATCTACTTGTTTTCTTCCCACCAGCCTCTTAACATTTCTACATTAACTGTCTTACTTTCTCTAATCTATCCGCCTCTAAACTTTCAATACTCCTCTCACTGAAGACCAATAGCCCTGTCCCACGGTACGAGTTCATTCCAAGAGCTCTCCCAAGTTTAAAAAAAAAAATCAAACTTGTGGTAAGCACGGAGAATGAACGTAGCGGGTACGTCGGAGCTCGGGGACGTCTCTTAGCGGCTCGTAACGCTAACGACAGGTACTCGGGAAGACTTGCTAATGGCAGATAAGCTCGGAAAGACTCGTGAAGATTTTTCAACATGTTGAAAAATATCCACGAGAGCCCCGAGTACCTACCGTAAATCTCCGAGTTCGAATCAGAGCAAACTCGGGAGAGCTCTTGGAATGAACTCGTACAGTGGGACAGGGCTATAATACCAGCAGTGTCATCGATCCTGAGGCCAAGGGTGATGCTGCTGCTGCTGCTTGGCTACCTATTGTGCAGAGGCTGAACAACAGTTGTTTGTCACTGCCTCATTTCTCCACCCCAACTGTGATCCCGTTACTTCAGGTCATTGTCACTGCACATGATCCAGTCACTTAGGTTCATTATTCTCACGTGTTTCATGCTATCAGATCAAATATACCAAACACAAATACAATCACGTTGAACGTCGGTACCACAGGTAGAGCAAATGGGAAGAAACTGAGTGCAGAATACAGTTCTCAGCATTGTCATGCATCAGTTCCAGAGACAGTTCGATGTCCGCAATGGGGTTCAAGTGAATCTTAGCTTATGGATGGATCAAGACCGCAGGAAATTGCAGAGAGCTGTAGATGTAGCCCAGTCTATCACACAGAGCAGACTCCCCACCATCGACACCATCTACACTTCACGCTGCCTCGGTAAAGCAGCCGACATAATCAAAGATTAGTCCACCCTGGTCATTCCTTCTCCCCGCTGCCGACTGGCAGAAGATACAGACGCTTGACAGTGCACACCACCTGACTCAGGAACAGCTCCTTCTCTGTTATCTTCTGAACAGTGCAGAGTATTGTTTCCAGGGTCTCCCTGCACTTCAGATTGACGTCTCCCAGACAGTCAGTGACCTTGCACCCCCTGGAGATACTTCCTTCCCACCTTCCATCCTCATTGGCCTCTGAGCACGGACACCTCACCTTGATCCGCTCCTTCAGATCTACAGATATGTCTGCAACATTGATTCAGCTTTTGTGTGCTCCAGGAAGATAAGATTAGCAAGTTTGCTGATGATACAAAAGCTAGTGGTTTTGCAGATAGTGAAGATGGTTGTGAGCGATTGCAGCAGGATCTGGATCGACTGGCCAGGTGGGCGGAGGAATGGTTGATGGAATTTAATACGGAAAAGTTTGGGACGTCAAACAAAGGCAGGACCTACACACTGAATGGCAGGCCTCTGGGGAGTCTTGTAGAGCAGAGGGATATAGTACAGGTGCACGGTTCCTTGAAGATTGAGTCACAGGTAGATAAAGTGGTCAAAAAGGCTTTATGACCACTTTATCAGTCAGAGTATTGAGTATAGAAGTTGGGAGGTCATGTTGCAGTTATATAGGATGTTGGTGAGACCGCATTTAGAATATTGTGTTCATTTCTGGGCACTATGCTTTAGGAAATATATTGTCAAGCTTTAGAGGGTTCAGAAAATATATTTTGTACGCTTTGTGGCTTTTTATTGGTATGACTGTATGGCAGATCAAATTCCTCGTATGTTGCAAAACATACTTGGCTAATAAAGTATGATTATGAAAAGATTTGTGAGGAAGTTGCCAGGACTAGAGGGTGTGAGATCTAGGGAGAGGCTGAGTAGGCTGGGTCTCTATTCCATGGAGCGCAGGAGGGTGAGGGGGGATCTTATAGATGTATACAAAATCATGAGAGGAATAGATCAGGTAGATGCACAGAGTCTCTTGCCCAGAGTAGGGGAATCGAGGACCAGAGGACATAGGTTCGAGGTGAAGGGGAAAAGATTTAATAGGAATCCAAGGGGTAACCTTTTCACACAGAGGGTGGTGGGTGTATGGAACAAGTTGTCAGAGGAGGTGGTTGAGGCTGAGACTATCCCATCGTTTAAGAAACAGTTAGACAGGTACATGGATAGGACAGGTTTGGAGGGATATGTACCAAGTGCAGGCAAGTGGGACCAGTGTAGCTGGGATATTGTTGGCCGATGTGGGCGAGTGGGGCCGAAGGGCCTGTTGCCACACTGTATCACTCTATGACTCTATGACTATATAATAGTTCCCTCCTTGACTCTACTCTCCCCTCTCATTCACTCACCCCACCTTTATCCACAACTCTGATGCCCTATTGCATTTAACAGTTTTTGAATCTGCTGCCTCATTTCACTGTGGTCATCTAATCCCTCTGCACCACACATGGAGAGCCTGAAGACCCTCTGATACCTTTTTGAACAGAGGTCCAAGCTGTCCCCAATCGCCACCACCACCTTTTATTTCCTTTCTCATTAATCTAGTTTAGTTTATTATTTCACGTGAACTGAGGTACAGTGAAAAGCTTTTGTTTACGTACGATCCAGTCAAAGACAAGACATTTAAACCGTCCACAGTGCACAGATGGAGGGTACAACATTTAGTGTAAGATAAAATCCGATTAAAGATAGTTCTAAGATCACCGATGAGGTAGATGGGAGTCAGAACTGCACGCTAGCTGATGAGAGGACTGTTCAGTTGCCTGATAACAACTGGGGAAAAACTGTTCCTCAATCTGGAGGTGTGCATTTTCAAACACCTGTACCTCTTGCCTGATGGTAGAGGGAAACAGAAGGACTGACTGGGGTGAGACTAGTCCTCGATTATGCTGGTGGCCTTGCCAAGGCATCGTGAAGTGTAGAGAGGGTCAATGGAAGGGAGGTTGGTTTGCGTGATGGTCTGGGCTACGTCCACAATTCTGTGTAATTTCTTGTAATCTTGATTAAAGCTGTTCACAAATCAGGATGTGATGCATCCTGATAAAATGCTTTCTTCGCTGCATCTGTGGAGGTTTGGAATCATTTCCCTTCTAGAGCTATAGAGGCTTACAACATGAAAACAGTCTCTTCAGTCCAACTTGCCCATGCTGACCAAGATGCTGCATCTACACTTGTCCCACATATTTATGTTTGGCCCATATCCCTCTAAACCTTTCCTTTCCATGTACCCGTTCAAATATATCTTTCAAATATTGTTCTGGTGCCTGCCTGAACTACCTCCTCTGGCAATAGACACAAAAGGCTGGAGTAACTCAGCGGGACAGGCAGCATCACTGGAGAGAAGGAGAAGAGTCTCCATCTGAAACATCACCCATTCCTTCTCTCCGGCGATGCTGTATGTCTAGCTTTGTGTGTCTATCTTTGGTTTAAACCAGGATCTGCAGTTCCTTCTTGCACATACATCCTCGGGCAGCTCCAACACTGCCCACTTCCCCAAGGGGAACTCCATGGGACCAGGCTCTGTAATCTTTTGTAGAGCTTGTGGAATATTCCTGGTTTTACCTTGAACCCCTCTTTTCTCCAGCGCATTGTTGCCGTTCCGATGAAAAGTCATCAACCTGAGATCCGATTTGTGTTTGCCTTTTCACAGATGCTGCCTGACCTGTTGAGTATTTTGACATTTATGTGTTTTTTTTAAATATCACAATGATTGAACTTTGAAAGCATGTTTTTATTTCCAGGCAGTAATTTTGATTTTTTATGACTGCCGTTATGTAGTTCCCATCTTTTATGCATTAATAGAATTTTGAAAAATTGCTTGACCAAGCTAGTTTGTAGGATTGTTATAGTTACAAAATACAAGGCCAGATGTACTGTAAGATTATAAATATACGTGAAAACTGTACGGGCAATCTCAAAAGAAACATTTGCCGCAGTTTGTAATGATTTTTATGAATTTAAAAATGACCCTGCTGTCATAGTAGATTGGGAGAAGTCTGTTTCAAATCTGCAGTTTAGAGATGGATTTTAATATGTTGAAAGCTATTTGAAATAACCAATACCGACTGAACCAGAATGTTTTGCCAGTCATAAAGACATCAGAAGGAATGATTTAACTGCTTCATATCTCTGAATATTTAGTAATTGATAG
Organism: Raja brachyura; assembly: GCA_963514005.1. The sequence continues at coordinate 65,736,324 of OY740792.1, read as the reverse complement.
GTACAGTATATTACTGCGACACAAGCTGGTATTAATCTAGTAGCAATCAGATGATTCGTTATACCTGATGGTATTTCACAATGCAGATTACCACATGTTCACATAGTTTTATACAAAGGAATATTTCTCTTGACACAGAAGATATTAATACAAAAAACTGTTATTTTCCTGTCACCATGTGGAACTCTGGGCTATGCAGCTGCTTGGAACATAAGCCATAGAGCCATAGGGCAGAGGATCAGGCCCTTTGGCCCAGCTCTATTGACCTAGATGCCCCATCCATGCTTGTTCCATTTTTCATGCTTGGTCCTTATCCCTATAAACCTGTCCAAATGTTTTTAAAATGTTGTTATTAAACCTACCTCAACTACCTCCTCTGGAAGTTTGTTCCACATACCCACCAGCCTCTGACTGAAAAGGTTGCTCCTCAGGTTCCAATATATCGTTCCCCTCTCACCATTCCCCTACCCTGGGAAAAAGACAATGCATTTATCCTATCTATTCCCCTCATGATTTTATGCACCTCTAGTAGATCACTTCTCATCTTCCTGCGCTCCAAGGAATGAAGTCGTGGCCTGGTCCACATCTTCCTATAGCTCAAGGCCAGAGTAATACTAGCTGCATCAACTACTCTCTCTGGCAGCTCGTTCCATAAACCCTCCCTCCAGTGTTCAACACTACCCACTGGTTCGGGTGAGTCAGGAGGCTTTTTCAAAGTTGCGGGTCCACACTGAGACGTTGAAGGAATGTTTGGAGTGAAAGAATGGGCACGACAGCACCATTCACTGCATAACAGCACCAGAGACCTAGGGTTCGATCCTCACCATTCTTCCTGTGACCACATGGGTTTCCTCCCACATCCCATTTATGTGTGAGATTTGTAGGTTTATTGGCCTAAAAAATGTCCCCATGTGTGGGATTGCACGGAACTAGTGTGTATGGCTGATCGATGGGCAGTGTGGACTCGATGGGCCGAATGGCCTGATTTCATGCTGCAGTTCTAAAACTAAAGCTAATATGAAGTCACCAGAGCCACTCTGACAAACTATTTGGCCTAAAAGCAGTCCAGTTAATCAAATTCCCTTGTCTTTTCTTCATGGTCCGACAGTTCTTTTCAATTAATTTTGCACTACAGTCTCTTAAAGATGCAGAGAAATGTGAGGTGTTGCATTTTGGGAGCACTAACATGGGCAGAACCTACACAGTGAATGGTTCTGGGGAGCGTTGTGGAGCAGAGGGATCTAGGAGTACAGGTGCATGGTTCCTTGAAGGTCGTATCTCAGGTGGATAAGGCGGTCAAAAAGGTTTTTGGCATATTGGCAAGTTGGGAGGTCACGTTGCAGTTGTATACGATGCTGGTGAGGCCGCATTTAGAGTATTGTGTTCAGTTTTGGGCACCATGTTATAGGAAAGATGTTGTCAAGCTGGAAAAGGTGCAGCAAAGAGTTACAAGGATGTTAGCAGGATTCGAGGGTCTGAGCTACAGAGAGAGGTTGAACAGGCTGGGTCTCTATTCCTTGGAGCGCTGGAGGATGAGGGGTGGTCTTATAGAGGTATACAAAATCATGAGGGGAATAGATCGGGTAGACGCACGGAGTCTCTTGCCCAGAGTAGGGGAATCGGGAACCAGAGATTAACGTGAGCAGGGAAATAACCTGAGGAGTAACGTTTTAATGCAAAATGTGGTAGGTGTCTGGAACGAGCTGCCAGAGGAGGTAGATGAGGCAGGTACTATTATAATAATAATAATAATAATAACAACTTTATTACGGACTCAAGGTCCAGACAAGGGGCAACATTACATTAAACATGCATTGCATATCAAATATCATAAATATATATAAAATCAAGGTAAATCACATAAAAACATCATAATTTATATATTTAAAAAACCCACAATACTTAAGTTAAAAATCCAGAGTAAAAGATGATCAATGTCGTACAACGAGACAACGATACCAGTGTCTCCACAGCTGGGATTGGTAGCGTGTAGTGCTAACCCTTATGTTTGTCAAGGCCACAATAAGCACATTTTTAGAGTAATTTATCCTGCAAATGAATTTATACATGTGGTGTCCTAGGATAGCTTCTAAAGTACTGACTCCTGCAGCCACAAACATATTACTGGCACTACACCATCGTGGTTGCCTTAGCAGTGTTCTCATGGCATCGTTATATGCCACCTTTAGTCTTTGCATACTGTCTTTAAATAGTTCGAGTGTAGAGGGGTGCGCAGTGTAGAGGGGTGTGCAGTATGCTCTAAATAGTGACATCTTCACCACATCTGCACACGCAACAAATTTACGCAAGAGGATATTTGCCTGTATATACAGCATGCGTCATTGCCTATAAATATCCTCATCATCTGTCATTTGTTCTGTAATAATATGCCCTATATATTTTATCTTATTACAGACACTAAGATTGTTGTCAGACAATGGTTATGACTATTGTCATATATGACCATATGCAATGACTATTGCAATGGTTAAGAAACATTTAGACAGGTACAAGGATAGGAGAGGTTTAGAGGGATATGGACCAAATGCAGACAGGTGGGAGTATAGATGGGACATGTTGGTTGGTGTGGTCAAGTTGGGCTGAAAGGCCTGTTTCAATGCTGTATGACTGTTTAAAAAAATGTAATTTCTTAAATTGGGTCATGCCATTTAATAAGTGGTAGTCTTTTGTGAGCTTGTTAGTCTGAATAATTGAGCTTTGTCCACCAACTGCAGCAGCACTTTTATTTTCCATTTAGATCTTGGAACATGGATTCTTTTGATAAACAGCCATTATCCATTGTGCAGAAAGTTAACGCAATCTCTGCAAATCTACTTGCACCAAATAGAATTAAATGACCTTGATGAAAAGTAGTGATGAGCAGCTTTTGATGGAAAACCCAAAATAAATATCCAATTGTATTTTAAATGGTTTGATGCCAATCCTTATCTTTTGGTATTTTAACTAATGTGTTAGTGCATTCAGCAACATTAACATTTGTAGCATACTAGACTAAGTGGAACCCGTTGGGTCCCTGTCACATGGGAGGCCTGGTCCTCCAACGCAACCCATTCCCCCAATGCAATATTCCACCACTCACCCATTCCCCCAATGCAATATTCCACCACTCACCCATAGCCCCCAACTGCGCAGGCGCGGCTCATTTCCCCTCGTCCCCAAGCACTCCCTTCCCCTCCTCTTCACCCTCCCTCTTTTTTCCCATCCCGTCCTCCCCACCACCAATCCCTACGTCAGCTCTCCCTCCCTCTCCTTTCCCCTACCCTCAGTCACTCCATAACACCTCTCCCCTCCCTACCTCCCTCCTATCTCTCTATCCCCCACTCGTCACCTCCATCTATCACCCCCACTATCCCCCCTGACCTCCCCCACTGCCCTCCTCTCCCTCTATTCCCCACTCCCTACCACTCCCACTCCCCTCCCCATTCTCCCCCACTCTCCTCACCTCCCCCACTCTCCCCCTTCTCCCTCCCTACCCCTTCCTCTCCCTCAATCCCCCCACCCTCCCTACTCACCTCCCCAGGATCTTTCCCCTCTCCTCCTCCCCTCGAGAGAAAGCAAATCTTTTGAAGGGGGTAGAGGTGGGGGAGGTGGGGGGGTGACGTCACTCACAGCGCGAGGGAGACAATCGCAGCGCAAGTAAGATGGTAGCAAGCGGGGGGCGAGGAGGAGGAAGGGTGAGAGGAGGAGGAGGGGGGAGAGGAGGAGGAGGAGGGGGGAGAGGAGGAGGAGGAGGGGGAGAGGATGAGGAGGAGGGGGGAGAGGAGGAGGAGGAGAGGGGAGAGGGGGAGGAGGGGGGGAGGAGGGGGGAGAGGAGGAGGAGGGGGGAGAGGAGGAGGAGGAGGGGGAGAGGATGAGGAGGAGGGGGGAGAGGAGGAGGAGGAGGGGGGAGAGGGGGAGGAGGGGGGAGAGGAGGGGGAGGGGGTAGAAGGACCCGACCCAAGACGGAACCGACCAGAGACGGACCCGAGAGCTCTAGTACAGGGCCCAACTTGCTTGTTCTTCACTCGCAGCCCGGTCTTCAGCTCTGATCTTTGGTCTTCAGTTGACAGGCCGACTGTTGAATAACGTGGGGAGGAGGGAGGGGTGGGAGGCTGACGTCACTCCCAGCGTGAGCAGACGCAGGCAGGCAGCTCCATTGTGACGTCATCAGGGAATAAGCAGTTATTTTTTTCCAAGTTTCTTTAGATTTGTGAACATTTTGATTAATAACTAGCGAAGTAATGCATGAACTTTTCAGATAAGGTGCTTTTTGATATCACGGGATAAATCTCTACCGGAATATGTACAAATTGTACCGTTAAAGCGTCGTTTCTTCGAATAGATGTGATCGCACACAAACAAACAAACAAACACACACACACACACACACACACACACACACACACACACACACACACATACACACACACACACACACACACACACACACACACACACACACACACACACACACACACACACACACACACACACACACACACACACACACACACACACACACACACACGTATAAAGCCCCTGTCCCACTTAGGTGACCTAAACAGCAACCTCTGGTGACCTTGCTTGCCACCCAAGGTTTCCATGAGGTCACCGGAGGTTTTGGTCACTCTTCCTAATGGTCGCAAGTGGTTTCCGCGTGGTCGAGGCTTCATCTAGGTTGCTGCTATTTTTTCATCATGATTAAAACCAGCCTCGACTAAAAATAGGTTGCCGTTCCAAAAACGATATTTATTTAGTCGCAGGTCTAGTCGAAGCCAGTTTTCTTCATAGTCGAGGAAGGTTTTCAACATGCATGGGAGGTGGTAGGAGGTTGCAGGTCACCTCGCCCTTAATTTTTTTTTGGGTTGCGGGCAAGGTCACCAGGGGTTGCTGTTTAGGTCTTCTAAGTGGGACAGGGGCTTAAGGATTGTAACTACTGCCTCTGGTAGCTTGTTCCATGTATCCACCACCGACTGAATGAAAAGTTACCTCTCAGGTTCCTACTAAATCTTTCCACTCTCACCCTAAACCTGTGTCCGCTGGTTGTTGACACCCCTACCCTGGGTAAAAGACTGTGCATTCACCCGATCAATTCCCCTTATTATTTTATACACCATTACAAGACCACACCTCAGCTTCCTGCACTCCAAGGAATAAAGTCCTAAATTGCCCAACCTCTCCCTATAGCTCAGACCCTCGAGTCCAGGCAATATCCTCGTAAATCCCGTCTGGCGTGAGGAAATAATTTTTATGCAAGAGAAAATGAGATTCACAGATATGCAAGTAATTGAATGTGTAAAAAGCAGGAAATTGTGTTTCTGTTTAGGTGGACGTTTGCAGTCAAGGAAAGATGTAGCTCATAAAAATATTTGGGAACAGAAGTCTTACAATAACTTTCCTGAATATATGTGTTTCACTGATTAATTTCATTGCATCAACGTTAAAAGGAAAAAAGTGGGTTTGTAATGGAAAATTAAACTGGATATTCCTTCCCACGTGGTTGCAGGTTGAATCTAGGTGCCTCTCTCCAGCCCAACCTAACAATCCCAGCTCAACACTCTATGCACAGATAGGACTAACATACACCATGCACAAGGCAAAGAAAAATGAGAACGCCAGGGTTGGAATAAATGACATTAAAACGCACTTGATTAAAAAAAACTCATCTTGAATCCAAAATATTTGAGGATGGAAACGGAAAGAGAATTGCCTAATATACAGGATGCATGTGGAAGCAATTAAATTGGCAAAATCTTTTTTTGTTCTTCTGCAACATACGAAACGGTTTACACCGTGTAGGAAAAACAGACTTTATTGCAGAAAAAGGAAAACAAACGAACAAAAAAGAAGTGAGTATGGAATTCTGAGAACATTATTTTGTGAGTTGATTTCTCTTCTTCAGTGGACAAGTTGTTCACATTGAACATAGACCATAGAACAGTAATTAACTAGAACAGGCCTGAGGGCCCACAATGTCTAAGCTGAACATGATGCCAAGACCAACTCGCATTTGTTGACTGGAAATCTACATATTGCACTTTTGGATTGCAAATTGAATGTACATTTGAACTTTAGGATTGGAATTTGAAGCTGCGACCCAAAGTTGTAGCAAATTAGGAGAACAAACGCTCCGTGTGTTCATCTACACCAATCCCGAGTTGTAACTCCATTTAACAAATGAAACACACTCACCAATTGGGAATTCCTTCTTGGGAATCTCGTCAGTTGGAGGTCACCAATTTATGTTGGTGATAGTCCTTTGGGATCCAATTGTAGACCTTTGGAAGCAAGACCAGGATGTGAATGTTCTCAGAGTTATGTTCCATTGGCACATTGAAATCCAAGACGAAGAACGCTCGCTCATTAAGATGAGTCTCCAACAAGTCTAGAAAGAATATTTATTACAAGTTAGGACTTATTTCACCGATACAGCTTGATCCCGATACTTCCCTGACTCTGTAAGGCAGCAACTCTGCCATTGGGCCATTCAAATCCCTTAACATTGTCAGGATTCTGTTCCCAATCATTTTAATGAGCTGGATCTTTATTTGACCTCAGTGCCCCTTCAAACAGGGGCAGGCAGAGAATACAACTCCCTCCTCACTGAAGTTGGATATGTGGTTGGAATCTCGTTGTGGTTAGCCAATCATTTCATTTGGAGTGGTGGAAGTTCTATTACTTCCAGAGGTTCCTTGCAAGGAAGTTATTGTTTCATCTGCTGATAACGACAAAGGGTTTGTTAAGGAGAGGCGGATATTGGTGCATGCCCTTGGCATTTTGATGCTGCCAGGGTTGGTGGTGGAGGCAGGCAGATATGATAGAGGCATTCAGATAGGTGCATGGATACACATGGTATGGGGGAGTCTGGATCGCATGCAGGCTGAGGAGGTTAGTTTAACATTGCATCATGTTTGGCACATACATTGTGAGCAGTTGGGCTTATTCCTGTGCTGTACTGTTCTACATACTTGATTAACATTGTGTTGTGTTTAGTTTGGAGTATTGAAACAAATAGGTCCATCAGTCCACTGAGTCCACATTGACCATCAATCACCCATTGACACAATGTCTATGTTATCCCACTTTCTCGTACACTCCCTACACTCGAGGGACAATTTACAGGGGAAAATTAACCTACAAACCTGCATGTTTTTGTGATTTCGGAGGAAACGGGAGCACCCGGAGGAAACCTTGCAAACTCCACAGAGACTCTGGTACTGTGAGGCTGCAGAATTACCCGCTGTGTCACTGAATGAGTGGGTCTCATTCAATATGTTGTATTCTGGGATTCTCAACTAAGCCAAGAAACATCTTTATCTCTGGTTCCCAATGGCAATCCAGTGATTGAAACATTGAAAACATTGCGTTGCTTGTTTTGTGATGGAACGGCACACTGGGACCTCTAAAAAGTTCAAACTAAATATCCAATTTTTTAATATTTCAAACATAATGACAAATGAAAAAAAAAAAATGTATGATTGAAATGAGTCGGTTAGGCCCTTTAAGGGCCTGTCCCACCAGCATGCAACTCTGCGATGAACGCGATCAAACTAGAAGCGGGGGCCGCGCGGAGGTCGGGTGATCCCCTGTACAGGGCCGTTCCCACCAGCATGCGCTTGCATGCGGCAAGCGCAACCAAACCGGCAGTAGGGGCCGCGCGGAGGTCGGGTGAGTGGCGCAACGCGGCGCAAAGTGAGGCGAACTTGGAGCGAAGTCTAAGGTAAGTTCGCCAGGACAGAGAGGGGCACACAGAGAGGGGCACCGAGGCACACACACACACACACAGGGCCACGGAGCCACACACATAGAGGGTCACGGAGGCACTTACAGATAGGTTCACGGAGGCACGATGTCGGGGCGGTGTGTAAATGTCGAGGCGACTGGGAGCCGACAAGCCGTTGCCGCGCGGAATTTTTGGACATAGTCAGTTTTTCGGAGCCCCGCGCGGTGTCGGGACGAACTCGGGACGAACTCCGCACAATTCCGCACGGCTCCGGTGATCGAAGTGGGACCGGCCCTGCGACGCCGGACGGCTCAAGCGACCACGTTAGGTCGCGCTAATCGCATAGAGTTGCATGCTGGTGGGACAGGCCCTTTAAACATCTTACAGGATGGCGATCCGCCATGAATACCAAGAGCAAGAAACTATAATGCATACTGGCACCTTTTACAAATATAGCACTGGAAATTTGCAATCCCCAGATAAGGAAGACATACAAAGAGTCATAAAGGCATACAGCATGGAAATGGGCCATTCAGCCCACAAATTCATGCATCATCCACCCCATTACACTCATCCCCCAGTTGCTAAACACTTTAATTCTCCTTCCCATTCCCACTGACCTTTCTGTCCTGGGTCTCCTCCATTGTCAGAGTGAGGCTAAACGCAAATTGGAGGAGCAGCATCTGATATTTTGTTTGGGCAGCTCACAGCCCAGTGGTATCAATATTAATTTCTCTAACTTCAAGTAACCCCTCTCTCTCCATTCCTCCTCCACCCAAGTCGCACAAGCTTCTCGTTTTCACCCAACAAACAGCTTACAATGGCCTGTTTCCTTTATCATCGCTACTTTTTATTTCATTCATTGTTCTTTACCTCTCTCCATCATCGTTGAAATCTCTTGTTTCCCTTTTCTCTAACTGGTCTGAAGAAGAGTCTCGACCCAAAACGTCACCCATTCCTTCTCTCCCAAGATGCTGCCTGTCCCGCTGAGTTACTCCAGCTTTTCGACGGGTGGCGCTGCGAGCCGGCAGCCTCGACAGCAGCTGTTCTTCCATGCCACTTTTTTTTTTGATTTAGTACGGCTAAAAGTGTGTTTTAGTGTGGGGGGGAGGGGGGGGGGGGGGGAACAGAAACTGGGGGAAACTGTTTTTTAGTCACTTACCTCGGTGGAATGCGACTTTTCCATAGTCGCATTTTGCCCTCCCTCGCAGCCTAACAGCTTGGATTGGTGCGGCCTTTCCCGGAGTCGGGTCCAGCAGTGGGCGCAGTGCGGACTTTCCATCGCGGAGCCGGGTGATCCCTTGCCGGAAGAAGTGCTCCGATCGCTGGCCCGTGGGCTACGACATCCTGAAGCCGCGGTCAGCGGAGCTTCTAGCCGCGGGCACGGAGTGGACTTTCCATCGCGAGGTCTGGGATCCCTCGCCGGGGATCACCAGAGAAGAACTCCGACCGCCGGCCTGCGGCCTATAACATCGTGAAGCCGGGACTCCAGTAGGAAGCGGCCGTTTCGGGACCTCCAAGTGTCGGAGTTTGGAGCATCCCGACGAGAGGGCCTGTACATCGGGCCTTCCGTAGCGGCGACTGCGGTGGGTTCGTGGCCCCGACCACGGGTGAACAAAGGAGGGGGACTGACTGAACGTTACTGCCTTCCTCAACAGTGAAGAATGTTGATTCCACTGTGGTGGATGTTTATGTTATATTTTACTTCGGAGTCACGTGAGTGACTACGTGAAGACCCCGCCAGCACGCATGCGCGACATATCGTTGAACGCATTGCGGAAGCGACAGTCGGGAGGAGCGCCGCTCCTGCAGCGTAAGTTTAAAAACTTACGGAAGTTAAGTCTCACTCAGTACCGGTGAGCGTGTGCGACTGGGTGTATTCTTGTTTTTCAGAAAATCACTATGGACTCGCGCCAATCTAAAAGAGCAGCGGCAAAATCCGCTGCTGTGGAAAGCAGCCAGCAGCGTGCCGTTACTCCAGAGCTGCAGGTGTTACCAGCAGCTCCAGACCTCGCCGATTAAGACCGCAGGTGTGTCGCGGTCGGGCGGCAAATCCACTGGAAGTCGTACGGGACCTTGACTCGGCTGGGTCCGGACCCGAAGACACCCCGTTCGCAGATAGCGACGGCGGGCGTCTTTCCCGCATGGAGCGGATGGTGGAGCAGTTGCTCCAGCGTGACCTGCTAAGGCAGGGGCAGAGTCATGGTGGGTCTCCTAGCAGACCCACGGCAGAATCCTATCAAGGACTGCCAAATGTCTCACCCTCTTCGCAGGGGAGCATTAGGGGTCAGAGCTGGGCTGACCCTGAAGGGGGGGCTATGGCTGAACAACCAGCAGTGTTAGGGGTGCCAGAAGAATTGTTGGGCATGGTTAATAAACATGCAGTTCCAACACAAAAAGCACTGCCAATTCACCCAAAGCTGGCAGCCAGTATAAACTACATGGCCACAAACCAGCTGCAGGAGCAAGCCATCAATACCACGGCTGAGAAATATCTCGCTCCAGCGAACTGCAACTCGCTCAATGTACCGGCAGTCAACAACCCTATCTGGGGCAACATGAGCCCTTCCATAAGAGGCCAGGAGGTGAAGCTCCAGAGGATCCTGAAACTGTTGGCCGCTGGAATCACAGCAGTGACCAGGACTGCTGTCGGGGTTGAGTTACCTGAAGAGTTACAAGATGCTCTAGTGTTACTGTGCAATACTCAGTCTGAGATTAACAGCAACAGGAAGAGCATCATCAAGCCTGCACTCAATCCCAAGTTCGCGGGATTATGCGGGTCAGGTAACACCCAGCCGCCTAATCTGCTGTTTGGGGCCAACCTCCCAAAGCAGGTGAAAGACCTGGATGAGGAGGCCAAAGCTATAGACCTGATCAAGGTACCAAGTTCCTCAAGAACCCATTACCAGCAGCGGCAGCACCCCTACACATCCACCAGACAACGGTACTATGATAGACCATCTGGTGGTGAGCGCTCGAAGGCCGGCCCACCTGCACAGCGGTCTTTTTTAGACCATGGCCCAGCCCGGCCTTCCTGGAAAATGCGCCAACCCCACAACGCAGCAACACAGCAACAGAAGAAACCAGGGCAGAGACCACAACACCGCCAGTAACCATGGAGGTAGGTGGGTCTGGTTCCCCCAAAAACATTGCATGTTTAAATTCATCAAATGTGGGGGGACGGTTGCACTTGTTTCATCATGTGTGGTGCACTTTTACATCTGATCCTTACATACTTGGAGTATTCAGGGTTACAAAATTGAATTTGTATACGAACTCCCCATCCCAGTTCAGCATTCGCCTAGCCGGAAGTTCATACTTTCACAAAAAGAAAGAACGGCAGGCCATGCTGAGCTATTAAGATTAAACAAAAAAGGGGTAATTGAGAAGACTATCAGAGAATCTCAAGAGTTCATATCAAATATATTTACAAAAAACATATATGGCGGGTGTTGCATCCTTATAGATTTGACCGAACTAAATACTTCCATTCAGTATGCCCATTTCAAAATGGACACGTTTGTCACAGCTAAACAGCTAATTTCTGAGAGGTACTACATGGCTTGCATCGATCTTAAAGATGCATATGATTCAGTACCTATACACAAGGATCATCGGAAATACCTGAAATGTATCTGGATGGGACAGTTGTGGCAGTACAAAGCCTAATGGGTTGTCATCAGCACCCAGACTGTTTACAAAAATATTTTAAAATATTTTTAGCTTGTTTAAGGGAACACAACCATATTGTTATGACTTACCTTGATGATATCCTCATTGTAGGTGAGAATTTGGAGATGGCTACATTGGCAGTTTCAGCCACAAAACATCTTTTTCAAAAGCTGGGATTTATCATACATCCAGATAAATCAAAATTGGAACCCTCCACTACCATGGATTATTTGGGGTTCACTATTGACTCTGTGCTAATGTCTATCACCTTGCCAGCTAACAAAGTGGTGGACTTGATAGAAGCATGCAGAAGTCTCACTGGCATCAGGGAACCTTCCATTCGGCAAGTAGCCAGAGTGATTGGGAAATTAGTGGCTGCATTCCCAGCACCACAATTTGGACCACTCCATTATCAAAACCTTCAAAGAGCAAAAATCTTAGCTCTCAAAAATCATGCAGGCCATTTTGATAGGCCTATGAAACTACCAGGGAAAGCAAAATCAGAATTAAACTGGTGGATAGAAAATGCTCAGCTTTGTTCTAACCCCATCACTATCATGAATCCCTCGGTTACATTACAGACTGATGCCAGTGCTAAAGGTTGGGGAGCAACTAATACCACCACAAGTTGTGGAGGCAGATGGAGTGCACAAGAATTAACCCTATTCAAAACATTAGGCATTAATTATTTAGAAATGCTGGGAGCATTTCATGGACTCAGGGCCTACTGTTCAGATAAGCACCAGTTGCATGTAAGATTACAATACCACAGTGGTGGCCTATATTAATCATATGGGTGGAATAAAGTCAATATCATGTGATGAATTGGCTAATAATATCTGGCACTGGTGTCTGGAAAGAGAGATTTGGATCTCAGCCACTTACCTTCCAGGTAAGCTAAATATAATGGCAGACACCAGGTCACGTAAATTCAACGACAACATAGAATGGATGTTGGATCGGATGGTGTTTACAGATATTATAGAACCAGATGGGACACCAGATATCGACCTTTTTGCATCCAGACTAAATCACCAACTACCAACATATGTTGCTTGGGAACCAGACCCAGGGGCAGCAGCGATGGACGCTTTCTCGCTACATTGGGGGGATTTGTTTTGCTATGCATTTCCCCCCTTCTGCCTCATCAGTCGGGTCTTGCAGAAAATTAGACAAGACTCCGCAATGGGTATTTTGGTTGTTCCCGACTGGCCTACCCAACCATGGTTCCCAGCAGTACAAAAGATGGCCACAGAACCCTGCATCCGGATAAACAAATGACCAAGTTTGTTGGTACATCCCGTTACAGGGGATAGTCATCCGTGTCATGACCGCATGAATTTATTAATTTGCAGATTCTGAAAAGGCCATTTCTAGGATACGGACTCTCCGACAGAACGATCAATGCCATCTCAGCGTCGTGCAGGGAGTCCACCAGAAGACAGTACCTGACGTATGTCAGGAAATGGGAAGAGTTCTGCACCAGGACGAACACTACTTATGACTCAGCCACCATCACTGAAGTGCTGGAGTTTCTGGCTACCCTTCATTTCGATGAAGGATTAAGTTACAGTGCTATTAATTGTGCAAGGAGTGCCCTATCAAATTATCTGGGCCGAGGGAGTGATCACCTGGCTATAGGATCACACCCACTAGTATTTAAGCTTATGAGGGGTATATTTAACTCTAATCCCCCCAGGCCCAGATACACCCATACGTGGGACATAAGCATAGTTTTAACTATGTTACGAGGATGGACACCCATAACGGGGCTCACCTTGGACAAACTCACATATAAGATGGTTATGATAATGGCACTTGTATCAGCACAACGGGTCCAGTCCTTACACAAATTAAGTATGGACGCCATGAGTATTACCAATGGCAAGAAAACCTTTCTCATACAGGGGTTCCTTAAACAAGACCGACCCGGTTCATCTGGCCAAAAATTAGAATTTCTGGCCTATCGTGCAGATAGTCAACTCTGCATTGTGACACTTATCTTGCAATATATAGAAGTCACTAAGACTCTAAGGGGCACGGAGAGAGCTTTACTTATAAGCCATAAATGGCCTCACCATAAAGTCACGGTGCAAACCATATCCAGATGGTTAAGGGTGGTGTTAGATGCAGTGGGGGTGGATACTAATGTTTTCAAATCTCACTCCACCAGGGCTGCATCTACATCGGTGGCTAGGATGATGGAAGTTCCTATGGACCACATCCTGGCCACAGCGGGTTGGAGCAATGAAAAGACTTTCCAACGCTTCTATAATAAACCCGTGGCCGCTCCTGACACATTTGCAGGGAAAATGTTGAGTTCTGCAAAATAAATTACCCAATGTGGGGATATATTATTTTGGTATGAATAAATACTTTCTTTGTTTTTCAGCACAGTGTCATGTCTGAAATACGTTCATCCTCCATCCCTAGCATGGCAGTGTGTGAGCATGGACTGGTTCTAGGGCATGAAATCACAGAGCTTTGAAATCTTCACGTAGTCACTCACGTGACTCCGAAGTAAAATAGTAAGATTAAATGAGAACTTACCAGTTTGAAGTTTGATCTTTATTTTATGAGGAGTTACGATGAGGGATTACGTGCCCTCCGCTCCCAAAACCCTCTATTATAAAGTTCAACTGGTATGAAAGTTCTCTCTTATCTTACTATATTAGTCTACTCTGGTATCTGTGATTTCACACCACTGCGTTGAAGAATGTCGCGCATTCGTGCTGGCGGGGTCTTCACGTAATCCCTCATCGTAACTCCTCATAAAATAAAGATCAAACTTCAAACTGGTAAGTTCTCATTCAATCTTACTATTCTATTGTGTATTGTACTCTTTGTTTGTGTGGCTGCATGGTAAACCAAATTCCACTGTACCTCAACTGGTGCATGTGCCAATAAATGTGAACTTGAACTTGAACTTTTTGAGTCTCTCTTCAGTTTAAACCGGTATCTGCAGTTCCTTCCTACATCCTACATGAATCCCTTCAGTTTAACAGCTCCACTTCCACATATAAAGTTTCTGCACTGAGTACAACATGGATTCAGCATTTTACAAAGGGCTTTATGCTCTTTTGCTCCACATCAATTGAGTAATTGGATCTTAAACCGTGTGTGTGTGTGTGTGTGTGTGCGCACAGAACAGTGAACCGCACCTCACTATTTTAATTTTTTCTCGGTGAAGAACAACTAAAAACAATGTATAAATGCAGTCTTAGATTTCTAGAAACATTATATTATCAGCATAGTTAACATTCTTTGATATTATAAAGACCCAACAAACTGCAGATGTTTCTTGGGTCTTTATAAGCATCTGTGGAGGGAAATGGACAGGCAACATTTCGGGTTGGCTCCTCAGATTGGAAAACCATTCTCTATGCAGATGCTGCACAATTGATGGAGTTCCTCCAGCACTTTGTTTTTTTTAAACTCATTTTTATATGCAGATTCCGCTTTTCCAGCGAAAGAAGGATAAACCAATGGAAATTCCAGGCCATTGTTTTCCCAGATTTTAATGAAATAGCAGCTTATCCAATTACTTGACATGTATGGCAGTGACCTTGTCATGACATGCAGTGACCTAGTGGTGCACACAGATTCTTACATTTCAATTCAATGAAGAACCCTTGTTTTATTATGTTAGAACCTGTTAGTGCTTTTTATTTCTATTTAGACAATGGACAATAGACAATAGGTGCAGGAGTGGGCCATTCGACCCTTCGAGGCAGCACCGCCATTCAATGTGACCATGGCTGATCTTCCCCAATCTGTTTAGTTTAGAGATTCAGCATGAAAACTGGCCCTTTGGCCCACCAGGTCCATGCTGACCATTGACCACCCGTTCGCACTAGTTCTATCTTATTCCACTTTCATATCCATTCCCTGGACGCTAGGGCACATTCTACTGAGACCAATTAACCCATCACGCACGTCTTTGGGATAGGGATGTAGGGGGAAACAGGAGCACCCAGAAGAAGCCTGCACAGCCAGAGGAAGAACGTGCAAATTCCACACACACACACACACACACATAGCACCCGAGGTCAGGGTTGAACCCGGGTTCTCTGGCACTATGAGGCAGCAGCTCCAGAAGCTGCCTCCAAAACCCTGTCTGAAGAATGGTTTCGGCCCGAAACGTTGCCTATTTCCTTCGCTCCACAGATGCTGCCGCTGAGTTTCTCCAGCACTTTTGTCTACCTCCAGAAGCAGTTGGTGTTCATGTGTATTCGATGACTCTAAAGAGGGTTATGGGCCAAATGCGGGCAGGTGCGACTAGTGTGGATGGGGCATCTTGGTTGGCATGGGTAAGTTGGGCTGCAAGGCCTGTCCCATGCTATGACTCTACCAACTGATGACCATGGTCTCAAAACAAATCTGAAAGTTGTATGTAAATTAGTTTTTTTCTTGTGTGCAATGCGATAATGGATATTCCATTGAGGTTATGTGCAGTTTAATCATTCTGCCAAGTAATGTTTCTTCAGAAAATCTGTCGCCCTTGGCAACCAATCATGATGTTTTAAATTGCTGCCTGTGTTATACGATTTAATAGGTTGACATGATGTATGCAGCAGAAACATTGCAATCCAAATACATCATGGAGAGCCACATACAGTAATTAAACCAACTACAGCTCCATATGATCCGTGGGGTTTGCACAGGCAACATGCAGGCACTACTGGACAGCAGTGATAGATCACTTCTCTAATTGGACGGAGCTTCAATCAAATGAATTGCCACAGAATTGAAACTACTGTACCTGCTGTATGTGGGCTGGCAAATGTGTGGGACAGCACAAATGCTTTGAAACTTGTCTGATGCAATGTAAAAATTAGACCCAGGTTGATTAAATACAGATTTGGCAGAAGGTTTGTTGTAATCCGATGTGTTATCTTTGAAATGACTTTGTGGAAACGCAATTGTAGTTTAGGATGTTTAGGATGGTTTCAGAAGAAAAATTCCAATCCACATTTGTAAAATTATGGTTAAGTCCCTCCGTTGCCTCACATCATTTTGCTTCTGTCAGCTGGATTTCACATTGAGTATGTTTTCTTCTTTTATATGCTGTGTTGTCTGGAATTTGCTCTGCCTCTCTAGAGAAAATTATGGTCAATATGATGCACTATTTCAGAAAGGATTACAGCTGTGATATGCCCTGGCGAACTTCAATTGTGTGGTCGGGTACACATAAAACAGATGTAACTGAATAATTGGATTACTGGAGGCAGTTTATTTTCTTGCCAGTACCAGGAATCCCTCGGTCGTGAAACACATACCCATGCACTAGTGTGTTAGATATGATAGAATTGCATGGAAATCTGCTTGCTCCCCATGGATAGGCATAGATAGGGCAGACAGTCAGAACCTTTTTTCCCCAGGGTGGTAATGTCAAAGATGCACTTTTCCCTCTGTAAGAATAACGTCACAATGCTGTAACACTATATTCTGCATTCTGGCATTTACCTTGCTTGCTTGCACTCATCTTTAGTTTGATCTGATGGATCGCAGGCAATCAAAGCTTTTCACTGTCATGGTACACTTGATCAGTGGTTTTGTTTTCAGGACAAGTACGCAGTATGAAGTATGACTATGCAGCAATAGCGACCAGCACGTCCAAAATGTTAAAAACCAGGTCTTTGAATCTTCAGAATAAAATGTGGCAAAAAGATTGTTAAATTTTAAAAGAATTGTTGTCAGGCCCTTAAACAGCTTGAAAACAAAATGCACAAAGTGCTGGAGTAACTCAGCAGGTTGGGAAGCAGCTCCAGAGAACATGGATAGGTCACGTTTCGGGTTGGGTCTCTGAGGGAGTTTGAGGAAAGCGTCACCTATCCATGTTCTCCGCAGATGCTGCCTGACCCGCTGAGTCACTCCAGCACTCTGTGAAACGTCACCTATCCATGTTCTCCACAGATGCTGCCTGACCCGCTGAGTTACTCCAGCACTCTGTGAAACGTCACCTATCCATGTTCTCCACAGATGCTGCCTGACCCGCTGAGTTACTCCAGCACTCTGTGAAACGTCACCTATCCATGTTCCCCGCAGATGCTGCCTGACCCACTGAGTCACTCCAGCACTCTGTGAAACGTCACCTATCCATGTTCTCCACAGATGCTGCCTGACCCGCTGAGTTACTCCAGCACTCTGTGAAACGTCACCTATCCATGTTCTCCACAGATGCTGCCTGACCCGCTGAGTTACTCCAGCACTTTTTTTTTTATAAACCAACATCTGCAGTTTCTTCTTTATACTTGCATCAGCTTTTAGGGTGACAATCCGCCATAGACACCAAGAGTGAGAACAATGTGTGTTCCGACATCTTTGTGTTTACAGAAATAGTACTGCTTGTGACAATAACAAACTAGTACATTTCTACCAATTACCTACCATGTGAAATATCTTCATATAATGTTGTGATATCTTCATATCTTCATATAACTTTGAACCAATTGTGAAGGGAATATAAATGTAAAATTAAGCAACCTCCTTCACAGAAGAAGTTAGAAGAATAATGTATCAGAATAATCGAATCCATCCTGTAAAACAGGCCGGTTAGAAGGTTAAGAATGGATTTTATGGGAAATGGTGAAACATAAATCTAACAGGAACAGTGTGAGAAAGAAATGCAGCAGCTGGAAACTGGACAGTGTGGAGATTGATGCATGTGTTGAAGCTATACACAGTTATATTTCCTCTTTGCTTTCTTTTGATCAGGACTGGCTTAGAAGCCATCATGGAGACATATGCCTTCTGGAGACCTCCTGTTCGGACCCTCACATTTGAAGATTTTACCAACATGCAAAAACAGCAAGGTAAATGAGCCAGGAAACCTGATCTGACTTTTAGTCCTCCTCTCTGTAAGACTATAGAATTTCTAACAGTCATTTTCACTGCTACTCTAACTGTCCCATAAGATGATTTCTGTTAGATTGTGTATCATGTTCCTTCTCTGGAAGAGTCTTACCCTCATGCGTAATTCTTCATTCCTTGCACTCTTCCACCAGTGCCAGCTGGATTTCCTGGTTACTAATCATTTTAACTCCCCTTCTTTTTCCAGCACTGACCTGCATGTCCTGGGTCTCCTCAATAGTCCGAGGCCACATGCAAATTAGAAGAACAGCACCTCATATTCCGCTTGGGCAGCCTACAACCCAATTACACGAACACAAGGAACGGCACATACAGGAATCATGTGTCAAACATAAACTCAGCGGGCCAGGCAGCATCTCTGGAGGACATGGATGGTTGACGTTTCAGGCCTCTGGCCAGCCTGAAGAAGGGTCTTGACCCGAAACATCACCCATTCCTTCTCTCCAGAGATGCTGCCTGTCCCACTGAGTTACTCCAGCTTTTTGTGTCTATCTTGGGTGTAAACCAGCATCTGCAGTTCCTTCTTACACATCACAAATTAATAAACTGAAATCCCAGTTTGAGTGATTAAAAAGGTACAGCATGGAAACAGGCCCTTTGGCCCAAGCCCACTCTGATCACCCGTTCACACTAGTTCTATGTTCTAATGTTTGATCTATTTTCTCATCCGCTCCCTACACACAAGGGGCAATTTATGGAGGACAATTAACCAACAAGCCTGCAAGCCTGCACCTGGAGGAAACGTATACGGTGATCGGAAGAACGTGCAAACTGCGCACTGACACCACCCGTGGTCAGAATCAAAGTTGGGCGTCTGGCGTTGCGAGGCAGCAGCTCTACCTGCTGCTCCACTGTGCCATCCTTCCTTGATAGATTTTAATGATGTTGGTGCCTGATATCTACACATAGGCACCAAACATGGTCCGGATGTAATTGGATGGCTGGTTCTGCACTGGCCTATTAGAAACTACATTGGTATATTCATTTTATTTTAAATAGAGATATTTTTACCATTCTACCTTGAAACTGTTTCAAGGTTTTTGGGTGAAACAGCTGGTGGAGATGCTGCCTCACCGCGTCAGAAACTCGGGTGTGAACTGTCTGTCTGTGTGGAGTTTTCATGTTTTTCCTGGGACCGCAGGGGTTTTTGCCCAGATGCTCCAGCTTCCTTCCACATCCCAAAGATGTGCGTGAGGGTTTGTCGGTCAATTGGCCTGGTGTGCAGGGTGTGGATGAGAAAGTGTGAAGCCTAGAGCGAGTGTGAACGGGTGATGGAGGGTCGGTGTGGACTCAGAAGGGCCTGCCTCCATTTTGTATGACTAAACAAACAAAACTATTTATCCCAGTCCGCTCAAGCAGATCCCTCGGGTTGAGAGAGAATATGTAAATCTGCTTTGAGATCTGGTTGTGGATGTTCTTCACCTGTTTCTCTTTTCTCCGGAAAAAGTACATCTTTCTGAAAACCACCATTGATTCTGACACTTAAAACTAACCACATGAGGAATAATGGTGGAAAAATCTCTCACTTCCTCTTCTGTGGGACCATGCATTGATACTATTTTCTATACCATATTTATTTGCTAGCATATTAGATTGCACAAGGCCTGTTTATGGTGAAGAGTCCAAAACAATTTTATTTCCCCAATTTCATAAAATTGATTCAATATGGTAATATTGTATTAACTTCCGTAGGCAAATTCAATTCTATTAATAATGGTCTATACTGTCCTTTGGCCTAATTGGCACAGAATCTAGTTTTTGCTTTCATCCTGTTTTAAACCAATTGAGAGTTCTTGTATGTGCCAATTTCATACAGCCCAGAGCAAAGCATGGAGCAGGTTCTCTCACACTTTGCCATTGTTTCCAATTGCAGACATATTCTATACATGTAATAAATCCTTGTTGCTCAAGACAGTCCTTTATGATGTCATAGCAAAAGATCATTGGGAAAATATTGTACTGATGCCAAAAGTTGAGTCAAATGCAGTGTTCTTCTCAACCAAGGATTGGAATGAATCCAAGGTTGGCAGATTGATTTATTTTCGTTTTTTGATTCATCCCACATAGTTACTATATTCTGTTAGATGCTGTATTTTATTAACAATCCATAATATTTGGTCTGGCTAACAGTGTTCTGTCTTTCCTCAGTCTGGTCTCCCAGGACAGACCTTGGTTTCACAGCACAAAGCTGCATTCTGAAATCATCCCCGTTACTGTATTAATTCATAATGTTTCTGAGCATAATGATGATACAAGGAAGAAAATGTCATTGCTCTCAGCCTGAAAATAGTACAGAAGACTATATTTAAGAGGAAGTTAGATGTGGCCCTTGTGGCTAAAGGGATCAGGGGGTATGGAGAGAAGGCAGGTACAGGATACTGAGTTGGATGATCAACCATGATCATATTGAATGGCGGTGCAGGCTTGAAGGGCCGAATGGCCTACTCCTGCACCTATTTTCTATGTTTCTATGTTTCTAAGACATAGTGTTTTCATCAGACTATAGGGTAATGAGTTTTGCATCTACTCCCTGACTATCTGACAAATTAACATACATCCTCTGAATAATTGGTCATATAAAAGTACACCCAGGCCCTTCGCCCCACAATATTCACACTCAGACTTATGCCAGGTGAATCTAATCTCCTCTGCCTGCACATGATCTATAGCTCTCCATTCCCTGCATATCCACGTGCTAGTCTAAAGGCCTCTTAAAAACCACTGTTGCATCTGCCCCCACCACAACTGGTGGGGTATTCTAATCACCCACCACCCTGTGTTTCAAAACAGCTGCCCCACAAATCCCCTTTAAAATTTGCCCCTTCCAGTCTTCTATATGTCCACCTTGGGGGGGGGGGGGGGGGGTGGGAGGGGAGCGTAGTGGGAGCGGTGTTCAATGCCTCACCTGTTCAGTTATCCCAGCACAATGTCCCTTTTTTAACCCTATCTTTTGCCTGTAAATCTCTTGCTTTTGATTGTATAAATAATGACCTACTTTTCTTCCCAACCAATTGGCAGACTGTTCAGTCCTAATTGTTTATTTTTATTGAGACACAAGGAACTGTGCAGACGCTGGGACCTTGAGTATAACACAAAGTGCTGGAGTCACTCAGCGGATCAGGCAGCATCTGAGGAGACATGGATAGGCAATGTTTTGAGTCAGGACCCTTCTTGTGACCCGATGCTCAGTCTATTATTTTGCTGAAGAGAGACTGAGATGCAGATATCAGGATTCAGCATTTAAAGGGAAATTAATTTATAAAAATCAATTAAAAATACATGGAAAGGAAATATTTACAGGTATATGGGGTATGTGTGGGCAGGTGGGACCAGTGTAGATGAGGCATCTTGGCTGACATGGACAAGTTGGGCTGAAGAGCATGTTTCTATGCTCTATGCTGGGTGGATAGAGTCTTAGAGTATGGAAACAGACCCTTCAGCCCCACTCACCCATGCTGGCTAAAATGTCCCATCTACACATCCCAGCTGCCCACATTTGGCCAAATCCATCTAAACCTTTCCCATCCATGAACGTCCAAATGCCTTTTAAATGCTGTTATAGCACCAGCCTCAACTACCTCCTCTGGCAGCTCATTCCGTATACCCACCACTCTCTGTGTGGAAAAAATTGCCCCTTAGGTTCTTATTAAATCTTGCCCCTTTCACCTGAAAAACGTTTGTGCTCTTGTTGATTCTCCTACCCTGGGTCTTTCAACTGCATTTACCCTCTCTACTGAATGACATGCCTGGGGGCCTCTCCAATATGACAGACTTCACTTAACTCCTAGTCAGAAAACCTCAGTTTCCGTTGTCAGTGAGGAATCTTGGCTCCATTAACCCTCTCATTTATGGACGGAACAGACCCACTGACTGTTTTATGTGGCTGTGTTACAAATGCAACCAAGCCTGCTGTGTTTGCTTCACACTGGTACAACAGACAATGATACAGACCAGGCTCTCTAGCTCTCTGTCCTCCCTTAGTGTGAATAAGGCTGTACAGAAGTCCACATCTCATTCTGAAGAAGTTCCAACACAAAACGTTGCATGTCCATTTCCTTCACGGATGCTGCCTGACCCATTGTTTCTCCAGCACTATTTTGTTCAAGACTCCAGCATCTGCAATTTCCTGGGCCTCAACATCATGTTCCCGATGTTACAAAATGAAAGGCATTTACAAGTGGCCAGTCTAGATTGTTATTTGAGTATTGAATCAAACAGGAATGTTTGCAAATACTGTGCAAGGTTGAAATGAGATAAGAAATGAGAGACATAATCCTATGAACTGCAGTGTGAATCTCAGGAAAAGCATTTAATAGTGTATTGCCTAACTGCAGTTTTTTACATAAGAGCCATAAAAGGATTAGATTAAAAGGAAGAATGGAGATTTATAGGTGTAAAATGCGATGGTAAATGCCTTCAGAGACAATGATTCTTCTGAAGAGGATTTTGAGGCAAGGGATTGAAGTGGGAAGAGGTGTAAATGATTTAGCCTTTCAAAGGCAGCGTTTTTATATTTGGCTCGCAGAACATGTTGGCGTTTTATCCGAGTGCCTTTGAAAAATCAGGAAGCACTTACAGAGAGCCGTCTCTTGGGAGATTAGATAGTTTAAGCAAATGCCTATGTGTCGATTCAGCCAAGAGCGCTGATATATCAAATAACTAATGCTTATTCCATGCTGTCTTATGTTTTTATGTTCTTGCTTTATCTCGACAATAAAATAAGTGTATTTTACCAATGATTAAAATTCTAGTTTGGAACTGTAACCCTTCCCCATTGAGTTAAGACACCATTCTCAAGCTCAATAACTGGCGTCACAGGTAGTTAGGGCGGTGAAGAAGGCTTCTGTTACATTGGCCATCATCAGGCAGGGTATTGTGTATAGAAATTAGGAAGTTATGTTACCGTTAGTTGTACAAGGTATAGATGAGGTTACATTTGGGGGGTTAAATTCAGTTTTGGTCATCCGTTATAGAAAGGATGTCATTAAGTAGGAAAGAATATAGAGAAGATTTACGAGGATGTTGCCAGGACTTAAGGGGTTGAACTATTTGGAGTGGCTGGGCAGGCTAGGAGAGTGTAAGAAGGAACTGCAGGTGCTGGTTTAAACCAAAGATAGACACAAAAAGCTGGAGCAACTCAGCAGGGCAGGCAGCATCTCTGTAGAGAAGGAATGGGTATTTTGGGGGACTCAAGGGGCTGAGGGGTGATCACATAAAGATGTGTAAAATCATGAGAGGAATAGATAGGGTGAATGCACAGTCTTTTACCCAGGGTAGGGGAATGAAGAACCAAGTCAAGTCAAAGTCAAAGTCAAACAAACTTTATTGTCATTTAGAAATACATTGATATATGCAGTTCCAAACGAAATTACGGTGCATTTGGCTCCCTGTGCAACACGATAATTAACAGAAGGATAGACATGGATAAAATGGATAAAAGGATAAATAGACAATGGTGGCAGCCCATTACATGGCATTCAGGAGTCTGATGGCTCGTGGGAAGAAGCTGTTGCAGAACCTTGATGTTCTCCTCCTTATGCTGCGATATCTTTTGCCCGAGGGCAGCAGAGTGAACAGTCCGTGATGGAGATGTGTGGGGTCTTTTATAATACTGCTGGCCTTAGACACGCAACGTTTGGTCGCAATATCCCCGATTGAGGGGAGAGAGGTCCCGATGATTTTTTCCGCTGTCCTCACCACTCTCTGCACGGACTTCCAGTCGGAGGCTCTACAGTCCCCAAACCAGACAGAGATACAGCTGGTCAAAATACTCTCTATGGTGCCCCTGTAGAAAGTGGTGAGGATGGGATGGGGGAGGTGAGCTCTTCTCATCCGGCGCAGAAAGTGCAACCGCTGCTGCGCTCTCTTAACTGTTGATGAGATGTTATTCGACCAGGTCAGACTGTTAGTGATCTGCACCCCCAGGAACTTTGTGCTACTGACCACCTCCACATCGCTGTCATTGATGTGAAGTGGTGTGGGACTGTGCCGGGTTTTCCTGAAGTCGACGATAATCTCCTTTGTTTTTTCGACATTCAGGATCAGGTTGTTTGTATTGCACCAGTCCACCAGTTGTTTCACCTCCTCCCTGTAAGCCAGCTCATTGTCGTCCCTGATGAGGCCCACCACCGTTGTGTCATCTGCGTACTTTATGATGTGGGCATAGGTTTAATGTGAGAGAGTAACAGGAATCTGAGGGGCATCTTTTTCACTCAGAGTGTGGTGGGTATATGGAACAAGCTGTATGCACTGTAAGCTGCCTTTACCACCCTATCTACATAGCATCATAACTATGATGAGTAGCATCATAACTCTATGGGGAAGGATTACAGTTACAAACTAGAATCTTAACACTGGAAACTATTTAATAACATTTTCAATCTATCTTTGCTTTCAGGAGGTAGTACAGGAACGTCTCCAACAACTTCTAGCCCAGGAACTCCATCCCCTTCAGCATCTTCCCACCTGCTGTCTCCATCCTGCTCCCCGCCAACCTTCCACCTTACCCCCAACACCTTCAATGTTGGCTGCCGGGAGAGTCAGCTCTGCAACTTAAACCTGTCTGAATATCCAGCCTGTGCCCGCGGCAACATGGGCTCCTTGCAGAGCTACCCTACCCTAGCCGAGGGTGGATACAACCGGTTGCAAGCTCCGAGCGGGCCTTCTCAACCACCTGCAGAAACCTTCGTTCCGCAGAGGACTTCTTCGTTAATTTCTGCAGTGCCGGCCCCCTCTTCATTACAAGGCAACAACAAGATGGATGCATACAGCAGTCAACTGCCTCCGTTTACTGCTTCCCAGTTTCAATACGTCATGCAGGCGGGAAGCCCTGCCTCTAATACCTCCTCATCTCACATGTTTAGCGGTAGTCATGTCCAGCAGAGCTCCTACAATGCCTTCTCACTGCACAACCCCTATAATATTTACGGCTACAACTTCTCCGCCTCGCCCAGATTGGCAGGCAGCCCTGAGAAACACAATGCACCCCAAAGCACTTTACTCTGTTCCTCCTCACCTAACGGGGCCTTCAGCGAGAGACAGTTCTTGTCCACAGGAATAGATGGGATGCATGTGATTGGCTCCGCTCCTGGCCAGCAGCCACAGTGTGATGCCAGGCAGTATGGAGCTGTCCCAGGGAGTTCTTCACAAATGTCAGTTCATATGGTGTAAAAGCAATATTTAAAAAGCAAATCGTTACCTGAGCTGTCCACACACACTCACACACACAGGACTCTGCACTAGGGCACCCACAGTGGATTGATGTCAGTACCAGTCACATAGAAATATTGCCTACAGAGCACATTAAAATCGCATCTTCCCACTTGAACTGGCCTACAAAACCCACACACAATGATCTTTAGTGTTATTGGGATAAATAAGCCTTGGCTAATCTTCTAATACACAGCACAGAGGTAGATGTAAACTGGTCTCCGTCATTGTCTAGAACTTGATGATATTTACCCTTGAACCCAATTTACACATGAACATGTGGCTGGAGCATTTAATTTCCAGAAAATGGATAACACCTATCCCTTGCAAAGGCAAATGTAATCTTGTTGATAATGGACAATGTATATTGTCTAGTTTTCAGTAAAGGATGCTTGCATTTCTTATGTATTGTACCCTGTTTTGGGGTCTTTAGTGTGTTAAACTCCAAATTGTTGATTTACGAATAATCTAATCCTGTCATTGGCCTCCACATCAATCATAATACTTTACACATAGCCCATTCCAAAGTCACTATCTTTGGCCCCTATCAGAAGAACTTTGTTTTAAGTTTCTGAGGAAAATAACAATGTTGCAAACATGTACTGTTGGTAAGGCAAAAGACCTAACTTGAACAAAGTATAATAGACTCAGTCAGTGGCTCACCCGGGAAAATAATTCAATTATTTCTAATCAGTGCTGAAAAAAATCCCTTGATGTTGAAACTTTGTTTTAGAATGCTCCTGTTTGAATTGGGTGAACACCATTGGAAATATTGCACTGATCCAGAGGGCAAGTAGGAAAGCACAAGTGTCATTAATTACGCTTTTGGGTGATAAACTGTATACATCTGCCCTATTGAATTCCTTAGTCTGGTCTGTCCATAAGGAATAGCTGAGAGGAACACGTAATATTCTCATCTCTGGATTTTATCACAGGGTATCTTCATCCAAAGAATGATCAGCATTTACAACAATAGCCTTGGAACTTGGTGTCTTGAATCTCTTGTGCTAAGCGTTTGGATCTGCTAATGTGACAAATGGAAGCTTTTCCCAGCTGATATAATTGTGCCTTTATTGAAGACCCCCTCACTCCCCCCACCCCTGTAAACTGATCCTGTAAATCAAATTAAAGAAGTGTGGGCAATAAACTGTGCTTGTAAAAATGTTCCTTTGCAAACAAAGGCTCTCATTATTGGATTGAATGAGCAGAATAATTGGGAATGGGGTATGCAGAAGGGTGATTTATCCAAGAAACACATAACGTTAAACGAGCCTCAGCAGCAGCAAAGGAGATATCTTTTTTCCATTAGCCGAGAGACATGGTGGGAAAAATTAAAAGTACCAGTTGGAAGCATTAAAGGAAAAAATGTCACCGGTGGAGAGGAACTTGTGCTTGAAAATGTAGTGGAGGCAGAACATTTTCTTCCATTGAAAATGCACTTTGGAAGCACTTTGCAAATTGCACAAGATACAAGGTTACAAAGGGAGTGGCTGAAGGAAGGTGTATGTTAGATAGGGGGTTACACAAAAAGCTGGAGAAACTCAGCGGGTGCAGCAGCATCTAAGGAGCGAAGGAGATAGGCGACGTTTTGGGTTGAGACCCTTCTTCAGTATGTTAGATAGTTCCCTTTCAGATTGGATAGACACAATGTGGTGAATGCGCTATAAAGCTTGATGATTCTATGGATTTTGTGATGATGAAAAGCAAATTAGTTAATTGGAACAAGGGAGACTGACACAATGAAATACACAGCTCTGTTTCTGGGGACCAAAGTCCTTAATTGGACTTGTGCATCATCAAACTGTTCCCTCGTTTGGAACAAAACCCCAAATATTAGATTTAAAGATCATTTCTAAATAATTACTTGTAAATTTGGGCATTTTGTAAATTGTGTTTCAGGCCTCTTTTGCAAAGTATTAGTGACTTCCTTGAAGAATCCAATCAGATTGCATTTAACAGCTTTAATGCTGAGCTTTCTGCATTCTGTTATATTGTATAGTATAAGCCTTGCATTCACTGGCGTTTTCTCTCACTACGCAAATGCCCACACCAGCATAGAACGCTACACTTCACTGCGAATAATGTTCTTTCTCTGCATCAAGGAACACAGGAACAATAAGAACAATTAAGTGGATATAAAACTGCTTCACACTCAACAGTATTGCGATTTCTGAAGGTTCTGGGGAGAAGACAAAAGTTTTGAGGAACTACCTATATCCACAAAAACAAACTCATCAATATTATGGATCAATACTTACTAGTACTTGGATAGGAATAATTCCATGTTACCCCAAATAACTGACATTTTAGTTCTGAAAAACCCCCACAAAAATAACTAATTAAGGAAGTAGGCAACGTTTTGGGTCGAGACCCTTCTTCAGACTGATGTGAGGGTGGGGTGGGGAGGGAGGGAGGGGTGGGAAGAATAAAGGAAGAGGTGGAGACAGTGGGCTGAGGGAGAGCTGAGAAGGTGAGGAGAAAGCAGGGACTACCTGAAATTGGAGAAGTCAATGTTCATACCGCTGGGGTGCAAACTGCCCAAGTGAAATATGAGGTGCTGCTCCTCCAATTTACAGTGGTCCTCACTCTCTCCATGGAGGAGGCCCAGGACAAAAAGGTCGGATTTGGAATGGGAGGGGGAGTTGAAGTGTTGAGCCACCGGGAGATCAGGTTGGTTATTGCGGACCGAGCGGGGGTGTTGGGCGAAGCAATCGCCAAGACTGCGCTTGGTCTCACCGATGTAGAGCAGATGACACCTAGAGCAGCGGATGCAATAGATGAGGTTGGAGGAGGAGGTCAGCTGCTCTACATCGGTGAGACCAAGCGCAGTCTTGGCGATTGCTTCGCCCAACACCTCCGCTCGGTTCGCATTAACCTACCTGATCTCCCGGTGGCTCAGCACTCCAACTCCCCCTCCCATTCCGAATCCGACCTTTCTGTCCTGGGTCTCCTATGTCCAGAGTGAGGACCACCGTAAATTGGAGGAGCAGCACCTCATATTTCACTTGGCCAGTTTGCACCCCAGTGGTACGACCATTGACTTCTCTAATTTCAGGTAGTCCTTGCTTTCACCTCCCATCTCAGCTCTCCCTCAGCCCACTGTCTCTGCCTCTTTCTTTCTTCTTCCCGCCCCCTCTCCACCCCACCCTCACATCAGTCTGAAGAAGGGTCTCGACCCGAAACGTCGCCTATTTCCTTCGCTCCATAGATGCTGCTGCACCCACTGAGTTTCTCCAGCACTTTTGTCTACCTTCGATTTTCCAGCATCTGCAGTTCCTTCTTAAAAATAAATAGTTAAATCACCTCAAATTAAAAATACACCATTACAAAAATACTTTATGTTAGAACTTGTGGACAATCAATAGTCGTTGATAATTAATATTTGAAGTTTCTTTAGATTTTCATTAAAAAATATTTGAAAGTAGGAACACATATTTTATAAATTAGATTTTCAGATTAAGCATGCAGGTATAAACGAGATTAAGATTGGCTTTTTGTCACAATGATGTTTCATAGGTCATGTGCTTGGACTTCAACACCATCCTCAGTAACGCATGCAGCTTTGCATTAGGGAGATTAATGGGCTGACCAATGTTCATGAGGAACTCAAACACTCTACATCAAAATGGGGAGCTCTCTGGATGGGAATGGAAAAGTGGACCACAAAGTGCTGGAGCATGTCAGTAGATCAGGCAGCATCTCTGGTGAAGATGGATCGGTGACGTTTTGGGTCAAGACCCGAAATGTCAGCTATCTACGTTCTCCTGAGATGCTGCCTGACCTGCTGAGTTAGTCCAATATTTTGTGTACTTTTATGTATTAACCAGAATCTGCAGTTCCTTGTTTCTACATACCATAAAGTAGAACATAGAAACATAGAAAGATAGAAAATAGGTGCAGGAGTAGGCCATTCGGCCCTTCGAGCCTGCACCGCCATTCAATATGATCATGGTTGATCATCCAACTTAGTATCCTGTACCTGCCTTCTCTCCATACCCCCGGATCCCTTTAGCCACAAGGGCCACATCTAACTCCCTATTAAATATAGCCAATGAACTGGCCTCAACTACCTTCTGTGGCAGAGAATTCCACAGATTCACCACTCTCTGTGTGAAAAATGATTTTCTCATCTCGGTCCTAAAAAACTTCCCCCTTATCCTGGTGATGAACTTGCACAATTAAAGCCTCTGTGAGTTAAGTAATCCAATACAAGTGAGCTCTTTAGATCAAATAATGTTGGAGAGATCAGATATAGGGAGGTTCTGCTGGACGGATGGTAGATAGGTCAGGAAAATAAGATGACACCAAGCTAAATTTGAGTTGGAGTGCATGAGCTGAACAATATCTTATAACCAGCGGTTGTGCAAAATGTAGTTTCTCGCACAACGATCCAAAATCTAACATCTGCAGATAAAAAATATTATTAACTGAGGGATAATTGTGTCAGCGAGTGAGCTCACAGAATTTCAAAGCAATTAACGTAAGATATTAGTAACTAATAAAACAGTTCTTATTGGGAGTTCTAAAAAGTTTGATCTTATGTGAATCTACTGTTGTTTTTTCACTTTTCCACCATAACTTATTACCTTCTCAGTTATAACTAACTTAAAAAAACTGCCAAATAAATAGTTGACCAAACATCTTTTAATCTACCGTTAGAACCATTGAACATTTGTGTCTAGAAGGGGACTTATGATGTAGTTTAATGTTTAGATGTGGGACCTTCCAGAGGGGTGGCACAGTGGCACAGTTGGAGGAGCTGCTGCCTCACAATGCCAGAGACCTGGGTTCAATCCTGACTACGGGTGTTGTATGTGCAGAGTCTAAATGTTCTCCCTGAGACCACGTGGGTTTCCTCAGGGCGCTCTGGTTTCGCCCCACATCCCAAAGATATGCGAGTTTGTAGGTAAACTGGCCCTCTGTAAATTGCCCCCTGATATGTAGGGAAAATGGGATAACATAGAACTAGCATGAACAGGTGATCGATGGTCGGCATGAATTTAGTGGACCGAAAGGCTTGTTTCCATTCTAAGATAAATGAAAACTAAATTAAACAGAACATTCTGCAACAAGCTAATGATTGCAGTGATGGATTGCTCACATCTTGCTCACGTTTTGTGCCCCAGGTATTCGCTTACACAGTCTCAGGGTTACATCCTTAGACTTTGCGTCACCAAGTCCCATACAAGTTCAAATCAAGCAGTGTTGACAACTTAGTATAGACTGAGGTTTTACTTATATTAGTTTCTTTAAATATTAATCTTATTTTTGTAAGTACAAGAGCTAACGTGCTTATATTAGCTAAATTACATTTTACTTTGAGATATTTGATTTACTGTAACTGACATTAACTGCTCAAACTGAAATGCTACTGGTTAACAGTTTAACGAATTTAACGAAAACAAAATTTTTGACCATAACTTTTTAAATAATGTGTAGTTCAAAGATCTATCCTAAATATTGGGCACCAGCCGAGAAATATTTGTGCTCTATTACTATACAGCATTGTTAATATTTTGGAGGAAAAAAAATTGTAATACTTTATGTAAATACATACCAATTATTTATTATATTTCCTAAATTGTTCATTTTTGGAAGTTTCAAAATCGTACTTTTTTTTGAAGATATTATTAACAACTAGCAACAACAGAAGGGAAGTAAAGTGTCATTGTTATTTTATTAAGGCTGATGCTCAGATTCTACAATCTTCAGGGATACCTTGTGGGAATAAGTGCATTGGTATTACAGCCCAGCGAGTTTTGTATTCATTGAAAAAACTGTTTTAATGCATCGAGTTGCCCTTTAAATCTGAACATGCGGTACAACTGCTGGGATTCCTATGGTGATGACTATGTATGTGAGGCAGCTTACAGGAAATATAGTACAAGAAAGATCAGGCACACAGCACCAGACTCAGGAACAGCTTCTTCCCCTTCCATCGTCAGGCTTCTGAACCGTCCTTCCATCAGCTAGGGTATTGTTCGATTCACCTCTACCCCATTGAGGACATTACACTTTGTCTATGGAACTGATGTGCGACAATGCTGAGAATTATATTCTGCACTCTGTATGTTTTCCTTTGCTCTGTCTATTGTGCTTGAGTTTGAACTGATTGTACTGTATGTATATCTGATCTGTTTGGATAGCATGTAAAACAAAGCTTTTCACTCTGCCTTGTGACAATAATAACCCAGTCATGGTCATTGTTGATGTCCACTTAAAGCACAATAGTTAATAGTCACAGTTTAAAATCTCATTAGCTCTACATTTTGGATGGGAAGGAGACTGCGACAGTGTTCTGCCCACAAAGTCATTGTGCTTTTATTGAAGGAAAATAGAGCTGCACAATTCTTTTAATTATTGTTTAACAAATCAATGTAGAACATAAAAGGCTATATAGAAAGTCCCAACTGCGGCTGGTTATTCTTGAAGTAAGGCGGGGTTTCATGCAAAGGGCAGAAAAATATATCGATAATGAAGTATTCTTTGGGTGTAAATTTTCAAGTAAGTGTCTCCCATTAGCTTGCACCAGTGTTTCGCAATGAAACATGGTAGTAGGTTTCCCGTTATGTGATTCAACTCAAGAACCTTTGGAAGTCACATATATGGTACAATTTTACAAAATTTCATCAAACTCCCCAGAACTAAAAAAAGCCAGATTTGATGGATGAAAGCATTCATAAATATGTTTTGTGATATGTTGTTTATAAAGACATATTTATATGCTCATGGTAAATCAGTAAATATAGATAATTAAACCAGCTTGTTGGATAACTGTAAAATGTAAAAGTTATAAGAAAATGCCTATACACAAAACAAAACAGTGTATATAATGAAGAGTAGAGAAATGTTTCAATAAATAATTTGGATTTGCTTACCTTGTTATGGCAATGCATTTATTTATTACACACGTGCACCTCATTCTCTGTGAATAAACCAAGGGGTTGTGTGCCTTCTCGCTGAGTTTAATGTTTCCAATTTCCTTGTAGGGTGCAGTAAATCACACCAAAAAAATAGTAATTTCAGTATTTGGAGTCTCCAAAAGTTGTGCACATTTTATATGTTACAATAAATCAAATAGAAAAATAGTTTAAATTTGTTGCAGGTGCAACGCCAACAATGTCACATGTCTATGATAGGTAGCCCAGATGTGGCGAGGATGAGCACACTCCGCGGGGATGGTCTTGTGGGATTTGTTTTGATCTTTATGTGAGTTCAGTTAAATCTGAATCAGTGCACACAAACCACGAGGGAGAGTTTGGCTCGGGCTATTCTGGCTTTGGTTTGAGAGTTTGAATCTGGTTCAAATCAATAATGATCCCTACTTCAAATTTTATTGAATCTTTGCCCTTTAATTATTGCATCGATGACGTACACATTTACTACCTCCAGCAACATCCAGATAAAATTAATATATTTCTCATAAGCTCAAATGTTACTTGTTTATTCCAGATGTGTTAGTTTCCCTTACTATCTCATTACTAATTCTGACAGAATTACTCATTAATTGTGCACTGGATGAAGTAAATATAAGTTGCATTAAAGTACTAAACCTTAAATAATACTGATTAATTCTATGTAATGAAGTCATAGCCATTGAACACAGAGACAACATGCCAACGCCAACAAAACTAGGCCCATTTGTCCACATTTGGCCCATATCCTTCTAAACATTTCCTATCCATAATGTTTAATAATAAATGAAAATTAACTGCAGATACTGAAAAATTGAAATAAGAACCGAAAATGCTGGAAATGCTGAGCAGGTTGGGCAGCATCTGTAGGAAGAAAAATGGAAGTAACTATTTTAGGTCAAACACCCTTCAGCATTGGTTTGCAGTGAACGTGGCAGATTTTACAGACTCTATCGGTGTTCCCTATCTAGTGCCTTCAGATGCCTATTAGACAATACACAATACGTGCAGGAGTAGGCCATTCGGCCTTTCGAACCAGCAACGCCATTCAATGGCTAATCATCCCCAATCAGTACCCCGTTCCTGCCTTCTCCCCATATCCCCTGACTCCGCTATCTTTAAGAGCCCTATCTAGCTCTCTCTTGAAAGCATCCTAGAGAACCGACCTGCACCGCCCTCTGAGGCAGAGAATTCTACAGACTCGCAACTCTCTGTGAGAAAAAGTGTTTCCTCGTCTCCATTCTAAATGGCTTACCCCTTATTCTTAAACTGTGGCCCCTGGTTCTGGACCCCTCTATTACAGGCAGCAGATGACTGAAACATATAGGACAGGGATTATTGCTGCCTATTATACCATGAAAGTGGTGGTAGCTCTGAGGTCTTGATTTTCAAATATCCTTTCATAGAAACATAGAAAATAGGTGCAGGAGTAGGCCATTCAGCCCTTTGAATCAGTACTGCCATTCAATATGATCATGGCAGATCATCTAAAATCAGTACTCCATTCCTGTTTTTTCCCCATATCCCTTGATTCCTTTAGCCCTAAGAGCTAAATCTAACTCTCTGTTGAAAATGGTCAATTTTTCATCAATCAATCAAAGGCTTTGCTCGTGCATTGAAATTGATATTGAATTTTTATTATTGATACCTGCCTTGAGTGAGAAGCGGCACGAGATATGGGAAGTGATCTTGCCATTAACTGGAGTTTTGCTATTAACTGTCATTGCCAGAGGGTGGAGTGGTGCAGCAATGGCAGGTGGGGAGAACATCTTTGCCTTGTGGAGGTTACGTTTACGACACTCTCGCATACACTTCAGTGATGGCTGGACTTTGATCTCTGAGCTTGCCAAACACAAACTTCATCTGGAATATGCAGATTGGAATGAATAATTGCAAACAAGTTTCTAAGATTAGCTACATTCCTGCATCAGGTTTGTTTGAGGTGGTATGCAGCATTGTGGTGAGGAAGATTTGGAATGATCACACACTTGAGCATGGCTGCATGGTAGACATATTGTAACATCAAGGCCTGTGTGCTGTAAGGGAGCAGGTGTATTATGGCACGACTTTCTGTGAGCATCAAATCTGACGACAGTCCCTATCATTGATGGAGTCAAAACATTTGGTGAGATCAATAAAGGCCACTCATTCCAACGGGTCTGACTCTTGGTGTTTTTCCCAGAGTTATTTATTGCAGGGTGAACTTCATGTCCCTTCTGCTGATGATTGAAGGAGTCCAATCATTAATAAGATTCACATGGTCCATTGTGCATCGAGAGGTAAAGGATTTGTGCTTGTATTAGTCTGCTTCTTCATGTGTCAATTCTTTGTTTATGCTTCTAATTGTGAGAATCTTCTTCTTCTTCTTTCGTGTGGCGTGCACAGCCTAAAGTTGTCGGACAACTTGTTCTATTTGATCTTCCGTTTGTGCACGTCAAGTTGATTGCATTAGTCGAAACAGGGCGGACCACTTGAAGGTTGCAATCTTCCACCCCATCGTGAGAATCCATGTTTGGTAAATAGACTTAATGTAGCATGTGTGAGCATATCTAATCACTCAACAGCGCTGGGCCTAGTATCAGCAGGTCATTGTGTCACAGTCACAGGGTCATACAGCACGGAAACAGATCTTTCCACCCAACTCATCCATGGCGACCAAGATGCCCCATCCAAGCTTGTCCCATTTGCCTGTGTTTGGTCTATAACCCTCTAAACCTTTCCTATGCTCCACCTTCAACCCATTACAAATGTGGAGCTTATCTAGGACACATTGCACAGGAAGGTTGTAATTGAAAAGAGTCATTCATCACATTAGAAAGTTCTAAATAAAGTCTATTACAGGAGGTAGACAAAAATGCTGGAGAAACTCAGCGGTTGCAGCAGCATCTATGGAGCGATGGAAGTAGGCAACGTTTCGGGCCAAAACCCTTCTTCAGACTGATAGGGGGGTGGGGGAAGGCGGGGGGAAGAAAGGAAAAAGGAGGAGGAGGAGCCCGAGGGTTGAGGGAGAGGTAGGAAGGGGAGGAGACAGCAAGGGTTAACAGAATTGTGAGAAATCAATGTTCATGCCACCAGGATGCAGACTCCCCAAGCGGAATATGAGGTGCTGTTCCTCCAATTTCCGGTGTTGCTCACTCTGGCCGTGGAGGAGGCCCAGGACCGAGAGGTCGGATACGGAATGGGAGGAGGAGTTGAAGTGCTGAGCCACCGGGAGGTCGGGTTGGTTATTGCGGACCGAGCGGAGGTGTTCGGCGAAATGATTGCCCAGCCTCCGCTTGGTCTCATCGATATAGATCAGCTGACATCTAGAGCAGCGGATGCAATAGATGAGGTTGGAGGAGGTGCAGGTGAACCTCTGTCGCACCTGGAAAGACTGCTGGGGTCCTTGAACGGAGTCGAGGGGGGAGGTAAAGCGACAAGTGTAGCATTTCTTGCAAGGGAATGTGCCCGGGGAAGGGGTGGAGCGGGAGGGAAGGAAATAATTGACAAGGGAGTTACGGAGGGAGCGGTCTTTGCGGAAGGCAGACAGGGGGGGAGATGGGAAGCTGTGGCCAGTGGTGGGGTCATGTTGGAGGTGGCGAAACTGACGGAGGACTATGTGTTGTATGTGCCGGCTGGTGGGGTGAAAGGTGAGGACCAGGCGGACTCTGCCCTTGTTGTGAGTCGGGGGATGGGGAGATGTCTATTACAGGATGCAGGTGACAGGAACATAGGGAAGGACAGCGATCATTTCTGCCTGTTAGACCATGAATTTGATGGAAGGTCTGAGGTCTAGATGCTCAAATATTCTTTTCCTCAATCAATCAACAGCTTTGTTCTTGCATTGAAATTGATATTGAATTGTTATTACTGATACACAAACAGTATGTACTTACCATAGTTTGGTCATTCTGTGCAGCGGATTTCTGTACTTTGCTAATGAAAACTTTATTACAAGATCACTGTTGAAACCCAAATCTATATTCAAAAACTGGATAAATGGATAAAACTGGAGTTATAAATATTGGGTTAAAGGTTAGAAAGCGTGGGTATGGTTACATTAATACATAACCAATTGATTTGGTTTGTTGCCTGTGTAATTTTACTGTTTTCAGGATACTGTTTAGATCCGTTTCTTTGTACTCTCCGCCTCTCTCAATAACCTATACATATTTATCGTATATTTGTCTTCTAAAGTTTTTTTAAATTACTGTCCATCTCATACCTACTGAGATTATATTTTATTGGAAGGATGGAATTGTTATTTTTTTTCAGGAACTGGAAGCAGTTTCGCTTTATTTATCCAAGCTTTCATGATCTTTTTTTTTTTGTTGCTTGTAATAAGTCGATAAAGGGAGACCAAATCTTTGAGAATTGGTCAGATTTGCCTGCTAGGACGAATCTCTGTCTTCGAGGTGTAACATTTCAGACATGTTTGAAATCCACATTTTAAGCGTTGGTGTGGGTGCATTTTTCCAGAATTTTAGTATACGTTTTTTTGCCGTTATTAAGCCATAGTTAAGGAAACTCTTTTGGAACAAAGTCAGCTCAAAGCCGACTTCCATTGTTTTAAAGATAATCAGTTCTGCGTTGGGATTCAGTTTTATTTTAAATAATTTTATAAAAATTTCAAAAATTTCATTCCAACATTTTTGGAGTTTTATGCAAAAGACAAAGGCATGTGCTATGGTTGCCTCTTTTGTTCAGTTTAGTTTTCGAGTAATATAATCTATGTAAAAATTTGAATTGAATTAAGATATGTCTAACATTGATCGAGCATTTATGCACATATAGCAAATATTTATCCCATCTCGCTTTCGAGATTTTTATAGATACTTCTTGTTCCCAATCTCTTCTAATTGTGTCAGATGACGGTATTTCTATATTTAGATTGATATTATACAAGTATCATGTTAAATTAGTTGAATCCGCCTTTCTGTTCATAGCTTCATCTAATACATCTGGAATCAGAGTTTGGTATTCTTGTGTTTTTTCAAATAGTCACGAATTTGAAGGTATTTAAAATATTGATTACTTTTCAGGTTATATTTGAGTTGTAGTTGTTGGAATGACAAAAAATTTCCCGTTTCATACATGTCTCCAAGCATTTTAATTCCTATTCTTTCCCAATGGGTAAATGTTTTATCAATAATGGATGGTTTAAACAACGGATTATTAACTATAGGAGAGTGAAGCGATAAGTTTCTTAATTTGAGAGTTAATTTTATTTGTTTCCAAATTCCAATTGTACTATAAATAATTGGTTTTTTCTTGTATATTGTATTGTTCAATTTTATTGGTGAGAGAAGGATCGTTCCGATATTAAAAGGGGAACAATCTTCTTTCTCCATTACTATCCAATCTACCCATTGGGCAGAATTGTCCAACAGGTGAATTACATTTTTAATATTTACTGCCCAGTAATAGTACAAAAAATTGTGGAGTGTTGGTCCATCAAATTCTTTGGGTTTACACAAGTGTCTTCTTTGGATTCTATGGGACTTATAGTCTCATATAAAATTTGATTCTGATATCACAAATTTAATATGGGACATAGTCCCATATAAAATTTGTGATATCAGAATCAAGTTTTTTTTTTTAATTTTCGGTAAGTATATTGGCATTGATTGAAATAAATATAACATTTGTGGTTTAAAAAAATCATTTTTATGGCATTTATTCTGCCTATTAAAGACATTGGAAGTGTTTTACGAAATTTAATCAAGGCATTTAATTTAGTATGTAAGGGCATATAGTTTGCGTTGAATAAAGATTTATATTTTCTAGTAATTTCGATACCCAGATATTAAAATTCTAAAGGGGAATTTTAAAAGGTGTGTCGAATCTGGAGGTTTTATCATCATAATTTCATTTTTATTCCAATTTGTTCTATATCCTGAAAAGGATCCGAATTCCTCTATTAGATTTAGTATGTTTGGTATGCTGGTTTGTGATTTTGTAATATATAATAGTACATTGTCTGCATATAGTGATATTTTATTATTTGAATATTTTGTATTATAACCATGGATATTCGGATGCATTCTTATGTTTTCTGCTAAGGGTTCCATCACAAGAGGAAATAGCAGGGGTGATAATGCACATCCCTGTCCATTGCCCCTGGATAGTTGAAATTTCGGAGACAGTATATTATTGGTCAATATTCTAGCAGTCGGCTTGTCACATAATAATTTTACCCATTAAATAAAGTTTTCTCCCATTTGAAATTTTTGCAATACTTTGAAGAGGTACTCCCATGCCACTTGGTCGAATGCTTTTTCTGCATCCAATGAAATAATTGATAGGTCTTGTTCTTCAGTTTTGTATGAGTGCATTATATTAAATAGACGTCTCAAATTATTGAATGAGTATCTCTTGGGTATAAACCCCGTTTGATCTGCATTTATTAATTTACTAACATATTTACTCAATCTTCTTGCTAGAGTTTTCGCTAATATTTTCTGATCTGTGTTTAACTGCGCAATGGCTCTATATGAGCCAGGGTCTTCTAGATCTTTATCTTTTTTAGGTCTGAGTGTAATCGTTGATTCCGCTAATGTTTCTGGTAATGTCTGTTCTTTGAAAGCGTGTGTGTACAGGTTTTGTAGTCGTGGTCGTAAAATCGTTTATAAAATTCATTACTAAATCCATCCGGTCCTGGTGTTTTACCTTTCTTCAGTGAATTTATTGTCTCTTCTATTTCCTTAATTGAGACCTGATCTCCTAATTTCTCCTGATCCAGCAGATTAAGTTTTGGGAGGTTGCAGTTATCCAAAACATTTATAACTTTGGTACTATCTGCTGATATTTTGGATGTATATACATTTTGATAAACTTTGGCAAATCTTTTATTGATATTGTTAGGTAATGTTAACAATTCACCTTTATCCGATTTAATTTTTGAAATTGTATGATCCTTTTCCCGTTTTTTTAATTGACGTGACACGAGTTTATGTGGTTTATAGCCGAATTCAAAGTTTTCCTGGTTTGTAATTTGAAATATGCTTATAACTCTTGCAGATAAGATTCTGTTTAATTTAAATTTCAGTATTGTTATTTTATTGTGTTTGTCTATGCTTGTTCTTTAGCATTAACCAGATCCAATTGTCTAATTTGTTCTTCTAGCTGCAATTGTTCAATCTTATTCTTTTTATTTTGAAAAGCTTGATATGAAATTATAGATCTTCTGATAAATGCCTTAAAAGATTCCCTTAATAAAGAGGGTGAAATGCCTGCGGTATCGTTAGTCTAAAAAAAAGTTCAATTTCTTGTTTCAGATATATACCACCTTGTGGGTCGTTTAAAATTTGAGGATTGTACCTCCAAAATGATTTTTTATTAGGCATTCCTTCTAGTTTTAAGAAAAAAGTTAACGGAGAGTGATCGGAGATAATGCTATTATGATATTTAGGATTCTTTGTGTAAGGAATTAATTTCATATCCACTAAAAAATAGTCGATACGTGATTAAGTTTATGTACCATTTAGTAAAAAGAGTATTCCCTTCCAACTGGGTTAGCAATCCTCCATACATCTTATATATTTGTGTTTTTTATGTATATATTTAGGAGTTCACTAGCTTTAGATTTTATGGTACGCCTCTTTTGTTGTGCAGATTTATCCAAGTATGGATCTAAAACGCTATTGAAATTGCCCCCAATTATCACATTTTGATAGTTAAACTGAAATTATATTCAGGATTATATTAAAACATTGAGGATTAAATCAAAAATAAGTGTGTAAATATTTACCATAGTAAATGGGGTAGAGTGGATCTCTCCAGTAACTATGAGATATCTCCCCTCCTTATCTGCTATGATATTATTTGATTTAAATGGTATAGCTTTATGAATAATAATTGCCGTGCCTCTGGATTTAGAGATATATGAAGAGTGATATGTTTGACCGATCCAATTTGCTTTCAGTCTGGTCCGGGTTTGAAGTTTCAAAT
The DNA here is from genome assembly GCA_963514005.1 of Raja brachyura. Next base: position 65,696,004 of record OY740792.1, on the reverse strand, counting down.
GTGCTTCTTGTAGAAAAATTATGTCTGAATTAAGCGATTTCAATTGTGCGAAAATCTTTTGATTGGCTCATTAGCACCCCTTATGTTCCAGCTGCAAAACGTGATTCCTCCAATTTTCTTTTGCTTATCGTCCTGCATTTTAAATTATTTTGATTCCTTTAAGTCATATGGTGCAACAGAATTCTTCAGGACTCTAGGTGTTGGGTGGGCACTTGCGGCTACTAGGTTCTGTTGGTATATCCCTTTTAAAGCTATCCTTTAAAAAAAGACAGAAAAGTGTAAAATGATGAAAAAATAAAAGAGTGATATTACGGTATTAAAAATAGCGATACTGTAAAATAAATAGCCACCTATTGGTGGTAGTTACATGTTTAAAGACTTCCATTGATGTTAATCTACATTTAGTTCCGCTCCCTTAACCAAACATTGCAAAAAGGAAGAAGGGCCAGTTCAAGACCGAGTGATATATAGCAAAACTACAAATATGTATATCTAATTAAGTCTTCAAATAATCTACCATTTACTATATACTAACAGTTTTTGCATTTACTTCACAGTCAGATCCCGGTCTCTTATAATAGTAAGCAACTGGTTGGAAGGGGTTAACCAGAGTCAGACTCATGGCTATCTGCCAAGTGTCTGAATCTCCTCCCCTCCACTCAGGCATAACTGGGACATAATTTATTATATGGTTTTTAGTTTATTAGTATGTTATTAATGTATAATTATATTTAGCTAATTGTCCTAAATCTGAACATTCATTAACGATTTGCTATGACCCCCCCCCCTTCCCCTCCCCAGAGGAGTTAGTCATTTTTACTTTATACCTTTATACCAATTCACATTAGATTAGATTGTTATTGCTAAGTTAATTCAATTACTTATATGTTAGTATAGGATTACAAAAGACTTTTAATTCATAAAATGTTATTTTCAAGTCCATTTGTATTGATTTTTCCATTCCGCAGCTCCCCTTTATTTTTAAGTCTTTCATTCGAAGAGGAAAAAAGTATGTCCTTGAGTTAACATTCCAAACAAGATAAGATGTCTAGACATCGCCTCGTGTGAGGTTCCGCCATCTTAACAAGAACATTTAAATTTATTTCATTAGAAAGTCATATTTTCTCAGTTTCCCCTCTGCCGATATCTGTAAAAAACCATGTCCTGATAGTCGTGGTGATTTACTTATCCATTGATCTCATTTATGATTTCTTGAGCATATTTGTATGCTTCTTCTGGATCAGTAAAAGCACATTCCATACTCTTGTATGTGATCCTCATTTTTGCAGGGTACATTATGCCGTACTTACATTTTGAATTCCTTTCAGGATCTGTCTTGTCTTTATAAACGTCCCGTTTTTTTAGCAATTTCTGCGGGGGTAATCTCTGAAAAATCTAAGATTATCCTCTTCAAACATCAGATTCGTTCTGAATGGGATTTTTTTTCATAATATCTTCCAAAGCAGAAATGTCATGAAATTTCACTATGATCTGTCTTGGAGGTGCTCCTAGCCTTGATTGAGCTCTTCGCACCCGATGTGCCACATCTATTTTTGGTTCGTCAGGCAGGTTGAATACTTGTTTAAGCAAGTTGGCAGCAAACTCCAGAGGATCCTTTCCGTCCTTTCCCTCTGTCACTCCAACTATTCTTAAATTACGCCGTCTTAAGCGTGCTTCCAAGTCAAGGCATTTATCAGTCATTTTGGCCAGTTGCCCCAAGGCACGCTCGTGATCTTTCCTCATTCTCTTCATCTCTTCAGACATTTCTTCCATCGATGTTTCCATATGTTTCATAGCAGTGTTATAGGCTGTAGTAGTATGGAGAATAGTCAAACTTCTCATTGCAGTCTTTTTCAACCCGTTTAATTTCTGCAGTTAAATCATCTTCAACATTATCAATGCGTTTACTTAAATTACTGATTTTATCAATGATTTCCTGATTCCCACGCGTCATGTTTTTAGACATGCTTTCATCCAATGCAGAAATCTCGCCATGTAGCATAACAGCATAGCCTTTCTTTAATGACTCTCTTACCGATTGCTTCATTTCTTCCATCTCTTTCTCCTTTGTAGCCATTTCAGTGGCTAATTCTTCGGAACTTTCTGATGTTGTTTGCAGAGTTTTACCCAATTCTTTGAGACAGAGTCTTGTGATGGGTCTTTGGGGAGGAATATTCTTTTGCATTTAAAAGTACCTTTATCCTCCGTTATTTAGCGGCGATTTCTGATGACGTCACCAGCACGACGTCAAACAGCTCCGGTAAGCATTTTTAAATCGGTCCCGTCTTCCAAAGCGTCTTTTTAAGCGAATTCACGCATTTTTCGGGAGCGGAACGAAGTGCTGCGCCTTTCAGAACTCCATGGCGCCACCGGAAGTCAGAAGGATGGAATTGTTGAATGTCCCCAGCTCACCACACGAATCTGTCCAACTGGCCAAATATTGATATTGAATATTTCAAGGCAAAGTGACTTGAAGACAAGTTGACTATTTGATTTTAGGAATTTGGGTTCCTTTAGCTTGATAGAATGGTGTTTGCAAAATGCATGTGTGATATTATTAAAGAGGATTTAATTTAAATTTACCAGTCTGAAAAGATCAAAGAATGTAAATCAGCTCTAGTAATTATGTTAATAGATGGCTGAAATGGAGGAAACTAACAACAACATTAAGTATGATATATATGAGTTTTTGTATTCTTACTCGTCTTCTTGATTGAAAATAGAAAGTGTTTAGCCTGGTTTAGTGGCATTATTTTTTAATAATCTAAGATTATCAGAAAACCTGTTTAAGAAAGAACTGCAGATGCTGGAAAAATCGAAGGTAGACAAAAAATGCTGGAGAAACTCAGCGGCTAAGGCAGCATCTATGGAGAGAAGGAATAGGCGACGTTTCGGGTCGAGACCCTTCTTCAGACTGAATGTTACGGGTCGAGACCCTTCTTCAGACGGTTGCTCTGGTCATATGTGTGCTTCAATCAGCATTTTCTGGTGTTTCGGAATTGATAGTCTTGGCTTATAGTAACCCAAATCTCAAGAGGTTCAATCACCTGACAGACACGGTATAGTACTTGCGGGCGGGCGCGACTCACGTTGCAGCGGCCCCTACAGCCTGTCTGTCTTTTTTTTTTATTTTTTGTCTAGTTAAATGTAGTTGTTCGTGGTTTTTTTTTGTATCGTGTTCCTAACTGTGTATGTGTGGGGGGTGGTGGTGGGGGGGGGAAACTTTACAATCTCTTCCCTGCACGGGAGACCCGACTTTTTTCCCTGTCGGGTCTCCGTTGTCGTTTTGGGCCTAGCACAGCGGAGCGGCCTCCGACCGGGATGAGCTGCGGACTCACCATCGTGGGGCTGGCCGGCCTCGGAGCGTGGGGAGCGGTGGTGGCTCGCCGGTGCAGCCCGACTCCGGGCTCTGGAACTCCGCGTGGGGAGCGGTGGTGGCTCGCCGCTGCGGCCCGACTCCCGACTCCGGGTGGACTGCGATATCGGGAGCTCGCGGGTCCGGGTGAGAGACCGGTCTCCGGAGCTCCCGCAACACAGCTTCTCCGGCCCGTGTCGCGGGGTTGGAGCGACCCGGAGCGGGGCCGTACATCGCCCGGCGCGGCTTCGGTGTCCGCGGGACATTCCAGCGGGACATTCCAGCGCCCGCCGGGGGCTCCAACGCTGTGACTTTGACTTTGGGCCTAGAGCGGGGCCGTACATCACCCGGCCCGGGCCTGGGACTTGGCACCGCCCGCCTGCAGCTTCGACCTCAGGAGAGAAATGGTGCGGGGGAGAGAGAAGACTTTGCCTTCCATCACAGTGAGGAGGAGATCCACTGTGATGGATGTTTGTGTCAATTGAATTGTTTGTGTGTTTTTTTATGAATTGTTCTGGTTGTAGAAACGGAGTTTCGTTCGAGCCTCTCTGAGGTTCGAATGACAAGCAATAAAATCAAATCAATAAAGTCCAATAAGGAACTGAGGATAATATTTGGAAAATCATGAAAAGTGAAAAAAAAGTGTCAGAAAAACTGGCTGAATCAACTGAAAATCTATGTATGTTTACTTTTGCAACAAACATCCGGATATCCATTATAAAATTACCCAACTCTGAATAACAGGCACACCAGCCTGGCCCGCTGAGTTACTCTAGCACTTAGTTTTTTTGCTCAAGATTCCAGCAGTGCAGTTTCTTGTGTCACCTGGTTTGCACTTGCAAGTGTGTTTCCCTGCGTGCCACTCCTGCATATGGTTGCAATTGTTGCACTCAGCCGCTGAAAACTTAGAGTAGGAACACTCCAAGAGTAGTCTGTATCTGGAATGAGCTGTCAGAGGAAGCTATTGAAGCGAATATAATTATGACTTTTACAATTAAGACTCACAAGATATTTGGGCAGATACAGTATATGGATGGAAGGATTTCAAGAGTGATGAGTGTGCCAACTTGGTCAGCATGGACAAGAGCTGTAGGGCCTGTTTCTGTGCTGTATAGTTCCATGACTCTGTAATACTTTGCTAGATAGACTGACAGTTTTCTGTATCTTCATCTTCATGACAGAGAGTGGTGAGTCTCTGGAATTTCATTTTGGAGTCACGTGAGTGACTTCGTGAAGAACCCGCCGGCGCGCATGCTCGACATATCATCGTACCGCGTTGCTGAGACGGCTGGCGGTGGAGCGCGCTCCTCGCCAGCCCTTCAGAAGGGGCCACGGAGGTAAGTATTCTACCTTTAGTGGGTGGTTCTTGTTGTTGGTTTTGTCTTGCAGCAAGGACATGGATGGGAGTTCCAAGGGCCGGAGGACGTCAGGACGAGTTCGCCAGTCAACAGTTCCGGGGCCTTTACCATCGGCAGTACCTGCAACGCAGGCCGGGACTCAGGCGGAGATGTGGGTAAGCCCTGTGTTCACAGGTCCAGATCCGCCAGCACACCACAGCTCGGAGGAGTTCGAGGAGGAGGAGTGTGGTGTGCCGCCAGAGCAGGGGGACCCTGCCATGGCAGTCAGGTCGTCAGCGGGCTCGCTGGCAACCTCGAGCTGGGTGCGTGCGGCTGCACGGCCTGTTCCACAGCCCTCCGAGAAGGGGGAGGGCAGGAGCCCAGAAGCCTAACCCTGCCAGGGCTAAGGCATTGCCTGACACGGAGGAGCGGTCAGGTTCCAGGGAGAGACCCGGGGCGGCTGTGAGGTCCAGCCGGCACACCCCGACTCTCGACGCCGGGACGGGTCGGTCGAGTCGGGTCTCGTCACGGTCGCCGAGCCCCCCATGGATGGGTGGGCGAGACCATGCGTCGGCAACGTCCACGATGTGGGCAGCCGGCAAGACTGCGCGGGCCCCAGGCAGCCATGCTTCGGCTGGTGCCGACACCTCGCCGCAAGTGCCCTTAGTGGCAGCGGCTTCAGCTCCCGCTAAACGGAGGCGGTTGAACACGCCCGCGCAGGAATCGCGCAGTTTCGCCTCGGCGGCTGTTAGCGACAACTACCGGCACCGGCAGGGCCTCGACGAGGTGCGGGCCGATGACAGGAGCCCGGTTTTCTTTTCAGAGCCGGAGGACTCCGACCACCTGAGTGTTCAGGGTGAAGGGCGTATTGACCGTATGGAGCGGCTGCTGGAGCTCCTGCTTCAACGTCAACAAAAGCAGGGCAGCAACAGGCACAGGGCGTCTTCACAAACATCTACAATCAGCCTGGAGCAGCAGGAAGAAGTCCTCATCCAGGCAATGAGCCGTCACAAGGCTCCATCCAATTGCAACTCCCTCAACGTGCCTGTGGTCAATACGCCGATATGGGGCAACATCAGTGCGGCTATCCGTCAACAGGAGGTACAACTGCAGCGGATCCTGAAGCTCCTCACGGCCGGTTTTACCGCCTTTGTGCGGTCGGTGGACGGGGACGAATTGTATTTGGACCAGGAAGATGCCCTGGCCCTCCTGTGCGCGACCCAGCACGAAATTAACGGGTTTCGCAAAACCAGCATCCGCCCAGCGCTCTATCCAAAGTTTGCAGGATTGTGCAAACCACCGCCGCCGCCCCCGCCCCGTCAGCTCTTTGGGAAGGACCTCTCGAAGAGAGTCAAAGAGCTTGACGAGCAAGCCAAAACGGTGGGGATCATGCGCCCTCAGAGTGCCCCCACACCGTCAGGCTCAAAGTCTCCATACATTCGATCATGAGGGTCTGCCAGTACCTCGACGAGGACCCACCCTCAAGCTCCACAACGACAGCAACATCAGACCCAGCACCAGGGGTCTTTTTTAGGACAGGGTCGGCAGAGACCCTGGTGGAAAACGAAGACGCCGCGCCCTCAAGCCAACCCAACACCTCCACGTCCACACACGCGTGTCAAGGACCGCCGGTAACCACGTAGGTGAGGGGGTCTGGTTCTCTCTTTTCTCTCTGTTTAACTTCACATGTTGGTGGTCGCCTTCGGTGGTTTTTGGGTGCATGGGGTAATTTTACTGGTGACGAGTATGTGTTGCAGAATATTCAGGGGCATAAAATTGAGTTTATTAATGGCGACATTCCTCCATCCCAGCACATGCCCGCTCGAACGTTTAAATTATCTGCTGCAGAACAGGCAGCCGGCTATAAGGAATTGTTAAGTCTTGAGCAAAGGAGTGATTAAGAGAGTGGTGCATGAGCCAGTTGAATTTGTTTCGAACATATTCACCAGACCTAAGAAGGATGGAAGTTGTCATGTCATTATTGATCTAACCCGTTTGAATACTTTTGTAACATATTCTCATTTTAAAATGGATACGTTTGAAACAACCAAATCATTGATTTCTCATGGTTGCTTTATGGCATGCATCGATTTAAAAGACGCATATTATTCCGTATCCGTCCAGAAATGTGACAGAAGGTTTTAAAATTCATCTGGATGGGGCAACTCTGGCAGTACAAGGCTTTGCCTAATGGGCTCACCACAGCCCTAGATTGTTCACTAAATTAGTGAAGCCAATTATGGCTTATTTGAGACAACGACACCATATAGTTATGGCCTATATAGATGATGTCTTAATTGTGGGCCACACCCTGGAATTGGCTGAACAGGGTGTTGCAGCTGCTGTCAATATATTTCAACAATTGGGGTTTATTGTCCATCCAGAGAAATCAAAGTTCTACCCTGCCCAGGTGATTAATTACCTAGGGTTCACGGTGAACTCTATAAGCATGAGGGTTACCATTCCAATTAACAAGATTGAGGAGGTTACCAGGTGTGTCAAGATTTAATCCGCACCAATATACCATCGATTCGGCACTTAGCTACAATAATTGGGAAGCTGGTAGCTTTGTTTCCGGCAGCGCAATATGGACCTTTGCATTATCAGAATTTGCAAAGAGCTAAAATTGCTGCGTTAAAACAGAACGCTGGTCATTATGATCGGTCCATGCAGCTGCCGCCCGAAGCGATAAATGAGTTGCAATGGTGGGTGTGTCACATTAGCAACTCATTCAAGCCTATTAGGGAGGCTAATCCGGTGGTATATTTGCAAACTGATGCAAGCTCCAATGGTTGGGAAGCCACGAATAATTGCTCTAGTTGTGGTGGCAGATGGGACACCCTTGAATCAATGATGTTGTTAACTCAAGGGATTAACTATTTGGAGTTGCTGGCAGCATTCCACGGACTTCGTGCGTATTGTTCCAAGCTTGTTGGAGCACATGTCCGTCTCCAAATAGACAACACCACAGCAGTAGCATATTTAAACCATATGGGTGGTACCAGGTCAGTTTCGTGTGACAAATTGGCAAACTCAATTTGGCTCTGGTGTGTTCAAAGAGACATTTGGATTTCAGCTACCTATTTGCCAGGTGAGCTTAATACTGTGGCGGACACCAGGTCACGCAAATTTAATGACAATATTAAATGGATGTTGCATCCTGAGATCTTTTCTAAAGTCACAGCCAAATTTGGTAAACCGGACATTGACCTCTTTGCGTCACGGTGGAACCATCAGGTACCAACCTACGTTTCATGGGAACCAGATCCTGGGGCAATAGCGCTAGATGCATTCTCGCTGGACTGGGGGAAGTGGTTTTTCTACGCCTTCCCCCCGTTTTGCCTCATCAGTCGGGTATTGGGAAAGATTCAGACAGATGCTGCCAAGGGCATCCTTATTATACCCGACTGGCCCACACAGCCTTGGTATCCGGTGGTCTTTGACATGCTCAACGAACCTTGGGTCCTTTTGAAGGGTTGCCCACAATTGGTTACTCACCCTGTCTCAGGGGAGCCGCATCCCTGCCATGGCTATTTAAATTTGTTGGCTTGCAGGTTCTGAACAGGCCGTTAGTCCAATACGGCCTCTCGGCTCGGACCATGGATACCACCGGGGCGTCGTGTCGAGAGTCTACAAGGCGAAGATACCGCTCGCATATTAAGAAGTGGGAAGCCTACTGCAGCCGCTCTCGCATCACGTACGATGACGTGACAATAACCGACGTCCTGGAATTCCTCGCGGGGTTGCACCATGATGAACACTTAAGTTACAGTGCCATCAACAGCGCTAGAAGTGCGCTATCATTCTACCTCAGTTTGGAGGTAGGATCCAACAGGCTAGTGTCCAGACTCATGCGGGGTATATTCAATATGAATCCGCCTACACCACGCTATAATATCACCTGGGATGTCAGGGACGTATTAACCCTGCTCAGGACGTGGTCACCCATGGAAGGGCTCCAACTGGACCAACGCACCATGAAGCTGGTGATGTTACTTGCGCTGACTTCAGCTCAGAGGGTACAGACGCTACACAAACTTCGTGTCGACAGAATGACGTCTACCCCCACAGAAGTAGTCTTTTTCATTGACGAGCTACTAAAGCAGCATAGACCTGGGTGCACAGGGCTGCAGCTGAAGTTCCCGGCATACCCCGCAGATGCTAGGCTATGTTTAGCCTCACATATCCGCCACTATGTCAAGGTGACGGCACGCATCAGAGGAATGGAGAGATACCTGCTTGTCACTCATAAGAGACCTCATCATCGAGTGACAGTCCAGACGATATCCATGTGGCTTCCAGTCGTCTTGGGTAAGTCAGGTATCGACACTAATGTGTTCAAGTCTCTTTCCAACAGGGCTGCATCGACGTCAACGGCGAGGGTCATGGAGGTGCCCATGGACCAAATTCTCGCCACAGCAGGATGGGCTAATGAAGCTGTGTTCCAGCGTTTTTATAACAAGCCTGTTGCTGCTCCTCTACAGTTTGCAGAAGCCGTGCTGAATGCAGGTCACGAACGTGGAGATGTCCCCGCATGAGGGTTTTTGATTTGTTATTAATAACTCTGCTCTTGTTTTGCAGTATGAACTATTGAGCAAGTTTGTTCCTCCCATCCATCCCTGGTAGTGGTGTGTCAGCATGGACGTGGTCCAGGGCGTGTAATCACAGAAGCGCTGAAGTCTTCACGAAGTCACTCACGTGACTCCGAAATGAAATAGTAAGATTGAACGAGAACTTACCAGTTCGAAGGTTGATCTTTATTTTATGAGGAGTCGAAGTGAGGGATTTCGTGCCCTCCTCGCCCAACCCTCAATCACCTTCATCTGGTAATCTTAGTCTCTTCAATCTTACTATGCAAAGTCATTTCTTTGTTGGTTTCTGTGATTCCACGCCGCTACTTTGAAGTATGTCGAGCATGCGCGCCGGCGGGCTCTTCACGAAATCCCTCACTTCGACTCCTCATAAAATAAAGATCAACCTTCGAACTGGTAAGTTCTCGTTCAATCTTACTATTCTCTGCCACAGAAGGTAGTTGAGGCCAGTTCATTGGCTATATTTAAGAGGGCGTTAGATGTGGCACTTGTGGCTAAAGGGATCAGGGGGTATGGAGAGAAGGCAGGTACAGGATACTGAGTTGGATGATCAGCCATGATCACATTGAATGGCGGTGCAGGCTCGAAGGGCCGAATGGCCTACTCCTGCACCTATTTTTCTATGTTTTCTATGTTTCTATGTGATAGCAACACGATATATATAAGTTGGAGACATTTACCATATCTTAGAGACAGTTACGTTAGAACTGACCCTGGACAGCAGACTCCTATTTTGGAAGTATCCAACTGGAAGGGTGACATATTTATAAATAATTCATAGGTAGACACAACATGCCGGAGTAACTCAGCGGGGCAGGCAGCATCTCTGGAGAGAAGGAATGGGCGACGTTTCTGGCTGAGACCCTTCTTCAGACTAGTTCTTCCTGTAAATAATTCATTCTGTTCAGGATATACCAGTAACTTGGCACCAAAGTCTAAATGAATTCTGTGCCCATAACTATGTCTCTAAAGTCACAAATTGCTCTGATATAGTTCATTTATTCTTGCCAGCTCCTTGGCTTCATCTCCCAATTCCTGCAGGAATCAATGACACCATTGGCCACCACATAATAATTTGTTCAATATTACTCTACCAATTTTTTTTTCTCAGTAGTGCCAAAATAGTTTTTCTTCCCCCGACACACGTTCCTTTTATCTTTCACTTGTTGATATCTCGTAAGGGAAGAGCTTAAATTAATTACACACTTTATACTGGACTGTAACCATAGGCCAGTTCAGTCTGTGGATGGTGGATTTGACAAATGCATTCCACCTGTTAAAGTAAGGAATGTTGAGTTAAATTTACGACAGTCCTGTCCTAATCGATGAAGCAACACAAAGTATTTTAATTTAAAAATCTGCAAGTCGACTTGAAGAAAATTCAAAGCTTTAATAATGAAATGGTACAAACCTTTGAACTGGTGCTTATAAAGTGAAAGACACAAATGTTAAAGTTTAACATCTGAGTGGTTAGACTTCTCAATATCTTTCTTTAATAATGGAAAATTAATAGTATGTTTGCACATTATACTACCACTGAATTCCCCCACCTTTCCTCCTTCAAACCTCATTTGATCTTTGTCTTGCTATATTGAATTAATATTGGCGATACATTTTCTGTGACATAAGATTTCAAATCAAGACAAGAGTAATATTATGTAGCTCTTATTGATTTAGGGTGCTTTCAGTTTGTACAAACTGAACTCATCTTCAACAGCCAGTTTCACAAAAATGCCCATATTATTGAATTGAAACCAAGCCATTTGTTTAATTTTAATGATTGATTTATACTTCTTTTAACTGGATGTCAACTAACAAAACTCACGTAAGTTATAATTCCCGTAACGATTAGGAGAATGAATCTTTTTCCCAGAGTAGGGGAATCAACATCTAGAAGGCATGCTGTAGGTTTAATGTGCGAGGAGAGAGGCAACCTTTACCTCCCCCCTCGACCTTGTCCCTTTACCTCCTCCCTCGACTCCATTTAAGAACCCAAGCAGTCGTTCAAGGTGTGACAGAGGTTCACCTGCACCTCCTCCAACCTCATCTATTGCAGCTGCTGCTCTAGATGTCAGCTGATCTACATTGGTGCGACCAAGCGTAGGCTTGGCGATCGTTTCGCCGAACACCTCTGCTCAGTCCGCAATTACCAACCTGATTCCCTGTGGCTCACCTCTTCAACTCCCCCTCCCATTCCGTAACTGACCTCTCTGTCCTGGGCCTCCTCCATGGCCAGAATGAGCACCACTGGAAATTGGAGGAGCAGCACCTCATATTCCGCTTGGGCAGTTTGCACCCCAGCGGCTTGAACATTGACTTCTCCAATTTCCGGTAGCCCTTGCTGTCTCCTCCCCTTCTCAGCTCTCCCTCAGCCCTCTGGCTCCTCGTCTTCCTTTCTTCTTCCCACCCCCCCCTCCCCCCCCCTTTGGCCCGAAACGTTGCCTATTTCCTTCGCTCCATAGATGCTGCCTCACCCGCTGAGTTTCTCCAGCACTTTTGTCTACCTTCGATTTTCGAGCATCTGCAGTGCCTTCTTCAACCTTTTCACACAGCAGGTGGTGGGTGCATGGAATGAGCTGCCAGAGGACGTAGTTGAGGCAGGTACTATAACAACATTTAAAAGACATTTGAACAGGTGCATGGATAGATACATTTAGAGGGATATGGGCCAGACATGGGCAAATGGGAATAGTTCCATGAGGCACCTTGGTTGCCATGAACGAGTTGGGCCAAAGGGCCTGTTTCCAGGGTCTATGAGAAGATCAAAAAACTGCAAATGGTGAAATTGTGAAATAAAATCATAAAATGCTGGATGAACTCGGGGGGAAATTGATCATCGGTCACCAGTGAATATCCCTGTCCAAAGAAATGGGCATGAAGGCAGAGTCGGTGGAAAAAGAGTTCAACACCATCAGAGTTCGTTGAGGTGCGGACATTGAGTACAACGCTGAGGCCTCTGCTGTACTGATCACTGAGTGTGTAGGAAGTGTTTGCCAATGTGGGATAACATAGAACTAGTGTGAACGGGTAATTGATGGTTGCTGTTGGCTCAGTGGGTCGAATGGCCTGTTTCCATGACGTACCTCTAAACTAAACATAACTTAACAGGTAAGAATTGCACTGCCCTACAGTTAACTGCTGTCCTTTTATTACTTCATATCCAACATTCACCTATGATTTGAAATACAATGTTCTGCTACCATTCTTCTATCTATTATTCCAAACACAGCACTCTCCTTTCCATGATCCTATCTGTAATTCTTTACATGGCACAGCATTCTCCCCATCTTTTCAAACCTTCCCATTACTCAGTGTGGAATAAGCACATCAGCATTGCAATAAATGCAAGAGGTTTAGAAACATAGAATCATAGAAATTAAGTGCAGGAGTAGGCCATTCGGCCCTTCGAGCCTGCACCGCCATTCAATATGATCATGGCTGATCATCCAACTCAGTATCCCGTACCTGCCTTCTCCCCATACCCCCTGATCCCTTTAGCCACAAGGGCCACATCTAACTCCCTCTTAAATATAGCCAATGAACTGACCTCAACTACCCTCTGTGGCAGAGAGTTCCAGAGACCCACCACTCTCTGTGTGAAAAAAGTCCTTCTCATCTCGGTCCTAAAGGATTTCCCCCTTATCCTTAAGCTGTGACCCCTTGTCCTGGACCTCCCCAACATTGGGAACAATCTTCCTGTCAAACCCCTTAAGAATTTTGTAAGTTTCTATAAGATCCCCTCTCAATCTCCTAAATTCTAGAGAGTATAAACCGAGTCTATGCAGTCTTTCTTCATAAGACAGTCCTGACATCCCAGGATTCTAAACAGGTTTGAGTGATTTTCTCACAGTTTGTATCATTCTTGTACGACTGTGAAATTCTGATGATGTAAATTATGAAGCAGGTGGATGAAAGGAAACAGCATGTCAGGAATGAAGGATATACATAACGATATCATTTTATGTGTAAACTATAAAATCTACCATATGCACACAGGTGCGGCACCAATTTTAATTGTGGGAAAATGAAAAATATCGAAAAAGACCTAAGCATTACATTAAGGTGGCTTAATATTTGTGAAGTGGGCTTTAACCTTTTTGACCTCCTAAGTCTTGACACTTAGATTTTTTTAAATTGCAGAAAGACATTGTGAGTCCAGTGTTTGTTCTGCAGCTGGTATAATGCACCCTAAGAGCGCTCAGCTGTTCTTATGCATGGGCTCAATAAACTACACCGGGTGAAAGGACTTAATATCACAGGCATCTGCTGACATTCTGCAGCCCTCTCCAACAAAACCAAGGTCACAGTCTCTCCAGAAATACACAAGCCAGATAGGCTGTCTTTGAAAATATTAAAGTGGAACTGCAGTTATTTATACCTTGTTCAATGGATGCCTGGAGTATTTATAGTTCCACAGAGGATTAATATCTGGTACACGAGTCTTTAGGTACTGTGTTCTGACATTAACCCACCCTAAAGACTCGGGCATTTGGCATCCAACATCAAACAAGATATTTATTCAATGCCTCCCATGGTTGTTTAAAATATGCCACTAATAGCTTACCTTTGAGCAAAAATAATTAAATTTGCAGAAATTGTGACTGCTTCTTCTGTGACCTTTCAGACATCTTCAGGTCAGAAGGGGTAATCTGCTATCATCGGCAAACAAGGTACAATTAAGTTTGCAACTCCACTGAATGATGGAGCCCACAGCACCATGCAACATGACCTGGATAACCTTTAGGTCTGAGCAGCAGCAAGAAATTCATGCCAAACAAGTGTCAGGAAATGGCCAAATCCAATAAGTGTCTACCACCTGCTCTAAGCATTTAGCAGTATCACCATAGCTGAGTTTCCCACCATTGATGTCCATACAGTTATATTTTATAGTTTCGTTTAGAGACAGCATGGAAACAGGCCCTTTGGCAGACCAAGTCCACGCCAACCATTGATCACCCATTCACATTCATTCTATTGTAGAGCCACCTTTGCATCAACTTCCTGCACACCAGGGGCAATTTACCAGAAGGGAATTAACCTACAAAGCCGCATGTCTTTGGGATTGGAAGGAAACTGGAGCACCCAAAGGAAACCCACGCGGTCACAGGGAGAACGTGCAAACTCTACACACAGACAGTACCCAAGATCAGGAACACTGGGTTCTGGCACTGCGAGGCAGCAAATCTACCAGCTGCGTTATTGAGTTGACCTATAGCCCCAGAAACAGTAAGTGCCATTCAATGGCTTCTATGGTAAACCAGTGTCTGCAATTCCTTGTGTTGAGACTTATGCTCTAATCCTTTAGTTATCTATTCTGAAATTTGATTGGAGACCTTTTCTAGTAACGTAATATTTTGCCACCCTTCTATCTTGTTTCTTTTTTATTCCTAATATTTTATGTTGCTTCCTTGAACTCATTCGATCGCATCACATTACCTGCTTCAAACTGTGTTACTCTGATATGTTTTCCTCTGCACCGTCTGTTGTACCTGTGTGTGTTGATCGTATTCATGTATAGTATGAACAGCACACAAACAAAAGGTTTTCAGTGTATCACGGTACACGTGACAGTAATAAGTCAGCACAGTACCACAAACAGCGGGTATGCAAAGGACAGAAAGCAGGTCTGGGTTAAGTAGACAAGCAAAAGATCACATCATTGATGGGAAGAAGGCAAGCTTTATTGTCATAGGAAGGTGTCTTCTGATCTAAAATCTAGACGTGCCCATTATAAAACTATGCATTATTTAGGGTTGGGACTGAAACAAAATTGGGTGTAAATTAGTAAGAGGGTTTTCTAACAACATGGTACATTACAAAATAACCAGTTATGCTGGGACTTGGCAAACCGTTCAGCCTTTATTGAGGCATAGAGCTGTACAGCACAGAGGCAGGCCCTTCAGCCCAACTTGTCCATGGCAAGTTGGCATGCTGGACCTGTCCCATTTGCTTCCATTTGGCCCATTGCTCTCTCTAACCCCTTCCTATCCAAATATCTGTCCAATTGTATTTTGTCGTGTTCGGCTGCAGAGCATTCATCTGAGAGATGACTTTGGCATTAATATTTTTACTCACTACAAGGTGCCCTTATGCATGAAACATGCGATCTTTTCTGAATCTATATATGTGTATATTTGAGCAGCAGAATTATGTTGCGTCTTAAGAAGTGGAACAGTTTCACACGCAGTCAGAAACATTTAGTTTGCAATAAAACTGAAAATTTAGTTTAATTTATGGTTGTGCAAATAGTCTTAAAGGTGCTGCCTTGCAAAGAAACCTTTCTTTTTGGTTGTATATCTGCCATATCTCAATGCATTCTGCTGATGTTACAACGACTATTAATACTGTGCTGTTCTGGTTGCTCCTTCATGGGAAGGATGTGTAGGCTTTGGGGAGGATGCAGAAGAGGTTTACCAAGATTCTGCCTGGATTAGAAGATATTGGTTATTAGAAGATATTGGCTATTAGACAAACTTTGGTTGTTTTCCCTGGAGAATTGGAGGTTGAGGGGAGATCAAATTTTTTTAAATTAAATGCTGAGAGGCATAGATAGGGTGGATAGTCAGAACTTTTTTCCCAGTGTGGAAGTGTCAAACACCAGAGGATATAGCTTTGAGGTGAGAGGGGGAAAGTTTAATGGAGACCCGCAGGGAAAGTTTCTTTGTACAGTATATGGCAAGCCCAGGAGTGGTGGTGGGGGCAGTATGATAGTGCCATTTAGGAAGCTTTTGGATAGGCACATGGATATGCAGGGATTGGAGGGATGTGAATCTTTCATAGCAAAAGGATTTGAGTATAGGAGCAGGGAGGTTCTACTTTAGTTGTATAGGGTCTTGGTGAGGCCACACCTGGAATATTGCGTACAGTTCTGGTCTCCAAATCTGAGGAAGGACATTATTGCCATAGAGGGAGTGCAGCGAAGGTTCACCAGACTGATTCCTGGGATGTCAGGACTGTCTTATGAACAAAGACTGCATAGACTCGGTTTATACTCTCTAGAATTTAGGAGATTGAGAGGGGATCTTATAGAAACTTACAAGATTCTTAAGGGGTTGGACAGGCTAGATGTAGGAAGATTGTTCCCGATGTTGGGGAGGTCCAGGACAAGGGGTCACAGCTTAAGGATAAGGGGGAAATCCTTTAGGACCGAGATGAGAAGGACTTTTTTCACACAGAGAGTGGTGGGTCTCTGGAACTCTCTGCCACAGAAGGTAGTTGAGGCCAGTTCATTGGCTATATTTAAGAGGGAGTTAGATGTGGCCCTTGTGGCTAAGGGGATCAGGGGGTATGGAGAGAAGGCAGGTACGGGATACTGAGTTGGATGATCAGCCATGATCATATTGAATGGCGGTGTAGGCTCGAAGGGCCTAATGGCCTACTCCTGCACCTAATTTCTATGTTTCTATGTTTCTATGAATCAGGTGCAGGCAGAGGAGATTAGTTTAACTTGGCATCATGTTCAGCATGGATACGGCAGGCCGGAGAATGCTGTCGGCTTGAAACACCTTCATTAATTAAGATTGATTCAAGGTAAATTAAAATAGATATGGAAAAAATCTATGCCTTTCCATCATTTTTTGTTGAAAAAGTATCACATATTGCTTTTGAAAATAGAATATTATTGGCCTGCAGTATTTTGGAGAGTTGTCTGATATGATTTATTTTATGAGTATTTTTTAAAGCTGTTAATTGTGATCTGAAAATTAAAGTGTTGTAATCGTGCCCTCTGCCAATCAAAGTTATATGTGCCAGTAGAAAGGATCAGATGAACTGGGACTAGATTGACTACGAATTACTCCAAGTCCCAAAGGAACAAAGTCAAGTCAAAAGTCAAAAGAGTTTATTGTCATGTGTCCCTGACAGGACAATGAAATTCTGTCTTTGCTCAGCACAACAGAACATAGTAGGCATTGAGCAACAGTTTACTCAGCACTTTGTGTCCTTTTGTGTAAACCGGCTCCTGCAGTTCCTTGTTGCCACACCAACACTTTTAGGTTCAGTTGCTGCAACCGTTGGCGAAGGGCGTGTCAAGGACTGCTCTCACCCCAACCACAGACTGTTTAAGGGCCTGTCCCACCAGCATGCAACTCCATGCGATGAGCGCGACCTAACGTGGTCGCTTGAGCCGTCCGGCGTCGCGGGGCCGGTCCCACTTCGATTTCCGGAGCCGTGCGGAATTGTGCGGAGTTCGTCCCGACATCGCGCGGGACTCCGAAAAACTGACTATGTTCAAAATTTCCGCGCGGCAACGGCTTGTCGGCTCGCTGTCGCCGCGACGCATTACACACCGCCGCGACGTCGTGCCTCCGTGACCCTCTCTGTAGGTGCCTCCGTGACCCTCTCTGTGTGTGGCTCCGTGACCCTCTCTGTGTGTGTGCCTCTGTGCCCCTCTCTGTGTGTCCCTCTCTGTCCTGGCAAACTTACCTTTAAGACTTCGCTCCAAGTTCGCCTCACTTTGCGCCGCGTTGCGTCACTAACCCGACCTCCGCGCGGCCCCCGCTGCCGGTTTGGTCGCGCTCACCGCATGGAATTGCATGCTGGTGGGACAGGCCCTTTATCCTCCTCCCATCCGGGAGGTGCTACAGGTCCCTCCGTTGCCAGACCAGCAGGTTCAGGAACAACTTGTTCCCTGCGGCTGTTACCCTACTTAACTCTGCACCTCGGTGATTGCCAGTCAACCCCCGGACACTCCTTCCCCCAGTGACTGATCTCCCCCCCCGAAAATTGCACTACTGCTACTGTATATACATATATATATATTTACTGATCCATTATTTTGTGTTCGCACTTCTGGGTGAGATGCTAACTGCATTTCGTTGTCTCTGTACTTATACACTGCACAATGAATCTGAATCTGAATTCCATTAGCCCCTAGAGCTCTATCTAACTCTTTCTTAAATCCATCCAGTGATTTGGCCTCCACTGCCCTCTGTGGCAGGGAATTCCACAAATTCACAACTCTCTGGCTGAAAAGGTTTTTCTCACCTCAGTCTTAAATGGCTTCCCCTTTATTCTAAGACTGTGGCCCCTGGTTCTGGACTTGCCCAACACTGGGAACATTTTTCCTGCATCTAGCTGGTCCTGTCCGTTAATAATTGTATATGTTTCTATAAGATCCTCCCTCATCCTTCTAAACTCCAGTGAATACAAGCCTAGTCTTTTCAATCTTTCCTCATATGACAGTTCTGCCATCCCAGGGATCAATCTCGTGAACCTACGCTGCACTGCCTCAATCACAAGGATGTCCTTCCTCAAATTAGGAGACCCAAACTGTACACAATACTCCAGATGTGGTCTTACCAGAGCCCTATACACCTTATTTTTGTACTGATCTTTGCAATACATTTTCTAATATTTCAGAATCTTTCTATGCTCAAGCATGAATTAAATTTGAAATGCAATTTAAACAATGTGGTCTGATACATGATAGGATGAACCCTTGGTGTGAGTAGGTCTTTCAGATTATACTGTAGGCACCTAATTGTGAAGTTAATAGTGACCAGCTGTGAAATGTAAGAAAGGCTGTGTGCACTTGATACCTAAGCTATCTTCCGGGTACACAAAACAGAACCTCATGACATTATTATAAGTAATATAGAAAGAAGGAATTTGCAATCATCCCATTGGCAAGAGTGAGTGAAAATACATCAGGTACATTTTAACCAGTGCTTTTGTTTTTGCAAGGTGTACAGGAATCTCAAAAAAGTTTAAAAACTAGACTTTCAAATTGTAATGTTTGTACTCTTCAATTTTAAATGATCAGTATTATTACAAAAAAAGTACGAAACAAAAGAAGGGGGTAAATTGATGGAAAGAAAATGTTGATAATTGTAGTTTGATTTTTAATTGATATCTGCAGCAGCACATTTTTATCTACAAAAAATAAGCATTGATTGGGTGAAACTGTTCGTGTTAGGTGCAAACTGAATGGGTGGACAACTAAAAAACTGGGACAGATCATAACCCTCAAGAAATTTTCCTTTCCTTTCCTTGTCATTTATCTTTCCTGCATGGTGGCGCAGCAGTGGAGTTGATGCATTACAGCGCCAGAGACCCGTTTCTGTCAGCAATCCTCTTCCATATGACTGTAGAAACAGAAACTATCGGCATGCATGTCCATAGCCAATCCAAGGCTTGATCAAGAATTAACACAAGTCCACGATGGAGAACAGGAAAACGATAGAGTACTTAGTATCGTGTTGTCAGGACACGGGCTGCAGTACAGTTGCTGCCATACAGTGCCAGGGGCCCAGGTTCGATCCTGACTGCACAGATCCACAGTTCCACCCACAACCACGTGGGTTTTTTCAAATCTTTGGTTTCCTTCCACACTCCAAAGATGCACAGGTTTGTAGGATAATAGTCTTGGTATACGTGTAGATCGCCCCTAGTGTGTTAGTGTGTGCGGATCGTTGGTCAGTGCGGACTCGGTGGGCCGAAGGGCCTGTTTCTACGCTGTATCTCTAAACTAAAATTGAACTATACTTTACCTATGGTTTTAACCAATAGAGTTGGCACTTCATAAAGTGGGCTTTGGAAGAGAGGTTGCCTTGTGAATCTCTGCATATTGACGCCTGATTTCCACAGGGTTTGAGAAAAGAGAGAAGATTGCGATGCAGAGAACTGTGGCTTACAGTAAATAATGAAAGAGGATATAGTCAATGTTGAAGAAAGCCGATTATGAATGTACTTTTGCAGCAGAAAGTGTACATTTCACATGGTATGATATGCACAAACACTTGATAGCTACAAGTTATAGCATTAAATACTATAGCTATATTAAATGCTCTAGCTATAGCATTAAACATTGATGCTTGGGAATGTAACAATTAACTAAAGTTGATGTTTTCCATACACATGTATGTCTTGGAAGACAAATTCTATTTCTCTTTTTTTTGTTTTTCAAGATTGCTTTGATTTTGAGTTCCACTTGTTTTGTTGGGAGGCCAATAATTTAGCTAATAATGGTCAGAAGAAAGGTCCTGACCCAAAACATTGCTTGTCCGTTTCTTCCACAGATGCTGCCTGACCTGCTGAGCTCTTCCAGTACTTTGTGTTTTGCTCAGTAACTTACCCTTCTTTTTGAAGACCCGAGTTGCAAATTCAGGAAAGGCAAACTACAAGAAAGCTATCATTATCCGCCAGACTGCTGTTACACCAAACTTGTCGACATCTTTACTCAGTTAGAAAGGTAATCTTTGGAATTTTAAAATCAAAGCACGTTCAGTGGTCATGATGCTTTTCAAACATCACCCCTTCTTTCATTAGATGCGAAGTAATTATATACAGAGAACTAACTTGTAAAACAGCAACCCAATCCTTATCAATCACAGAGACCTTCAAGATCCTATAACTCAACACAACTCTCCCAAAGCTCCCATTAGACATGAACCACTACCTCTCGCTGCATAACCGTGACCAATCCGAGGAGAGCTAGGATGGAAAATACCTTTGCAAACAAGCACCAAGTTAACTGATGCAATAACTCAACAAGCATGTGGATCAAATGTGTAAGAAAGAACTGCAGATGCTGGATAAAACCGAAGGTAGACACAAAATGCTGGAGTAACTCAGAGGGTGGATCATTTTGTGTGTCAGCACGTGGACAATCTTGCTCATTAAGACTTGCTGTGGCCAATATAGTAAACGAATGCACAAGGAACAAATTGCTTCGCAGTCTGGCTGCAGTCGTGGAAATCAAGGAGCACATAATAACACTCTGCTCTTGATACTAGTTTTAGGATGACATCTTCTGTTTTATTATTGTCACATGTACTGAGTTACCATGAAACTTTGTTTTTCATGCTATCCAATCAAATCATATAATACCACACATTGAGCCAAACTCGCGTACATTAAACCCCTGTCGCACGGTACGAGTTCATTCCAAGAGCTCTCCCGAGTTTGCCCTGATTCAAACGCGGAGATTTACGGTAATGGCCGCTCGTTGGTACTCGGGGCTCTCGTGGATATTTTTCATCATGCTGAAAAATCCTCACGAGTTTTCCCGTACTTACCTACCGTTAGCGAGTCTTCCCGTTTACCTGCCGTTAGCGCTAAGGGACGTCCCCGAGCTCCGACGTACCCGCTACGTTCATTCTCCTTGCTTACCACAAATTTGATTTTTTTAAACTCGGGAGAGCTCTTGAAATGAACTCGTATCGTGGGACAGGGCTATTTGCCACTTTGGTGGCAAAATTAGGAAAACAAGACTATTATCTAAATGGAGGCCAATTAGGAAAAGGGGAGATGCAGCGCGACCTGGGTGTCATGGTACACCAGTCATTGAAAGTAGGCATGCAGGTGCAGCAGGCAGTGAAGAAAGCAAATGGTATGTTAGCTTCCATAGCAAAAGGATTTGAGTATAGAAGCAGGGAGGTTCTACTTCAGTTGTATAGGTTCTTGGTGAGGCCACACCTGGAGTAATGCTTACAGTTCTGGTCTCCAAATCTGAGAAGGACATTATTGCCATAGAGGGAGTGCAGAGAAGGTTCACCAGACTGATTCCTGGGATGTCAGGACTGTCTTATGAACAAAGACTGCATAGACTCAGTTTGTACTCTCTAGAATTTAGGAGATTGAGAAACTTTAGGACCGAGATGAGAAGGACTTTTTTCACACAGAGAGTGGTGGGTCTCTGGAATTCTCTGCCACAGAGGGTAGTTGAGGCCAGTTCATTGGCTATATTTAAGAGGGAGTTAGATGTGGCCCTTGTGGCTAAGGGGATCAGAGGGTATGGAGAGAAGGCAGGTACGGGATACTGAGTTGGATGATCAGCCATGATCATATTGAATGGCGTTGCAGGCTCGAAGGGCCGAATGGCCCACTCCTGCACCTATTTTCTATGTTTCTATGTTTCTATTAGGTAGAGTGAAGGGAAAGATACAGAGTGCCGAATATGGTTCTCAGCATTGTAGTGCCACAGTGGCTGTATTAAAATCCAATATCCCCATGGGGCAGAGGACAATTGGACAGTCCCATAGCTTATGGACGTTCTGCTCAGAAGCCCAATAAAGGAGGGGAAGAAGCTGTTTCTCAAATGTGTGCTGCATGCTTCAGTTTCCTGTATTTGCTGCCAGATGGAAGCGGGGAGAATAATGAATGGGAAAGGTATTCAAGCATGCTGGCTGCTTACCCAAGGCAGTGTGAGATGCAGGTGGAGTCGATGGTTGAGAGTCTGGTGTGTGTGATGGACTGGGCTACATCCACAACTCTCTGCAATTTCTGTAGGAAGGAACTGCAGACGCTGGTTTACATCGAAGATAAGACACAAAATGCTGGATTAAACTCAGCGGGACAGGCAGCATCTCTGGATAGAAGGAATGAGTGATGTTTCAGGTTGACACCCTTCAGACAATGTCAGGGGAAAGGGAAACGTGAGGTATAGACGACGTAGAGAAAAGCTGCCAACGGAGCAAACATATTATTTAATCGGGACAGTCAAACTGGTCGGATAACTAGGAAGGGGAAGGATGGAGAGAGAGGGAAAGCAAAGGTTACTTGAAGTTAGAGAGTCAATGTTCATGCTGCTGGGGTGTAAGCTGCCCAAGTGAAATATGAGGTGCTGTTCCTCATATTTCCTCACAGGGACAGCTCCTCATATTTTGTTTGGACAGCTTATACCCCAGTGGTGTATTGACTTCTCCAACTTCATGTAATCCTTGCTTTCCCTCTCTCTCCATCCCTCCCACTTCTTAGTTCTCTGACCAGTCTGACTGTCCTGATTAAATTTTATCTGAGTCAGAGAGGTAAAGTGTAAAAATGAGACATCAAGAGAGATGAAGATCAAGGAAAATGTGGAATAGATCATAATTTAAGAAAAAAAAGGACACAAGAACTGCAGATGCTGCAATCCTGAGGAAAACACAAAGTGCTGGAGTAACTCAGCGGGTCAGGGAGCATCTCTGAAGGGAATGGACAGGTGACCTTTCAGATCTGGGATGGGTCTCAATCTGATACGTCCATTCCCTCTGATGAGTTCCTCCAGCAATTTGTGTTTTGCTCAAGATTGCAGCATCTGCATTTCCTTGTGTCTTATTTTTCTTAAATTAGATCAATGGTTAATATTCATAAATAGTCAAAGAAAATGTTTTCCTGTGAAGATCACAGCGCACTCTTGTTTATTTCTGTAATTTGCATCCAAGAAAATTCAGGAAGCAAATAGTTAATCAGAAAAGAACTGATCCTGGCAGTAAAGAATCGCACACTTTGGGTTGCAGTTTGCAGTCCAATTGAAGATTCCACCAAAGTCCATCATCTTGATCTTAATCCTTCGTGCCCTTCAGCAAATGCCTCGGAGAGTATTGTGACAAAATGTGCCGGGGAATTTACTAGCTTCTGGATTTGGCTTGCTCGGGTGAAAGAAAGCCTGGGATCACATGTCCCAGTGGAGTCCAGAGATTCCAGCCTGACAACTGTGATGTTTACAGGAGGATTCGATGACAGTGCTGAGGGCATCACTCCACTCTCTTCACACACAATTTAGATTTGTCATCAGATTCAGAAATCTTACTGATTTACGGCCTTTCCATTGCCCTTTTCCATCGATTATTCTTCCTCTCCATCTCAATTTCTGCCCTGATGATCTTTAAAATCCCATCATGTTTATTTTTTTCCAGCTGTTTCTTTTTCCCATTCAGTTCAATTTTTTTGACATTTAAGTGGAATCCAATAAACACCTGCTTCAACGTCAGTACTGCAGTGTGCTATCCTGCCCACTGCAAGTACACAAAGATTGTTATTGAAAGATAAATATTTCCACACCAGTTAACCGTGAGTTATAAGCTATAAAATGGACACCTTCCAAATCAGAAGCCGGAGAGTCTAATTTTTACTGGGAATTGGGGGAAGGAATATTGAGAACACAGCACCACCGAGACTCCAACGTGTTTGATGGGGACAGACTGTACGCCAGGCAGCATCTGTGGAATGAGGGAGGTCAAGGTAATATTTCAGGCCAATAAGGTATGAGGACTGAGAAATGTTATAAGGAATAAAAGAGACTATAATAAAGAAGGAAGGAGATAAAAACATGATTTACCTGTACAAGTCATTGTTGAGACCACACTTGGAGTACCATGTGCAGTTCTGGTTGTCCGGCTTCAGGAAGGATGCCATTAAGTTGCAAAGGGTGTGAAGAGACTAACCAGGGTGTTGCCAGGGTTTGTGGGCTTCAGTTATAGGGAGCGGTTGGTTAGGAAGGGGCCTTTTTCTTTGGAGCGTAGGAGGCTGAGGGGTGACATTATTGAGGCGTACAAGATCATGAAGGTCGAGTGAATCATTGCTTTTTTTCCTCGGGGAAAAGGATTCTAAAATTAGAGGGCAGCAGGCCTAAGGTGAAAGGGGAGATATTTAGTACACTACTGATGATGTGTCCTGTGCCCAACTGTCCTGAAGGTTACCCAGGCCAAGATATACGTATACGTAACCCCTCCCCTTCCCCCCCCGATGTTGAGCGTCTACCACTCTCAACAATCAACGAATGTCGTGAAACGCTCCCCACCTACTGGCACAAGGGACTTCTTAACACCTTGTCCTGTGTATTTGATTCTTCAGTAAGGACCTCAGGGAAATTATTCACACAGTGTATTCTGTATCTGGATGAGCTGCCAGAGGAAGCTATAGAAATGGATAAATTATAACTTTTATAAGCATTTGGACCGATGTATGGATATGAAGGGTTTAGAGGGCTATGGGCCAAATGCAGACAAATGGGCCCAGCTGACCATGCCAACCTAGTTCCAACCTAGTTGGCAAGGATTAGGTGGCCTGTTTTTGTGCTGTATAGTTCTATGACTACAAGACTCTAGAAAAAGCCTGGATGTGATTGAATGATTCAAGCAATAATACTCAGGAAAGTAAAGCAAGAATGAAAAGAGATATCTGAGATGATGAGGATTAATATATTTTTGAAAAATATCAGGGTATAATAGACGTATGCAATATCAACAGAACATGGCTAGTTAAGAATCTGCCATAGGCAAGGAAACAGACCCTCTTACGATGTGGTACATGACCATACTCAATCCATTTCTCAGCACTAAGCTCCTAGGCTTCAAACCATGATGTTTTAAGGACTCCCCACACTACTTCTTAAATGTTTTGGAATATTTGCCCTCACAGCCCTTTACAGTAGTGGGTAGGAACTTGAAATTCTTGACCACCTCCACCTGTACCATTGACGCAGACAGACTCAGGCGTCTCCTGAAATTGATTATTAGATCCTTCAAATCAACAATCTCCCGCTCTGTGTCGACAATATGAGGGATCTAATCATCATAGAAGATAAATTCTATCTCCTTTTTATACTCCATTTTGTCATTGTTTGAGATCTGATCCACCACAGTAGTGTCATCTGCAAACTTGTAAATGAAGTTAGAGCAGTTTGGCCAAACAGTGATGACTGCTTGGGGAGAATCCATCTATAGTAACTGAGTGTAAAGGGAATATCCATGTATAATCTCTTCAGATTAACCCATATTATCCGTCCTTCCAAAATGCATCACCTCACTTTTTCAGAATCTTTCTTTTGCCTTCTCTCCGTCCATCTTACCAACTGATCAACATTATTCTGCAGGCAAAAATTATTCAGTTTCAGTTTTAGTTTATTGTCACGTGTACAGTGACAGTGATGTGTACAGTTCACAGGTACAGTGAAAAGCTTTTGTTGCGTGCTAACCAGCCAGCGGAAAGACAATACATGATTACAATCCAGCCATTTACAGTGTGTAGATACATGATACGATACACGTTTAGTGCAAGGTGAAGCCAGTAAAGTCTGATCAAACATGGTCTGAGGGTCGGAGGTAGATAGTAGTTCAGGACTCCTTACCTGTGAATTTACTCAACATACATCCTGCATTCAAATAGATTGTCAAATATATCTATCTATAGAAACATAGAAATATAGAAAATAGGTGCAGGAGGAGGCCATTCGGCCCTTCAAGCCAGCACCGCCATTCATTGTGATCATGGCTGATCGTTCCCAATCAATAACCCGTGCCTGCCTTCTCCCCATATCCCTTGATTCCACTAGCCCCTAGAGCTCTATCCAACTCTCTCTTAAATCCATTCAGTGATTTGGCCTCCACTGCTCTATCTGTGTGTGTGTCTGTCTGTCTGTCTGTCTGTCTGTCTGTCTGTCTGTCTGTCTGTCTGTCTGTCTGTCTGTCTGTCTGTCTGTCTGTCTGTCTGTCTGTCTGTCTGTCTGTCCTCTGATCTTGTATGTGGATGTGTGTGTATAATCACCTCTTCTCGAAAAAATGACACGCTAACGGTAAAATGTTTACATTTTCCAGTAGAGATTTATCCCGTGAAGTCAGAAATCGCCTTATCTGAAAATGTCATGCCTTTTTTTCACGAGTAATTAATGAAAATGTTCAAGAATCTGACAAAACTTTGAATTTGCAAACCACTGTCTTTTGCTGATGTTGTCACAATGGCTCTGCTTGCTGCCGTCTTGCTCGCACTGCGAGTGACGTCGCCTCCCCCCACCTCTCTGTCCTCCCACCATTATTCAAAAGACGCTGCTGGAGATGAAGCCGCTCAGCGCCCACTGCCTGCCGCCCGCCGCCCACCGCCCACCGCTCCCGGCTCCCTGCTCCCTGCTCCCTGCGTGTTGGGGGTGGTTAGTGTGTGTGTGTGTGTGTGTGTGTGGGGGGGGGAGTGGTTAGTGTGTGTGTGTGACACTGCAGGCCACCCCTGCCCCACCGCAACCGCGCGTTGAGGGGATGGGACCCAATGGGCCCCCCTTGGTCTAGTAAATATTAAAAGTCTGATCTTGGATGTCGATTTATTTGTGTGTGTGTGTGTGTGTGTGTGTTTGTTTGTGGATCATCACATTGGCTCGAAAAAACGACGCACTAATGATAAAATGTTTCCATATTCCGGTAGCGACTTTTCCCATGGAGTCCAAAACCACCTTATATGATAAAATTCATGCTTTATTTCTCGAGTTATTAATGAGAATGTTCAAAAATCTGAAAAGAAATTGAAAAAAAACGGCTGTCTTTCACTGATGATGTCACAATGAGTCTGCATGCCTGCCACTCCTGCTTGTGATGTGAGTGATGTCACCCCCCCGACCAATCCCCCACGCCCCCCTGGTTATTCAAAAAAAGCAGAAAGAATTAGCAAGTCGGGCTCTGGATTGAAGCCGCCAAACTCGCAGTCCTTTGGATGACGCCCGCTCCCCTCCTCCTCTCCCCCCTCCTCCTCTGCCACCCTCCTTCCCTCCTTCCCTCCCCCCCTCTCTCCCCCCCTCTCCCCCCCCCTCCTCTAATCCCGGCGGAGAATCTGATCCCGGCGGAGGAGAACGAACAGCGCCCAGCGCCCGCTGTGAGCCCCTTTCCCCTCTGGTCCCCCTCGCTGGCTCCTGCCCCCTCCCCCTTGATACCCCCTCTCCGCCATGGCTCTTCCCCATCTTTTTTCCGAGCTCCTCCCACCCCTGCCCACATGCCCCCCTCCCCCCACAACGCCCCCACTCACACAACCCCCTCCTCCACATCCCCTGCCCACACCCTCCTCCCCCAACAACAACCCCCACACACCCATCCCCCCCACAACCCCCCCTGCCCACACACCCCTCCCCCCGCAACCCCCCTGCTCACACCCTCCCCTCCCCCCACAACCCCCCCGCCAACACACCCCCCTCCACCCACAATCTCCGCTGCCCATATAAACACCCCCCTCCACCCACAATCTCCGCTGCCCATATACACACCCCCTCCCACAACGCCCCCCCCCCCACCGCCCACACAATATTGCATTAGGGAATGGGTTGTGTTGGGAGACCAGGCCTCCCGTGTAGTGCTTTTGCCGTCATAATAGACTTTCCCAGGTCAATAAATACTCTCAGTCTGGATAGACTCAGTCCTGCTGCAGTGGAGGTTCCGTTCTATCACTCTTGCTCCAAGGAGTGATCCCAGGAATTTAAGAAATATGTCTTCAAAATGGAGTGAAAGGATCAGCCGGGGCTTTAGCAGCGGGCGCAGCGAGGACTCTTTCGTCACGGAGCAGGCAAGCCCTCGCCGAGGATCGCCGGAGGGGAGCGCTCCGTTCGCGGTCTGCGGTGCTTCCAGCTGGTGCGCCGTCCAGAGCCTGGGATCCCTCGTTGGGGACCCCGGAGGAGAAGAGCTCTGACCGCCAGCCTGCGGCCTACATCATCCAGAAGCCGCGGACTGCGGTGCTTCCAGCTGGCGTGGCATCCGGAGCCTGGGATCCCTTGTTGGGGAACCCGCAGGAGAAGAGCTCCGACGACCAGCCCGCGGTCTACTACTAACCGCAGATGCGGCGGGAACTTACCATCCGGAGCGGGGTCCCTCACTGGGGATCTCTGGAGAGGAGCTCTGACCGCCGGCCCAGTGGTGCTTCTGGCTGCGGCGTGGCGGGGACTTTAGATCTTCGACCGCCGGCCTGCGGCCTACACCATCCTGAAGCCGCGATCTCCAGTGGGGAAGCACCGATTCAGGACTTACCTGGACTTACATCCGGATGCCTGCAGCATCGACTGCGGGGGAAAATGGAGGAGGACCGACCAAACTTCGTGCCTTCCACCACAGTGATGAATGCTGTGATGAAGGATGTTTGCGTTCACTTTTTATTGTGTTTTGAACTGTTATTGAAGTAGATCTCCTCTAAATTACCTCATAATTCCTGTTTCATTGTGTGTTTCTCTCCGCAGGTCTGCTGTTTCGATCTAGACGTCTGAATGCTGCAAAACTCAGTATATTTATTACTGTGTTCAAAACAAATTAATAATTTTTCTCTCCCGTAGTTTTGTCTCCCGTTTCAAACTTTAATATAATTCCTGCCACTCGTGTGAGTCTTGGATATATCTCTCATGTGCTGTTAATACCTCTGGCTGATGCACAGAGAAAGGCAACTTACAAAAGCCACCCAAAATGAGACTATTATCAGAAGATTAGTCTTGCCCCTCCATGGAGTCAAAACTGCTAAAACATCGCATAATTCAGGAGAAAGCAACTTTAAATTGTGCAGCCTTCAAAAATGTTCTTCTGGTAGAAAACCTCAACTTTACAATTGAAAATAGCATATTCAATCTTTTTGGTATTCAATCCACTGAAACCAACAATTCTAATTGTCATTATTTATTACATTCTTAATTTGTTTTATTTTGCTCCTCTGGTTTTAGTAATCATTTCCACAATCAGCATTTTTTGGGGTATTTATTCAGTTATTAGGACCTGGCATTGATGGCCAGTCTTTTACTACCTGTCCCCAATGCCTTTTTTTGTGAATTAAAAAGGTGCCAGCATGCATAATGATTTTTCCATCAATATATCCCTCCTTCTGTTTAGATTTGTGACCAATCAACTTCTAATGTAATAAACTAATATTTAAAGGGCATGCAATCAATGCAACTGTTAAAAATTAAACATATTATTAAAACAATATACACTAAAAGCCCCTTCTCCCATCTCTTGGACTTCCCCAGATGGCCTTCTATCCGCTGTAGACCTTTTTATTTCTAACTGCTGGTGTGACATCGACCATCTCAACGTTTCTACTCCTTTTACCTACTCTAACCTCACCCCCTCTGAATGTACAGCCCTCCGCTCACTCTGCAGCAACCCCGACATTATCATCAAACCCGCCGACAAGGGAGGTGCCGTGGTAGTCTGGCGCGCTGACCTCTACCGGGCTGAGGCCAGGCGACAACTCTCAGGCACCTCCTCCTACTTATCCTTAGACCATGATCCCACAGACGTGCACTGGGCCATAATCTCACAGACCATTTCTGATTTTATCACTTCCGGCTGTCTGCCCTCCAAAACCTCCAACCTTATCGTTCCCCAGCCCCGCACGGCCCGGTTTTATCTTCTCCCCAAAATCCATAAACAGAACTGCCCTGCCAGACCCATTTTTTCAGCTTGCGCCTGTCCCACTGAATTAATTTCCACGTACCTCGACTACATCCTAACCCCCCTGGTCCAATCCCTCCCCACCTATGTCCAAGACACCTCACATGCCCTTTGTTTCTTCAATGACTTCCGTTTTCCAGGCCCCCACTCCCTCATCTTCACCATGGATGTTCAGTCACTCTACATCTTCATCCCCCGCCAGGAAGGTTTTAAAGCCCTCCGTTTCTTCCTCGACCGCAGCACCAGCCAATTTCCCTCGTCCAACACTCTCTTCTGCCTAGCAGAGCTGGTCCTCACCCTCCACGACTTCTCCTTCGATCCTCCCACTTCCTCCAAGCCCAAGGCATGGCCATGGGGACCCGCATAGGCCCCAGCTACGCCTGCCTCTTTGTAGGGTACGTCGAACAATCCCTGTTCCAGGCGTACACTGGCCCTATCCCCGAACACTCTCTCCGCTACATCGACGACTGCATCAGTTCTACTTCCTGACCATTAACTTTGCTACTAATTTCCATGCTGCACTCAAATTTACTTGGACATATCCAACATCTCCCTACAGTTGCGTAATCTCACTGTCTCTAATGATAGACTATCGACTGACATTTATTATAAACCTACTGACTCCCACAGCTATCTAGACTACACTGCTTCCTGTAAAGACTCTATCCCCTATTCCCAATTCCTCCATCTACGCCGCATCTGCAACCAAGATGAGGTGTTCATACCAGGACATCTGAGATGCCAAACACTTTTAACTCCCCCTCCCATTCCCACACTGACCTTTCTGTCCTGGGCTTCCTCCATTGTCAGAATGAGGCCCAGCGCAAATTGGGGGAGCTGCACCTCATATTTTGCTTGGGCAGCTTACACCCCAGCGGTATGAATATTGACTTCTCTAACTTCAAGTAATCCTTGCTTTCCATCTCTCTCCATCCCTCTCCCCTTCCCAGTTCTCCCACCAGTCTGCAGTCTGTCCTCGTTTACATTTTATCTCTGTTTGCCTTGTTGTCACCTTCTCCCAGCTCACAATGATCTCTTGATCCCTTGATCTACATTTCCCTTGATCGCCATCCCCTTTGTCTTCTTTTCACACCTTACACTTCCTTTTCTCTGTATCTCACTTTCCCTGATTCAGTCTGAAGAAGGGTCTCGACCCGATATGTGCCCCATTCCTTCTATCCAGAGATGCTGCCTGTCCCGCTGAGTTACTCCAGCATTTTGTGTTTATAAGTGATTTAGAGATGCAGGAATACCACACGGGCACATCCAGTCACAAAAAGCACTGCCCGTACCTAATCAGAGGTGGTGGACACAAAATGCTGGAGTAACTCAGCGGGACGGGCAGCATCTCTGGAGAGAAGGAATGGGTGACGTTTCGTGTAATGGCCCTTCCTCTTCTTCTTCGGGACTGGACCCGAAATGTCACCCATTCCTTCTCTCCAGAGATGCTGCCTGTCCAGCTGAGTTACTCCAGGATTTTGGGTCTATCTCTGGTGAAACCAGTATCAGCAGTGGGCTAAAAGCGCTCATTTTCATTCTCGACCGCAGAACCAACCAATACTCTCCTCTGCCTAGCGGAGCTGGTCCTTACCCTCAACAACATTCCCTTTGACTCCTCCCATTTCCTCCAAATACAAGGCGTAGCTATGGGCACGTGCATGGGCCCCAGCTATGCCTGCCTCTTTGTAGGGTACGTCGAACAATCCTTGATCGAGGCGTACCGTGGCCCTATCCCCGAATTCTACCTCTGCTACATCGATGACTGCATTGGTGCTACCTCCTGCACCCATGCAGAACTCACTGACTTCATCCATTTCACCACTAACCTCCATCCTGCACTCAAATACACCTGGACCATTTCTGACATTTCCCTACCATTTCTTGACCTCACTATCTCCATCGCAGGTAACAGACTACTGACCGACATCCACTACAAACCCACTGACTCCCGTGGCTATCTGGACTACACTTCTTCCCACCCTGCTTCCTGTAAGGACTCTGTCCCCTACTATCAATTCCTCCGTCTACGCCGCATCTGCTCCCAGGATGAGATGTTCCACACCAGGGCATCGGAGATGTAATTCGTCAGGGAACGGGAGTTCCCCTCTTCTACTATAGATTTGGTTCTTACCAGGGTCTCCTCTATTTCCCATAGCTCTGCTCTCACTCCCCATTCCCCCAACTCATAACAGGGACAGAGTCCCCCTTGTTCTCACCTTCCACCCTACCAGCCGTCCCATACAATAAATAATCCTCCAACATTTCCACCACCTCCAATGTGATGCCACCACTGGCCACATCTTCCCATCTCCTTCCCTGTCTGCTTTCCGTTGACACCGTTCTCTCTGTAACTCCCTGGTCAATTCATCGATTCCCACCCAAACCAGCTCCTCCCCTGGTTCTTTCCCTTGCAAACGCAGGAAATGCTACACTTGTCGCTTTACCTCCCCCCTCGACTCCATCCAAGGACCCCAACAGTCTTTCCAGGTGTGGCAGAGGTTCACCTGCACCTCCTCCAACCTCATCTATTGCATCCGCTGCTCTAGGTGTCAGCTGCTCTACATCGGTGAGACCAAGTGTGGGCTTGGCCATCGCTTTGCCCAACACCTCCGCTCAGTTTGCAATAACCAACCTGATCCCCCGTTGGCTCAGCACTTCAACTCCCCCTCCTGTTCCGAATTTGAACTTTCTGTCCTGGGTCTCGTCCATGGCCAGAGTGACCCCACCACAAATTGGAGGAGCAGCACCTCATATTTCGCTTGGGTAGTTTACACCCCAGCGGTATGAACATTGACTTCTCCAATTTCAGGTAGTCCCTGCTTTCTCCCTCCTTCCCCTCCCCTTCACAGCTCTCCCACAGCCTACTCTCTCCGCCTCTTCCTTTCTTCTTACCGCCCCTCTCCCCCAACCCCCACATCAGTCTGAAGAAGGGTCTGGACCTGAAACGTCACCCATTCCTTTGCTCCATAGATGCTGCCTCGCCTGCTGAGTTTCTCCAGCTTTTTATCTGCCTCCGATTTTTCCAGCATCTGCAGTTCCTTCTTAAACATAAATGCTACTGTGTTAAGGTATTACCTAAACCCAATCTATTCACACTGGCATCCCATATGAAATCAAATATCTCTCCAGCGCAATGTTTTCACTTAATAGAAGCAGATTCACTGTAGCTGCACATTTAAAATGTTAAACCATTTCAATTCTTTCCCATTAACCCAATCCTACTTTAATATTCATTGGTGGGGAAGGTTTGCTCATATTCCCAATGCCCTCAGGGATTCACTTGAGCTGTTGCACATTTTCTAGCAATCCAAGCTTCACCTATAGCACCAGAACTAATAGGATAGCCCAGGGAGCGCTGGAAGCTGACCTCGTCACCTGTGGCCTTCAGCAGATGTTGGTGCGCTCCACAGGTCTCCATCGCTCTCTCAACCTCTGAGCGCTGTGGAATTCAGTCTTCATAACAGGCAACAGTAGTGAAGACGGGCAGATATTAAAGCACAACAATAATCATTGTGTTAAAGAAGGAACTGCAGATGCTGGAGAATCGAGGGTTACACAAAAGGCTGGAGAAACTCAGCGGGTGCAGCAGCATCTAAGGAGCGAAGGAGATAGGTGACGTTTCGGGTCGAGACCCTTCATAATAATCATTGTGTGCCTGGCTTATAGATTCGATAATCAGGAACATCATGACTATTACGGTACTTGACTACAGTCAGGTACAATAAAATAGAACCATGCAGAACGGCAACGGCCTCTTCAGCCCAACTCGTCCGTGCCGACCACATGCCTCCCTTAAGCCAGGCCCATATCCCCTTAACCTCTCCTCTCCACGCACCTGTCCAAGTGTATTTTATACGTTCCGATAGTACCTGCCTTAGCAATCTTCTCTGACAGCTTGTTCCACCCTCTGAGTGAAACTGTTTCCCCTCAGATTCCTGGTAAATCTTTCCTCTCTCACCATAAACCTATGTCCTCTGGTCTTGATTCCCCTACTCTGGGTAATAGACTCTGTGCATGAACCCTACCTAGTCCCATTATTATTTTTACACACCTCTATCAGATCACCCCCTCAGCCTCACAAGGAATAAAGCCCTAGCCCACCCACCCTACCCCTATAGCCCAGGCCACCTACATCATAGATCCCTTCTGCACGGCTTTCCAATATTCATAATACATGATGTCAATTTATTTATTTATTTATTTGATTCTTTATTTCGAACAGAATAAAATAATAAAAAGCAAGTGTGAAACTGAATACAAAAAACAAAAAAACAGAACAAGAATATTTATAAAGTGTCACAAACAATATTTATAAATAAATGAAATCGTATGTGTCTGAAAAGGAGCAGGAAGAAGCCAAAGCTTATTAATTCCCACCCCTTATTCAACTGCTTATAATTATCTTATACAAATTTAGCAGTTATGAACACCTATTTCCATGTATACACCAAATTATTTACATTTATACACTAATCAAATATTTACAAAGCCATACAAAAAAATTTAATTAAAAAAAAAGAAAAAACCCTCATATACTATACAATATCTCTTAGTCATATATACAACCCATCACCCTATAATCACCCTTCCCAATACAATCAGTATAACAAATATCCCACTCAAAATAATGCTGCATAATGCACCAGTCCCAAATGAGGTTAGCCAGATTATCACATGATACTGACCTAATTCCTCCCATGTGATTGATATATGCAACAGCCGTGGTATTGTCAATCTGGAGCTGAACATGTAAATCAATCAGCGTTGAACGATATGCTTTTAGGCCATAGAATGCACCCAGCAATTTTAAGTAATTTATCCCATGCCTCTGCAGGATTAATGCCTCTTGCACACTCTATCTGCCGCCACAGCTAGACTCGGTATCGGTGGCTCCCCATCCCGAAGCACTGACATCTGTTTGTAAATTAACTGAGGGTTGTTGAGTCAAAATGTTTTTAGTACTTCGTGAGACATTGATTATCCACCATTGCAACTTAGCGATAGCTTTGGCTGGCAACTGCATTGGTCTGCCGAAATGACCTGCATGTTCTTTAAGTGCTTGTTCTTTAGCTTGTTGCAGACTCTGACAGTGCAGAGGTCCGAACTGCACCCCAGGGAAAGCCACCACTAATTTACCAATGTCACTGGCTACTTGCCGGATGGAGGGTTGTTGTTCCTCTACCAGATTGCTACAGGCCTCCATAATTTCAACAGCTTTGGCCGTAGGCAAAGTCACTGACATATCAATTGAATCAGTGACGAACCCCAAATAGTCAATTATTCGGGATGCTACTAGCTTGGATTTATTTGGATGGAGGAGGAAACCTAACCTCTCAAACAGGTGTTTGGTCACTGAAACCGACTCCTTAGCTACCTCCTGAGTGTTGCTTATAATCAAAATATCATCCAGATAAGCCTTCACAATGTGATTCTGTGCATGGAGTAACGCCAATAGTGGTTTCAACAACTTTGTAAATAATCTAGGGGCTGAGTTTAACCCATTGGGCAACGCTTTAAATTGCCACAGCTGTCCCATCTAAATTTCAAGTATCTACGGTACTGGTGAAGAATTGGTACTGAATAATATGCATCTTTCAGATCTATGGTTGCCATATAACAACCTTTTGATATCAGTTGCTTAGCAGTACTCAAAGTTTCCATTTTAAAATGTCTATACTGTTCATAAAAATTTAGTCGGGTTAGGTCCAGAATGACTCGACACCCAGCATCCTTCTTCTGCCTGGGGAATATATTGGACACAAATTGTTGAGGCTGATATGTTGTCCTTTCAATTACCCATTTTTGGAATAAAACCACAATTACATCATTCACCTGTAGAGTTTCTGGTCCTGAAAAACCCAATACCCACCTAGGTGTATTTTGTGCGGGTGGATGTATTCCTGACATAAATTCAATTCGAGACTCCCGGATACTGTCCAGTATAAATGGATCTGATGTTATGCAGCACCATTCATCATAATATAATTGCAACCTACCCCTGACCGGAGACTGCTCCCCAGAGGATATATCCTGGACTGAACCAGTTACTCGTACCTCCATGGTTGATCTTGGATTTCTCAGCCTCCTGGCCATGTTGGGGTGTGCAGAGGTGCGTGCAAACGGCGTGTAGCTGGAAACCCCCTGCTCGGTCCTTGACCTGCTCCAGCGTCTATAGCTCGCCAGAAGGGGAAGGCTTGCGAGGCGGTATCCTGGCCGAGGGTGTATAAGTTTTCATGAGGCCGATGGTTTTCGCCTCCTCTTCCAGATCTTTGACTTGCTTCGCCAGGTCTTTACCAAATAGAAAGTTGGGTGCCTGGACATTCGAGGACTTGCATAGTGCCGCAAAGTGTGGATTGAGGGCTGGCGTTATGGTGATTATACAGATGCAGTTGAGCTCAAAATGAGCATTGCATATCATGCTAGCTCATATATCCTGCTGTGTACGTGACATTGGTGTTCCTTGGACCATTCGCCCAAACGCTGTTATCCTTGGCCCCACCAATTTGAGGACTTTCTGGAATCGCAGCTCTTGCCCCCTCATGGATGCGCTCGTTTGCCCCCAGATGGCCGAGTTCACGGTGGGCACCTTGAGCGACGCACAGTTAACAGGTGAAGCAGCCAAGTCTCCTCCATTATGGAGCCCTGGAGCTGGTGAGAGGCCATATAATTAATGTTGCTGGCCAGATTGTCTTCCATGGCTTCACCAGTCCCCTCCGGTATGGCACGATTTCTGGCCACATCCGGGACACCTGGAGCATGGCTCATGTGCTTTGGTGTGTGCACAAGAGCAGTGACACCAACTTCAGGGTCAGAATCCTCCTGCCCTGGCTCTCCCGAGCCTTGCTCTAGTGAGGTATCACCCAGCCCTAAACAAGGTGCTGGTGATGTGGGTTCCCATTGATACTCCTCCTCGCCATACGGACCTCTGCCTGAGGTTGCTCCAGAAAGCTGTTGGGGAACCCTGGGGGTATGCGACCCCAACTGGAACACTTCATGGTTTAGCATTTGCTCTATTAAGTGTTCCATCTTCTCAAGACGTCCCCAGACCTTCTTACTTGAAGGAGGGGAGTCTTCCTGGTCAGACTCATCTGAGTCGATAGGCCTGACCAATTTTCATTTGGCCTTCCTCCCGACAGGAGTGGCCACAGCGCCCTGAGGCACCGGAGCTGTTGGAATCAGCTGAGTTGACGGCGGTTCTGTAGTCGGCGTCTTTGGAACCGGCGTTACTGAAGCCGGTGTTTCTCTAGCCGACCTACACTCGCTAACCGCGGTAAGAATTTTGCTCCGAACGGCAGCAGCTGGCGGGGCTTCTTCACGGAATCACTCACGTGACTCTGAAGTAAAATCTCCTATCCTCATCCCAATATCCTTTAAAAAAAGTGTTCTTGTACATATTTTTAAACTGAATTAACGAGCGCTACCACCTGACAAAACACGTGGAATGTCAGAATATGCATCTGTATACATTCTGCGATTAGTTTCCAACTAACAACATGGTGCAAATGTAATTGCAGTCCACTTCTATCATCTAATTTGTCTGTCTCTGTACATCCATCTCACATGATCCAGCTTCATTTCCAGGACATGGAGTCCAAGCTCAGGCGATACAAGATCTTTCTGGGCAACATATCTACTTTCATTTTTGGTTTTCACTGCTGTTTTCAGTCATGCTGGATCATGTAGGTTTAGTTATTCAAAGAAAATGTGGGGGAAACAAAGTGAATTTTATCCAACAGAAAGTTGGGCAGTCACGTTGGGGGCGGTCATGGTGGCGCAGCGGTAGAGTTGCTGCCTTACAGCGAAGACCCGGGATCGATCTCAACTGTGGGTGCTGTCTGTACGGAGCTTGTACGTTTACCCTGTGCCCTGAGTGGGTTTCCTCCAAGATCTTCGGTGTCCACCCCTACTCCAAAGACGTACAGGTTTGTAGGTTAATTGGCTCGGCATAATTGTAAATTGTCCCTAGTGGGTGTAGGATAGTGTTAATGTGCGGGGATCGCTGGTCGGTGTGGACCCGGTGGGCTGAAGGTCCTGTTTCTGCCCTGTATCTCTAAACTAAAAATAAACTAGAATGCTAAAATGCAATGTTACATTGGTAAACCATCAGTGACCTCTTTAGTCTGTATTGAGATGACAGCTCTTGGAAGGAGCTTCAATATTTCCCTTGTCCCATCCGCGATGTGATATGGTGGCTGTTAATCCGTGTACAAGTCCCAGCCTATCATTACTTCTAACAAAATAATTTTGGTTTTAAGAACTGCTGACTAAAAAGTCAAGGTTACCACAGAGACAGGCTTTTGTTAATTTGAGACTAAAAACTTTCCAATGAGAAGGGGCAGTGCAACTCTACACTGTTTGTGAAAATAGATGGCAGTTTTCGGCAGGTCCCATATTCAGCTACTGCTTCCCCCTCACGGGACCGAAATAGAGCAGCTATTTTTTTTCGCTGCTTGTGCGTGCTAATTCTAACAGTCCGCATATGTCCCCGATTGGACAAACTACGTAGACATGCCACTGACAGCACAAACACCAGCCGTGTCAACTTTCTATTGAAACAATTTACATAAATCATCAATCAGGTTTTTTTTAACCAGTGTCGGGAAACTTGATGAAAGTGTGAACATAATGTCAAATTTTCAGCTGATACTACCAACGGACAATCCTTTGTGAGTTTTAAAGACATATGCACCTTATAAGTTGCATTGATTATATAGTAAATACTAAAGTAAAAGAGAACCTTACATTTCATTTGGTTTCTATACACACATTCATGTTATTTGGAACAAGGTTTCTATCACTGTGGTTTGATGGTGTTACCTGCAATGTACTGATAACCTGAAATTAAAAACGGTATTGGCTCGAAAACCTCAGTGAGATGGACCACATTTGTGGGGAAAGACACAGTTCATGTTTCAGATCAATGACCATGCATCAATTGTCCTTTCTCTTCTCTCTGCCCACTGGTTGTTGTGGCCAGGAAGAGGATTAAAAGATTGGGAACACTAGGAACTGCTCTTGCATGGAGTCTTGAGTAAAACATGAAGTGCTGGAGTAACTCAGTGGGTCAGGAAGTATCTGTGGAGGTCAAGGATAAGCGACATTTCAGGCTGGGACTGAGTTTGAAGAAGTAAAGTCAAGAGCGTTTTATTGTCAGATGTCCCGGGTGGGACAATAAAATTCTTACTTGCTGCAGCAAAACAGAATATATAAACATAGTACATAACGGGGTAAGATAAAAAAAAGATAAAGTTCAATAAATAACAAATGTAGTGCAATAATAATAGTCTCTTGCAGTTCAGAGCTCAGAGCTTATTCATTCTTGTGTTTAATAGCCTGATACCTGTAGGGAAGAAGCTGTTTCTGTACCTGGACGTTACAGTTTTCAGGCTCCTGTACCTTCTTCCTGATGGCAATGGTGAAAGGGTCCTGATATGAAACGTTGCCTATCCAATCCCTCCACAGATGCTGCCTGCCCGCTGAGTTACTCCAACACTGTGTGTTTTCCCATTTGTGTGAAAATCAGAGTCTGGTTTTGGGTTTAAAGTTGATTTATTGACTCCCCATCCTGCATATCAGGGAGCATTATGTCAAATTATTCCCATTCTAGGGAAGTCCTTTTCTTTTCTATTAATTCATTATGCATGGATTGTATGTGGGACTACTCTACATGTACTGCATGGCAACATGCGACACGGAAATTAGGGACAATATAGATGAGAGAGAATGGTGCAGGGTTTGAAAACCTCACCCAATGAATTTAATCGATTAAAGCAGTCGATCTTTATATAAAGCAAAGCACAAAATGTTGAAGTAACTCAGTGGGTCAGGCAACATCGGTGGAGTGACATATCTGGTTGGGATCATCCTTGACTTGACTTGACTTGACTTGAGATGCTTATCCATCCTGTCCACAGGTGCTACAACACACAGTCCTCCACCTGTTTCGCCACCTCCAACGTGACCCCTCCACTCGCCACATCTTCCCATCTCCCCCCCTGTCTGCCTTCCGCAAAGACCGGTCCCTCTGCATCTCCCTTGTCAATTCTTCCCTTCCCTAACGCTCCACACCTTTCCCGGGCACTTTCCCTTGCAACCGCAAGAGATGCTACACTTGTCCCTTCACCTCCCCCATCCACTCCTTTCAGGGACCCAAGCAGTCCTTCCAGGTCCGACAGAGGTTCACCTGCACCTCCTCCAATCTCATCTACAGCATCCGTTGCTCCAAATGCCAGCTGATCTATATCGGTGAGACCAAGCGGAGGCTTGGCGACCGTTTCGCCGAACACCTCCGCTCGGTCCGCAATAACCAACCCGACCTCCCAGTGGCTCAGCACTTCAACTCCCCCTCCCATTCCGTATCCGACCTCTCGGTCCTGGGCCTCCTCCACGGCCAGAGTGAGCAACACCGCAAGTTGGAGGAACAGCACCTCATATTCCGCTTGGGGAGTCTGCATCTTCTGGGCTTAAACATTGAATTTTCTCAATTCTGTTAACCCTTGCTGCCTCCTCCCCTTCCCACCTCTCCCTCAGCCCTCGGGCCCTGGCATTCCCTCTCTCTCTATCTCTCCCCCACCCAAGTCGCACTAGCTTCTTGTTTCCACACTACAAACAGCTTACAATGGCCTGTTTCCCTTGTCATCGATACTTTTTTGCATATCTTTCATTCATTGTTCTTTATCTCTTCACATCACCGTCTATATCTCTCGTTTCCCTGATCCCTAGCCAGTCTGAAGAAGGGTTTTGGCCCGAAACGTCGCCTATCTCCTTCGCTCCTTAGCTGCTGCTGCACCCGCTGAGTTTCTCCAGCCTTTTGTGTACCCTGTCCACAGGTGCTGCCTGACTCGCTGAGTTTCTCCAGCATAGAAGATAGAACAGTATCGGACAAGAACAAGCCTTTCAATACACAATTCTCAGTGCTGAACATAATGTCTAGACCACCTCTTACTACCTGGACATAATCCATATCCTTCCATTCCCTGCATATCCATGTGCCTATCCCAAAGTCACCTTAAATGGCACTATTGTAACAGCCTCCATCACTACCCCTCAACAATACCTTCTAAGCACACACCACTCTCCATGTAAAAATAAAACTTGCCCCATACCAAAGTTTGTGTTAATGTTCTCTGGTTTGTTTTATGTGGGGTGGGGTGGGTCGGGGGGGAAACCTTTTTTCAATCTCTAACCTTGCTGATACGATTGTTTTCCAGATTGTATCTCCGGTCGCTCTGCGGCCTAACATCGTGGAGCTGGAGGCCTTGCTCGGGGCCGACTTTGAGCCCCACCCACCGCAAGGCGTGGACTAACCTTGCGGAGCCAATCCCTTGCCTGGGGATCTCAACATCAAGGAGCTCGCAGTCTTGGGTTGACACTGACGTTGGGAAGCTCCAAAACCACACGACGTTCAACTGGCCCTGACCCGGGCTAGATCGCCCGGTGCGGGGAGCTGAGATTCCCCCCCGATGCAGGAGCATGATCGCCCCGACCAGGAGGCCCGTCGCCAGCTACGGGAGTAAGATCGTCCCGTCAACGGAAGGTTAGAGGCCCCCAGCTAGAGACTGCTGGAGGATAAAGAAGGGAGAGATTGACCTTTTTTTCGCCTTCCATCCCAGTGAGGAATGTGGAGGAGTCACTGTGGTGGATGTTTATGCTAAAATGTAGTTTGTGTGCTCTGTTGCTTTTTATTGGTATGACTGTGTGGCAAATTCCTCGTATATTTCAAAAGATACTTGGCGAATAAAGTATAATTATGATTATGATGATCATGATACATCACCTTTAAACTTTGCCCTGCTCACTGGGTATTTTGCTTCAGATTCCAGCATCTGCAGTTCCTCGAGTCTCACATTTTATATAAAGTGTTGATGAGAGCTGTATTTTAACAAACATAAAACAACTCTCCCCCTTGAAATTGGTATAAACAAGAGGCAGGGAGCTTCATGAATCTAAGGTAATAAAAGTCTTGCCCAAAGTAGCATGAGCAAGGGAAGCAAATTTGACTCTGACAGGGGCTTTGCTTTAACATTTGAAAAGATCATCAGCGTTGTATAGAAAACCAGTTTGTTTCATGAACTCTCGGTAATCACGTTACAAGTGTGATCAAGGTTTACCAGTAAACAATAATGAAGTGATTTAATGAAGTGAATAATGAACGTACAAAATTCTTAAGGGGTTGGACAAGCTAGATGCAGGAAGATTGTTCCCGATGTTGGGGGAGTCCAGAACAAGGGGTCACAGTCTAAGGATAAGGGGGAATTCCTTTAGGACCGAGATGAGGAAAACATCCTTTACACAGAGAGTGGTGAATCTCTGGAATTCTCTGCCACAGAAGGTCGTTGAGGCCAGTTCATTGGCTATATTCAAGAGGGAGTTGGATGTGGCTCTTGTGGCTAAAGGGAATCGGGGGTATGGAGAGAAGGCAGGTACGGGATACTGAGTTGGATGATCAGCCATGATCATATTGAATGGCGGTGCAGGCTCGAAGGGCCGAATGGCCTACTCCTGCACCTATTTTTCTATGTTTCTATGTTTCTAAGTGCGCTTTGGATTTGGGAATTGAACATTGTATCAGTCTCCATGTATCATTGTAGGGTCTCGGCCCAAAACGTTGCCTATTTCCTTCGCTCCATAGATGCTGCCTCACTCGCTGAGTTTCTCCAGCATTTTCTCCAGCATT
Source organism: Raja brachyura (assembly GCA_963514005.1). The sequence continues at coordinate 65,653,162 of OY740792.1, read as the reverse complement.
TTCCACCAACTGCAGTTCCTTCTTGAACATTGTTAATTCCATTATTGATCTTTCTAAAAATCTTTTTTAAAAGCCATATATGTTCAGGGAAACATTCAACAGATTGACTGAATTGATTGAAAGATACGTACAGTATGGAAGTGGCCCTTCGGCCCACCAGGTCCATGCTGACCACCGATTGCCGTTCATGCTGGTTCTACATTATCCCACATTCTCCTCCACATCCTACACATTCGGGGCAATTTAGAGGACAATTAAACTACAAACTCGCACATCTTTTGGATGTGGGAGAGAACAGGAGCGCCTGGAGGAAACCCACGCAGTCATTGGGAGAACGTGCAAACTCCGCACAGACAGCACCCGAGGTCAGGGTGAAACGCTGGTCTCTGGTGCTGAGACGCAACAGGTCTACCACTGTGTACCCCACTTGCTGAAAATATTCCTCACTGATGAACATGCTTCAGTAATGACTAATGGGCCTGTCCCACCAGCATGCAACTCCATGCGATGAGCGCGACCTAGCGTGGTCGCTTGAGCCGTCCAGCGTCGCGGGGACGGTCCCACTTCGATCGCCGGAGCCGTGCGGAATTGTGCGGAGTTCGTCCCAACATCGCGCGGGGCTCCGAAAAACTGACTATGCTCAAAAATTCCGCGCGGCAACGGCTTGTTGGCTCGCAGTCGCCTCGACGCATTACACACCGCCTCGACATCGTGCCTCCGTGACCCTCTCTGTAGGGGCCTCCGTGACCCTCTATGTGTGTGGCTTCGTGGCCCTCTGTGTGTGTGTCTCTGTGCCCCTCTCTGGGTGTCCCTCTCTGTGTGCCCTGGTGAACTTACCTTAAGACTTCGCTCCAAGTTCCCTTCACTTTGCGCCACGTTGCGCCACTCACCCGACCTCCGCGCGGCCCCTGCTGCCGGTTTGGTCGCGCTTGCCGCATGCAGGCGCATGCTGGTGGGAACGGCCCTGTGCAGGGATCACCCGACCTCCGCGCGGCCCCCGCTTCTAGTTTGATCGCGCTCATCGCATGGAGTCGGATGCTGGTAGGACAGGCCCTTTACTCTTTGCAATCTGTTACCTTCCTCAGCCACAGCTCTGACTGCTGAGAGAGGGAGGGGCTGAGCGACTGTGAAGGTGACCCTGGCCATAACAATAATTGCATCAGGTTCCTTCTATCGATCTGTGCATTTTTGTCATATGTCAGTTTGCTGCCTAATGCAGCACAAAGAACAGTACTGATATTATCATTACAAAAACTGCTGATAATGTCCCATTCTCTCTTCCTGGAGAGCAGCAGGAAGATCGGGGCTGCAGCTTTGTAATGGTCGTAGGTTTCTCCATGGTGCAGTTACTGACTGCAAACAACTCATGTGGTTAGAGCTACATGCCAACTAAGATGTATTGCTACAGATGGCGGCGAAGGCCAAGCCATTGGGTATTTTTATAGTGGAGATTGATAGGTTCTTGATTATCAAGGACGTCCAAGGTTACGGATAGAAGGCAGGAGTTTGAGGTTGTTAATCCTGCTTTGCTAACTGAAATCCTTTTTAGTCTTTCTATTCCTCATTGTGTTCAATAATTCCAGAATGGTATCCATAATGGACGGATCATCCAAATAGTACACAAGACAAAATATGACAGCAAACGCTGATGTAGGAGCTCCATGAGGCCATACGAGATGCGTTAAACATGTGGTATCCAGTGATCCAATACATTTGTTATGTGCGAGCCCATCACTGTCAAATTCTGCTGGGCACAAGGTCCAAGATACAGATGTCTCTCGTACTTCACGAGGAATACATTCCCAGAAAACATATTCCATACCACAAAGCCATGTCATCTGTGCATGCATCGAGCGAGTTTGAAACGAGGATGTGGTTATTAATTCACATTCTTGCACATGAATTCTATGAAAATGAATTGTACTCCCTATCTCAAATTTTTGGATAAATCCTTTCAGGGGAAGTGTAGCAGCCTCCCCTTTCCTCTGTCTGCCACTAATGGGGAGAGTGGAGGAATATGCATGGGCTACATGCTCTTAACATCGGCGGGGGGTGGGGGGGGGGATTGTCGGGGTTTCAGTCAAGGATTGCTTCTCTTTTGCAATGGTTGAATGGTATAAATAGACATAAAGATCTGTGATTAGTCCTGGCATTGAAAAAAAGGGGAGTAAGTAGTCAAGTGGGTGATTGGGTTTTTACGAGATTCACTAAAATGGCTTATTTTCATTGCTAATAAGTGATAACTCTAAAATACATATATGAAAATGTATACTGTACAAAGTAGATAAGAGTACTTTGTCCAGTACTTTGACCAGTCTGTCCCACACCTCTGCTGCACCTGGCGGTGCCGACCCACAGCCCGTCACAGCGCGGCCGCACGGGGGAACGAGGCGGAGGGCGGCCATGGCCATGGACGAGTGGGGGCTGCCCCGAGGGATGCGCACCTTCGGCCGCTTACAACTTGGTGCTTGGGTCCAGATTGCCCAGTCACCTATGGCTTGTGTGGGAAAATGACCCCCACCCTCCCGTCTCCACTGGCCAGTGATGTGATGGACGCGGGGGTCTGGACCAATCGCTGACAAGTCCAGCCCCCCCGGCGATGTCATGCCTGTTATTTGATTTCGGCAGAGCGTCCATTCGGTAAGTTGGCTTCTAGGCGACACCGCCATTTGGTGAGTAGGCGTTTCGGTAGAGCAGCCTTTCGGTTAGTTTGCTTTTAGGCATCCCACGCTTTTAGTTAGTTGGCATTTCGGCTTTGTAAGCTTTCGGTTATTTGGCGTTTCAGCTTATTTTCCGTTCACTTATTTGGCTTCCACTTCTTTGCTTCGTCTTCTCGTCCTTCGACGCCACGTCTGCGCACATATTTGGATAGCAGTAACGGAATCGGTCAGAGTCAGCATGGATTTACGAACGGGAAATCATGCTTGAATAATCTTCTGGAATTTTTTGAGGATGTAACTTGGAAAATGGACAAGGGAGAGCCAATGGATGTAGTGTACCTGGACTTTCAGAAAGCATTTGATAAAGTCCCACATGGGAGATTAGTGGGCAAAATGAGAGCACATGGTAATGGGGGCAGGGTACTGACATGGATAGAAAATCAATTGGCAGACAGGAAACAAAGAGTAGGGATTAACAGGTCCCTTTCAGAATGGCAGGCAGTGACTAGTGGGGTACCGCAAGGCTCAGTGGTGGGATCACAGCTATTTACAATATACATTGATGATTTAGATGAAGGGATTGGGGGGTAACATTAGTACATTTGCAGATGACACAAAGCTGGGTGGCAGTGTGAACTGTGAGGAGGATGCTATGAGGATGCAGGGTGACTTGGACAGGTTGGGTGAGAGGGCAGATGCAGGGCAGATGCAGTTTAATGTGGATAAATGTGAAGTTATCCACTTTGTGGCAAGAACAGGAAGGCGGATTTATTATCTGAATGGTGTCAAGTTAGGAAAAGGGGAAGTACAATGAGATGTGGGTGTCCTTGTTCATCATTCACTGAAAGTAGACATGCAGGAACAGCAGGCAGTGAAGAAACCTAATGGCATGTTGGCCTTCATAACAAGAGAAGTTGAGTATGGGAGCAAAGAGGACCTTCTGCAGTTGTACAGGGCCCCAGTGAGACCACACCTGGAGTATTGTGTGCAGTTTTGGTCACCAAATCTGAGGAAGGACATTCTTGCTATTGAGGGAGTGCAGCGTATGTTCACAAGGTTAATTCCTGGGATGGCGGGACTATATGTTGAGAGAATGGAGCGACTGGGCTTGTATACTGTGGAATTTAGAAGGATGAGAGGGGATCTTATTGAAACATATTAGGGGATTGGACATGCTAGAGGCAGGAAACATGTTCCCGATGTTGGGGGAGTTCAGAACCAAGGGCCACATTTTAAGAATAAGGGGTAGGCCATGAGAAAAAAACGTTTTCACCGAGAGAACAGACTATTATCTAAATGGAGGCCGTTTAGGAAAAGGGGAGATGCAGCGCGACCTGGGTGTCATGGTACACCAGTCATTGAAAGTAGGCATGCAGGTACAGCAGGCAGTGAAGAAAGTGAATGGTATGTTAGCTTTCATAGCAAAAGGATTTGAGTATAGGAGCAGGGAGGTTCTACTTCAGTTGTATAGGGTCTTGGTGAGGCCACACCTGGAGTATTGCGTACAGTTCTGGTCTCCAAATCTGAGGAAGGACATTATTGCCATAGAGGGAGTGCAGAGAAGGTTCACCAGACTGATTCCTGGGATGTCAGGACTGTCTTATGAACAAAGACTGCATAGACTCGGTTTATACTCTCTAGAATTTAGGAGATTAAGAGGGGATCTTATAGAAACGTACAAAATTCTTAAGGGGTTGGACAGGCTAGATGCAGGAAGATTGTTCCCGATGTTGGGGAGGTCCAGGATAAGGGGTCACAGCTTAAGGATAAGGGGGAAATCCTTTAGGACCGAGATGAGAAGGAATTTTTTCACACAGAGAGTGGTGGGTCTCTGGAACTCTCTGCCACAGAGGGTAGTTGAGGCCAGTTCATTGGCTATATTTAAGAGGGAGTTAGATGTGGCCCTTGTGGCTAAGGGGATCAGAGGGTATGGAGAGAAGGCAGGTACGGGATACTGAGTTGGATGATCAGCCATGATCATATTGAATGGCGGTGCAGGCTCGAAGGGCCGAATGGCCTACTCCTGCACCTAATTTCTAAGTATCTATCTATGTATGTATGAGAATTGTGAATCTGTGGAATTCTCTGACCCAGATGACAGTGGAGGCCAATTCTCCGGATACTTTCAAGAGAGAGTTAGATAGAGCTCTTAAAGATAGCAGAGTCAAGGGATATGGGGAGAAGGCTGGAACGGGGCACTGATTATGGATGATCAGCCATGATCACAATGAATGGTGGTGCTGGCTTGAAGGGCCGAATGGCCTACTCCTTCACCTATCGTCTATGTTGTGGGTGGAGGATAGTTTGAGAGGGGGTCTTTTCCTTCCGCCACATAATGTGCTCCTGCCACATGGCCTTCAGGTTCTTAATTCCAACCTTATTACTCTTCCCTACTTTGAATGGTCGTAAGAGAAAGATTCCCAGGAATCAAGGAGAGTGGTGCATTTCATTCAGGAAGCATTGAGTTTATCCTTGAATATCTGCATCTGCCCGGTTATCTCTTCCCGTGACACAATTGAGAATAAAGTGTCTATTTCAGTGGTCAGAAGTTGGGTGTGCAAACGATATGTACAGCCAACACAACTGACTGAGTGGGGCAAAGGCTTAAACATTGGGAATGTTGGTCTGACAGAGGACACTGACATTAGTTTGTTTGGCCTTGTGTGAGTTTGAGCATTTTGCACAGATCATAAGGCCATATGACATCAGAGCAGAATTAAGCAGTCCATCCCTTCGAGTCTACTCCCCCAGTCAATCATGGCTGATCCATTTCCCCCTCTCATCACCAATCTCCTGCCTTCTCCCTGTATCCTTTGACACCCTTACTAATCAAGAAGCTATCAATCTCCACTGTGCAAATACCCAATGACTTGGCCTCCGCAGCTGTCTGTGGCAATGAATCCCACAGGTTCATCACACTCTGGCTAAATAAATCCCTCCTCCTTCTCCATTCTAAACGTACGTCCTTTTATTCTGAGGCATTTATTCTAGACTCTCCAATTACTCTATCTGGGTCTTACATTATCTGGTAGACCTCTTTTACAGGTATTTTTCACCTGCCGTGAAATGTTTGCTGTAGATAATCCAGGTCTTCAATGCATAGAGTAGGGCTTGGGTGACTGCTGCTCAGCAGACCGTGCGTTTTGTGCCAGATCAGAGGGTTTCATCTTCAAAAAACAATGTCCTCAATTATCCAAAGGCTGCATGGAGCACTGAAGGATATGATCAATTTCAACACCAGTGGACCTTAGCTGAGAGGTTGCTCCAGAGTGTGTGATGGATTCCTGCATGCTTAGAGTTGGATTCTGGGAATTTTCCCAAGGTTGGAAAAATGCTCCATGTTTTCCAAGATCTTACCTTTATTATTCAAGGACAGTGTGTGCTGTCGCGTCCCAATAATAGCTTTTCTAAGTCAAGAAGATTTTCCCAGTGCCAAACCCCTGGCTGGATATTCTTGCTAAAGCAGCATGAATCCTCGTCACTTCGGCTGCATGCATTGCAGGTCTTACACACTCAAATCCCAACATGTGACAGGGTCAGAACATATCCCCTCACAAAACCTCTTAGGACCGAGATGAGCAGATCTTTTTTCACACAGAGAGTGGTGAGTCTGTGGAATTCTCTGCCACAGAAGGTAGTTGAGGCCAGTTCATTGGCTATATTTAAGAGGGAGTTAGATGTGGCCCTTGTGGCTAAAGAGATCAGGGGGTATGGAGAGAAGGCAGGTACAGGATACTGAGTTGGATGATCAGCCATGATCATATTGAATGGCGGTACAGGTTTGAAGGGCCGAATGACCTACCCCTGCACCTATTTTCTATGATTCTATGATTCTATGAAAAGAGCTGAACCCACTGACTGATTCAGAAATGGTTGAGAGCTGCATCGCACGGGTTTCTATTTGTCCACCTGGGCTAGATGCGAAGGGTTGAACGAGCTGACCTTGTGCATCTGGGTGCAGAGTAAAAGTGAGGCCTCAGTATCAAGTAGGCCTCAGGCAGTGTTCAGCTGAGTCTCTGCCCCCAGACACCCGACGGCCTTTGACAAGAGGCAAAGCTGGAGAATCACCTCCTGTCAAAGCTGTCAAGACTCCAACAGATTTCAAATGTCTCCAAAATTCTGGGTTATTTGAAAACTATTTCGATTTTTGTAAATAATTTAAAAAACGCATTAATTTTCTCTCGGAAATAATTAAATATGTTAAGCCAAAAAAAATAATTTAATATGCCTTTTGGCCCTAATTCCGAGACCTGGAATTTCCATTCATTTGAATGGAGAAACAAAAACGACACGAGTCTGCCAATTGAAATGCTGGTGATTCAGCAAGATTGAGCTCTGCCAGATGAAATCCACTGATGAAGAACAATGACAGATGTCCATAGCAGTTGTCACTCAGCAGGTCTGAGAAACATGCAGGTTTAATTTAGTTTAGAGATACAGCAAGGAAACAGGCCCTTCGGCCCACTGAGTCCATGCCGTCCAGTGATCCCTGCATATTAACACTACCCAACACACACTAGGGACCATCTACACTTATACCAAGCCAATTAACCAACAAACCTGTACGTCTTAGGAGTATGGGAGGAAACTGAAGATGACGGAGAAAACCCATGCGGTCATGGGGAGAACGTACAAACTCCGTACAGACAGCACCCGTATCCGGGATCGAACCCAGATCTCCGGGCTGCACGCGCTGTAAGGCAGCAATACTGCTGTGCCTCATATGAACCTACAGACGTACAGACGGAATATTTCCCAGATGTACTAACCAAAGAGTAAATGAGCATCAGAGGTTCCCTTCAAAACCATCCACCTCAGCCCTAGCATTTAGTAAAACTCTAAAATGATTCAAAATAAATTAGTTAATTGTTCAAAGGTATTAAAACATGGAAAGCAATCACACATTTTTAATTAATTCAAGAAAACATCTGAATATTTCCCAGATGGACTAACCCAGCAGCGATTGAGCATCAGAGGTTCCCTTCACATCCCTCGCATTTAATGATCTAAACTAAATTAGTTCATTGTTCATAGATATTAAAACATGGAAAACAATCAGACCTCTTTAATTAATTCAAGAACATTTAAATTCCTAACATTTGCGAGGGTAATTCCCAGTCATTCGCCTCCGTTTAAATGACCGGAGCATTAAATGCTGAGCAAGGTCGGAGGTGAGATTTCCCTAGAGTAAGTGGTGATGAATTCCTGCATATTTGCGCTTGGACTCCAGGCATGTTGCCTCTCGTGGACGAGCAGAGGCAGCCAATCCCTGTCAGCATTGCTTGTTAAAATCTGGCCCAGGGATCTGTTGATATCATACCATTGGCCAAGAACGCTTTTTGGGATGTTCTGAACTCTGAAAGGCATTATATATATGTAAGATCTTCCTTTTTCACTGGTTATTTTGGTTCAGATAAAGGCATGAATGGCTACGTCAGAATAATTCACTTTGAAATAGAAAATTATTAAGTTACTGAGCAATACACAAAGTGCTGGGGGAACATAGTGGAGCAGGCAGCATCAGTGGAGGGAATGGACAGACGATATTTCAGGTCAGGACACTTCTTCAGACTTGAACCAACCAAAATGTTGCCTGTCCAGTCTCTCCACAGATGCTGCCTGCCTGAGTTGCTCCAGCACTTTGTGTTTTGCTCTGCTATTCTGCTATTCCTTGTGTCTCTATTAAGTGATTGAGTTGTATTAATCCGCAACCTGCATCATGCACATCCTGTGCTGAGATATTTTGCTAGATAATCACATCGTAAAACAGTTATAAGAGCAATAATTATTATTTTGCCAGTGATCTTTTCAATAACTTTAACAGAGGATTAAAGTTAAGTCTGCTGTTTATCTTTCGAACTGGCAGTTATACAGTCCATCCATTCTAAGATAAGGCTATACCATGGAGGTAACACACACACACAATAACTTTAGGTTTGTACAAACAACACCAGCCCAGGAGTCCTTGTGTTTGTTATGGGGGTTTAAGTAACATTTCCTCCATTCCTCACCACTACTCTTCTCCAAGTACATAGATAGCTAGTCTGATGGGTCTCAACCCGAAACATCGCCCATTCTTTTCCTCAGTGATGCTGCCTCACCTACTGAGTTACTCCAGCACTTTGTGTTTGTCTTCAGTATAAACTAACATCTGCAGTTCTTTGTTTCTACATCTATAGACAGCCTGTTAACCATATAACCATATCACAATTACAGCACGGAAACAGGCCTTCTCGGCCCTTCCAGTCCGTGCCGACCATTTATTTTCCCCTAGTCCCATCTACCTGCACTCAGACCATACCCCTCCATTCCCTTCCCGTCCATATACCTATCCACTTTACTTTTAAATGTTAAAGTTGATCCTGCCTCCACCACTTCTGTTGGAAGATCATTCCACACAGCCACCACTCTCTGAGTAAAGAAGTTCCCCCTCATGTTACCCCTAAACTTCTGTCCCTTAATTCTCATGTCATGCCCTCTTGTTTGAATCTTCACTACCCTCAATGGGAAAAGCTTATCCACGTCAACTCTGTCTAACCCTTTCATCATTTTAAAGACGTCAATCAAGTCCCCCCTTAACCTTCTGCGCTCTAACTTGTTCAACCTTTCTCTGTAACTTAGTTGCTGGAACCCAGGCAACATTCTAGTAAATCTCCTCTGTACTCTCTCTATTTTGTTGACATCCTTCCTATAATTAGGCGACCAATATTGTACACTGTTGGTGACTGAAAATGACCCTTATTATAGGTGGCAGGAAATCTGGGAGAGGGAGGTGTTGGGTTGAAAGGCATGTGTGGAGAGAGCAGATTATCCAGAAATAATTTGAGGGATGAGATTGATAGAGATGCTCTGACAGCCAGCAGACTCAATTCTCTGAATCAATTAATCAATTGAAAGATACTGCATGGAAACAACCCCTGGGCGCACTGAGTCCATTCCGACCATCAATCACCCAGGGATCCCGACAGTCGCTATACCTCCTCCCTCGACTGCCCAGGGACGCTGACAGTCCTTTCAGGTCAGGGAGGGGTTCACTTGCTGCTCCTTCCACCTCATCTACTGTATCCGTTGTTCAAGATGTGGACTCTTATACACCGGCGAGACCAAACGATCGTTTCACTGAACACCTTCGCTCATAGAAACATACAAACATCAAAAATAGGTGCAGGAGGAGGCCATGCAGCCCTTCGAGCCAGCGCCGTCATTCATTATGATCATGGCTGATTGTCCCCAATCAATAACCCGTGCCTGCCTTCTCCCCATATCCCTTGATTCCAATAGCCCCCAGAACTCTAACTCTGGACTTAAATCCATCCAGTGATTTGGCCTCCACTGCCCTCTGTGGCAGGGAATTCCACAAATTCACAACTCTCTGGGCGAAAACATTTTTTCTGGTTCTGGACTCGCCCAACATTGGGAACATTTTTCCTGCATCTAGCCTGTCCAGTCCTTTTATAATTTTATATATTTCTATAAGATCCCTCCTCATTTTTCTAAACTCCAGTAAATACAAGCCTAGTTTTTTTGATCTTTCCTCATATGACAGTCCCGCCATCCCAGGGATCAATCTCGTGAACCTACGCTGCACTGCCTCAATCACAAGGATGTCCTTCACAAATTAGGAGACCAAAACTGTACACAATACTCCAGATGTGGTCTTACCAGAGCCCTATACAACTGCAGAAGAACCTCTTTATTCCTATACTGAAATCCTCTTGTTATGAAGGCCAACATTCCATTAGCTTTCTTCACTGCCTGCTGTACCTGTAAGCCAACTTTCAGTGACCGGTGTACAAGGACACCCAGGTCTCACTGTGCCTCCCCCATACCTAACCTAACCCCATTGAGATAATAATCTGCCCCCTTGTTTTTGCCACCAAAGTAGATAACCTCACATTTATCTATATTATACTGCATCTGCCCATGCATCTGCCCACTCACTCAACCTGTCCATGTCACCCTGAAACCTCCTAACATCCTCTTCACAGTTCACACTGCCACCCAGCTTTGTGTTATCTGCAAACTTGCTAGTGTTGCTCCTAATTCCCTCTTCCAAATCATTAATATATATGGTAAACAGTTGCAGCCCCAACACCGAGCCTTGCGGCACTCCACTCGCCAATGTCTGCCATTCTGAATAGGACCTGTTCACTCCTACTCTTTGCTTCCGGTCTGTCAAACAATTTTCTATCCATGTCAACACCCTACCCCCAATACCATGTGCTCTAATTTTAGTCACCAGTCTCCCGTGTGGGACCTTATCAAAGGCTTTCTGAAAGTCTAGATACACTACATCCACTGGCTCCCCTTCATCCATTTTAATTGTCACATCCTCTAAAAATTCCAGAAGATTAGTCAAGCATGATTTCCCTTTCATAAATCCATGTTGACTTGGACTAGTCCTTTTACTGCTATTCAAATGCTCCATTATTACCTCTTTAATAATTGACTCCAGCATCTTTCCCACCACCGAAGTCAGGCTAACTGGTCTGTAATTCCCCGTTTTCTCTCTCGCTCCTTTCTTGAAAAGTGGGATAACATTAGCTATCCTCCAATCCACAGGAACTGATCCAGAATCTATTTAATCTATTGGTGATCATTCGAAAATGATCACCAATGCGTCCACTATTTCTAGAACCATCTCCTCGAGCACCCTGGGATGCAGACCTTCAGGACCAGGGGATATATCGGTTCCATTAGCCTACCCAATACTATTTCTCACCTAATGAAAATTTATTTCAGTTCCTCTACCCCCTTAGATCCTCAGTCCTCCAGTACATCTGGGAGATTGTTTGTGTCTTCCTTAGTGAAGACAGATCCGAAGTACCTGTTCAACTCTTCTGCCATTTCCTTGTTCCCCATAATAATTTCACCCATGTCTGCCTTCAAGGGGCCCACATTTGACTTTGCTCTTCTTTTCGCTAACATATCTTAACTGTCCTTCTTTATATTCCTGGCCAGGTTCCCCTCATACTTCATCTTTTCAGCCCCTATTGCCCGTTTTGTTCCCTTCTGATGTCCTATGAAAGTTTCCCAATCCTCTGGCTTCCAGCAACTCTTTGCTGTGTTATACATCTTTTCTTTTAGTTTTATTCTATCCCTAACTTGTTACCCACAGTTGCCTCCTACTCCCCTTAGAATGTTTCTTCCTTTTTGGGATGAAATGATCCTGCGTCTTCCGGATTATGCCCAGAAATTCCTGCCATTGCTGTTCCACCGTCATTCCTGCTAGTATCCCTTTCCAGTCTACCTTGGTCTGCTCCTCTCTCAATCCTCCCTCAGCCCACCTGAACCTACCTTTCTCCTGGTTGCTGGACACTTTAATTCCCCTTCCCATTCCCACAAAGACCTTTCTGTCCAAGGCGTCCTCCATTGTCAGAATGAGGCTAAATGCAAATTGGAGGAACAGCACCTCATATTTCGCTTGGGCAGCTTACAGCCCAGTGGTATGAGATGATTTCTCTAACTTCAAGTAACCCCGGCATTCCCTCTATCTCCATCTCTCCCCCACCCAAGTCGCACTAGCTTCTAGTTTTCACCCAACAAACAGCTAACAATGGCTTGTTTCCTTTATCATCGTTACTTCTTTGCATATCTTTCTTTCATTGGTCTTTATCTCTCTACATCTCTACACTGAATATTTATCTGTTTTCCCTTTCCCCTGACTAGTCTAAAGAAAGGTCTCGACCTGAAACATCACCCATTCCTCCTCTCCAGAGATGCTGCCTGTCTCGCTGAGTTACTCCAGCATTTTGTGTCTATCTTTGGTTTAAACCAGCATCTGCAGTCCCTTCCAACACACTAGTTCCACGTTATCCCACTTTATCATCCACTCACTACATATTTGGGACAATTTACAGAGGCCAAGCTGTGGCACTGTACCACACTATGTCATAGACTCATTCCTTTAAGTCTCAAGAAATATGAGGATATAAATATGAGAACTATACTGCATGTCATCCTACTTTGGGCATTTTGGTGTCAACATTTAATGTGTGGGATGGAGATTGAGGCTGGACTGTAGATCTTTGGATACAAACAGACCATTGTTACATACAGTACATAATGGCTGCTCTGCCCAAATGCTTCTTCTGTGGGTAGCATCATGAAACTATTCAACAGCAAGGGCCTTGTCGCTTCATTACCCCAGAGATTTGCAACGGACCAGGATTGATCTGATCTTTCTTTTCACTGGTCTCCAGAGCTGAGGCTTGTTTCAGATACTTATTATCAGCTTTGCCTTTGGCGTACTAACTCATCGCAGTTTAAGCCCTGTCCCACGGTACGAGCTCATTCCAAGAGCTCTCCCGAGTTTGCCCTGATTCGAACTCGGAGATTTACGGTAATGGCCACCCGTCGGTACTCGGGGCCCTCGTGTCGTGGACATTTTTCAACATGTTGAAAAATCTTCACCAGTCTTCCCGTGCTTACTTACTTACTTGCAAGAGACTTACAAAATTCTTAAGAGGTTGGACAGGCTAGATGCAGGAAGATTGTTCCCGATGTTGGGGAGGTCCAGGACAAGGCGTCACTATTTAAGGATAAGGGGGAAGTCTTTTAGGACCGAGATGAGAAAATCATTTTTCACACAGAGAGTGGTGAGTCTGTGGAATTCTCTGCCGCAAAGGGTAGTTGAGGCCAGTTCGTTGGCTATATTTAAGAGGGAGTTAGATGTGGCCCTTGTGGCTAATGGGATCAGAGGGTATGGAGAGAAGGTAGGTACGGGATACTGAGTTGGATGATCAGCCATGATCATATTGAATGGTGGTGCCAGCTCAAAGGGCCGAATGACCTACTCCTGCACCTATTTTCTTTGTTCTATGTTTCTATGTTACTTGACATTAGCGAGTCTTCCCTAGGACCTGCCGTTAGCATTACGAGCCGCTAAGAGACATCCCCAAGCTCCGACGTACCCGCTACGTTCATTTTCAGTGCTTACCATGAGCTCGATTTTTTAAAAGCTCGGGAGAGTTCTTGGAATTAATTCATACCGTGGGATAGGGCTATTAAATAGAATAGAGACACAGCATAGAAAATGGCCTTTTGGCCCATTGAATCCAAACTGCCCATCAACCATCCATTACCAAAAATTCTAAACAAATCTAATCTCCAAGTCTGAAGAAGGTTCCCGACCAGAAACATCATCTTTCCATGTTCTCTAGTTATGCTGTCTGACTTGCTGAGTTACTCTACCACTTTTCTATTTGCAAACCTGCATTTGCAGTACCTTGTGTCCCAACGTATTTCTTTCCATAATGTTATAATTTCCTTCCCGATTCTACTGGTCATCTACACACAAGGGACAATTAGCAGTGACCAATTAACTTACCAGCACACACATCTTTGGGATGTGGGTGGCATTTCAAAGCACCTCAAGGAGAACCCACGCGTCAAAAAGGAGAATGTGCAAACTCGTACAGACAGCATCCGAGGTCAGGATCAAGCCCAGCTCTCTGGTGCTGCAAGACAGTGGCTCTACCAGCTGCGCCACTCTACCATCCCAGAAAGGTCTTTAATCTTTTCTCCTTCAATAAGTGACTTTAATCATTGAGACACCAGATTATTTAAGTTATTGAGTTAATAGAGAGCTGACATAATGAGGGAGAATGACATCAAAGTGCACAGCAGCGGCTTATTATGCATTGTACCCTCCATGTCATTATTTTATTTGTTCCACATGTGACTTCAGGTAAAACTATGTGGACGTACTAAAGGAATGGGCTTCTTTCAGAGCTCACTCAGTGTTACCTAATTATTTCCATGGGTGGGTTGCTGGATGACAGCCTTCCTTCCTGAGGGCAACTGCTCGTGTCTAAGATTGCAGCAGGGGGTCGTGCAGGCTGCTGTCAACTTGTTGCAGTTCATTTTAGTAGATTATTTGTGTTGCACAAAATCATACTCTTAACTTCTTATTTGGTATCGTATTCATGGCTGAGAATTATATTTGAGCCCAAGTTCAACTTTGGCCGAGGCACAAATTTTAAGTGGTGAATAATCCCCTTATGCTCAATTATCCTGTCTGCTGATCTCAATATAAAGGAGGGTGTCCAATGTGCGGCTGATTTAGCAACTGATTTATACTATGGCTTTTCACTTTATATACTACTGACTTGAATGAAGTACTGGGTGGCACAGTGGCACTGCGGATAGAGCTGCTGCTTTACAGCGCCAGAGTCCCCGGTTCAATCCTGACCTCGGGTGCTGTCTATGTGGAGTTTGCACATTCTCCCCATGACCACGTAGCTTTCCTCTAGGTACTACAGTCTCCTTCCACATCCCAAAGACGTGCGGGTTTATAGGTTAATCGCCCCCTGTAAAACTGACCCTAATGTGTGAGGAGTGGATGAGAAAGTGGGATAACATAGAACTATTGTGAATGGGTGATCGATGGTCGGCGTGGACTCAGTGGGCTGCAGGGGCAGTTTCCGTGCTGCATCTCCAAACTAAACTGAGAGATTGTATATTAAAACATTTGTGTTCAGTAGACACTAATTTAAAAGATACAATGCATTGTTTGGATGGGGACCAGAAATTGCAAAAATACATTGACAAAATAAGCAACTGGACAAAAAATATTTAAAGTTTGACACTATGAACAAAACTGGAAGAATGTAGTGGGTCAGGCCACATGTTTCCCGCTCCGCAAAAATTGCCTGCTCTCTTCAAAGTATTTCAGATTGCTAGTGCCTGTGGTATTCATGACTTGGTAAACCATGGATAACAGAAAGAGCACAGTGCTCTTTGATGCAAGACCAGGTGGAATGGAACAGCAAAGAAATCTAGGATCAATATAGATAAAACATGGGGCAAAAGTACTCAAAATTGGAATGCTTGGCTCAAGGATGGAGAAAAGCAAGGACATGTTGCTACAATAATATAGAAGCACGTTCATGCATAGAAACATAGAAACATAGAAAATAGGTGCAGGAGGAGGCCATTCGGCCCTTCGAGCCAGCACCGCCATTCATTGTGATCATGGCTGATCGTCCGCTATCAATAACCCATGCCTGCCTTCTCCCCATATCCCTTGATTCCACTAGCCCCTAGAGCTCTATCTAACTCTCTCTTAAATATATCCAGTGACTTGGCCTCCACTGCCCTCTGTGACAGGGAATTCCACAAATTCACAACTCTCTGGGTGAAAACGTTTTTTGTCACCTCTGTCTTAAATGGCTTCCCCTTTATTCTAAGACTGTGGCCCCTGGTTCTGGACTTGCCCAACATTGGGAACATTTTTCCTGCATCTAGCTTGTCCAGTCCTTTTATAATTTTATATGTTTCTATAAGATCCCCCCTCATCCTTCTAAGCTCCAGTGAATACAAACCTAGTCTTTTCAATCTTTCCTCATATGACAGTCCCGCCATCCCAGGGATCAATCTTGTGAATATGACAGTCCCGCCATCCCAGGGATCATTCAGACCACGTCTAAAATTACATTATTCTTATCGATCTTCATTTAACAAAAGGACACAGTTCATCAGTATCACAAGAGGTCTTCAAGGGTTAAACTATTCAGATAAGTTGCGCCTGTATCAATTGTGCCTGTATTCCCTGGCGATTGTCACATGGCTCATTCTCTCTTCTGGATCAGGATTTGAACCACCCACAATGTCAGTGATCAAACCTTATTCTAAGGATCCCGACCCAAAACATCGCTTTCCTTTTCCCTCCACAGATGCTGACTGACCTGCTGAGTTCTTCCAGCACTTTCTGTTTTTCTCTAAATGCCAGCATCTGCAATTTCATGTGTCTTTCCCTCTCATTCTCTTTGGGCTTGGATTGAATCTACCTGTTCCCACAGCCTGTTCCCGAGTGCTCCGTCAGTCTGACCTCTGAGCTTGTCAGGGCCAAAGGACAAAAAGGGTTAAAGCTTCACTGCAGGTGAGGGGGCACAGACTTCAGGGATTCTCATCTGGGTCCCAGCACTCTGTCTGTTCAACATTGCCCGGTAAATATCCATCCTCAGCATCAACCTGGTAGCTCTAGTCTGCATTTCCCACTGCACTCGTTTATCTTGCTTATCTGGATCTGGTCAATAAGAAATATTGCAGGGAGGATGCAGACCGATTAGAGCTATATAACATTTGATTGCAGACTTCTTTTGGCTTATGTTCAATTGTTTTTGGTATGTGAGTCAATACCCTCCTGGGAATGGTTGATTGTTGCATTATGTTGGATATGATTAATGTCCAGTCAGCTAGTAAAGAGCAGATGAATAGGTACAGTAGTTAAACCCTTCCTGGTTACCTCATTGCATTGAAGACTCTGGCATTGTAACTGTGACCTAATTATATTTTTTATTTGGTTGATTGAAGGAAACAACATGCTCCTTCTGCTGAGTCAATCCAACATTAAGTAGACTGGGATGGTCAGAGGCCCCAAAAAAGTACATGTCAATGTTATAATCAACTTTTCCTGTAAGCCTAGATGAGCAGGATTGTTCTTTGAAGCCTGCCATGGATTTACTTTCCTTTCTGAGCTATGTGTGCCTCATGGATTCGGAATCTCTAATGATGCCCATACAGACTGAAACATGAAAGACTCAGGAGCTCAAATTAAGTGGGCGTCATTTATTTAAGGCCTTTTCATGGAGGTTTGTGAACCTTTCCGCACCATTGCCTCACCTTGATTCTGGTCATCCTTACTGTGTGTTGCTTTGTCTTGAACAATGGTACAATTAAATTTCGTGTTGGACTGTACAATTTCAATCTCGCAATCTTTATCACTGTCCTCTTTGTGCACTGAGTTTGTACCTGGGCATTTCAACATTTCTCACCAATATTCACAAGATAATTCCTGGAATCATATACTTTTGTGTTTCCTCAATCTTCTTATTTCCAACCTATCAAGAGATCTTAGTAGTAATTGCATCATGCCCATTGAAGAGCAATTGGTTTGAATGCGACGTGGGCAAGTCTTGAACCCTTTTTTTTTGCATTGCTTGTGACGCAGTGTGGAATTGTCGTGCAATGTGGAATTTTCCTATATCTCAGAAGACATGCTACGTTAACTTTTCATCTACTGATAGAGCCATTTTCCATCAACTTTTTTCATCCATTCCTTCTTCCCATGAAACCCAGACAATCAGCCTCCTTGTTTGAAGTTAGGTGGTGTGGGAAAGTGGGAGATCTTTCATTCCAATGCTCTTCATTAATTGTTCCAACTGAAATCCAAACGATGAACATTGTCAGAAAGAACTTCCACTCGAAGACGTGGTGCAGCAACAAAGTCCGTGCGCGGACGTGGCGCCGACGGACGAGAAGTGGAAGCCAAATAACTGAATGGAAACAAAGCCGAAACGGCAAATAACCAAAAGCGTACGAAGCCGTAACCGAAGAGGGACACAAAAAGCTGGAGTAATTTAGCGGAACAGGCAGCAGCTCTGGAGAGAAGGAATGGTTGGCGTTTCGGGTTGAGACACTTCAGACTCAATCTTCAGGTCTGAAGAATGGTCTCGACCCGAAACGTCAACCATTGCTGCCTGTTCTGCTGAGTTGCTCCAGCCGTTTGTGACCTTCTTCGGTTAAAACAATTTACAGATTATGTGATGTTTTGTGTGTGGGAGATTATGTGTATCCCGTAGGCAACCAGACGGTAATAAACAAATCGTGCTTCTTGGGGGGGGGGGAAGTGATAAAATTGTTCGTTGTCATGCACACTTGTCATCGGCCCACCAGGGAATGTGTGTCGCCCCCCCATGTTTTTAAAGCGATTTGCTATGCCCCAAGCCGTCTGTCCCCGCGGCCAGGGTGGGGGTGAATCACCCTGGTGTGAGCGTTGGGGTCCGATGGCGGTGCATCGCGGTCAGTGACTCTGGGTGGGTGGAGGAATCAGCCTGTCTCACACCTCCGCTCCACCCGACCCACAACCCGTCACATTGCGACCGCACGGGGGGAGACGAGGCGGAGGGCGGCCGTGGCCGTGGGAGAGTGGGGGCTGTCCCGAGGGATGCGCACCTTCGGCTGCTGTTTTACAACAGCTTCCATCAGCTCCAGTGTCTCAGGACACTGAGGCCACTACACCAACAAGAAAGGTCAAGAGAAAGTCTGTCAGCCCCATTTTATCTGATGGGTCTGATGGTGAGGAAGACTCCCCTCCTGGGGATGGCTCGACCAAATGGAGAGGATGCTCCAGACTCTAATGAGCCACGACATATTTCAATTGGGGTCCAATGCCTCCAAGATTCCCAGGCAGCCTCTCAGAGACCCATACAGTGAGGAGTACACTGCGTACCAATATCAATGAGAATCACCCTCTCCAGCACCGCATTTAGAGCTGGAAGAGACCTCCCTGGAGCAAGACTCGGGAGAGCCAGGGCAGGAGGAGTCTGACCCTGTCCCTGCATATGAGCACACACCAGAGCACATGAGCAATGCTCCAGGTGTCCCGGACGTAGCAAGGAACTTCGCTATTC
This sequence comes from Raja brachyura, assembly GCA_963514005.1. The sequence continues at coordinate 65,634,087 of OY740792.1, read as the reverse complement.
CGGATGGGACTGGTGAGGCCATGGAAGAAAACCTGGCTGCCAATGTAAATTACATGGCCTCTCACCCGCTCCAGGATACAATTATGGATGAGACAGCCACAAGATATAAAACACCTGTACATTGTGCGTCACTCAAGGTGCCCACCGTGAACTCTGCTATATGGGCACAAATGAGTGCAACGATGCGTGGACAAGAAATCAGGTTTCAGCGGGTCCTCAAGTTGGTGGGAGCAGGCATCACTGCATTTGGAAAAATGGTCCAGGGGGCACCAATGTCTGGCACACAACAAGATATGCTGGCCCTGTTCTGTAACGCATATTTTGAGGTCAACTGCATAAGAAAAATAGCTATAAAGCCGACGCTGAACCCGAGATTTGCAGCTTTGTGTAGGTCCACCAACATCCAAGCCCCAGATTATTTATTTGTGGTGGACCTCCTCAAACAAGTCAAGGACCTGGAGGAAGAGGCCAAAACAATTGGTCTCATGAAGACATACGTCCCTTCTGCCAGGATGCCACCTCGCAGGTCGTTATCAGCGTGAAGGGGGTCTGATCCAGGGGCAGGGCCAAGCAGAGTGGGGCCAGTGGGGCGATGATATTACCCACCTGTGTATCCCAGCTACAACCCCAATATGGGAAGAAGGAGGACTTCAAGGCCGACTGTAGAGATACAGGTGATTCATTCTGTCCAGGATAAGATTTCTGGGGAACAAGCTCCGGTTGGGGGCAGGTTGCAATTGTTTTATGATGAATGGTGCTGCATAACATCTGATCCGTTTATACTAGACACTGTGTCAGGCTCTCGAATAGAGTTTATGTCAGGAATTGATCCACCTGTACAGAATATGCCTAATAGAATATTGTTTTTTTCTGCACCAGAAGCTCAGCAGGTAAAGGAAGAAATTACAGTTTTGTTCCAAAAAGGGGTAATTGAGAGCATGACAAACCATCCTCAACAATTTGTGTCCAATATATTCCCCAGACAGAAAAAAGATGGGGGATGTAGAGTCATTCTGAACCTAACCCAGTTAAATTCCTATGTTCAGTATAGGCATTTTAAAATGGACACCTTCAATACTGCTAAACAGCTGTTATCAAAGGGCTGCTATATGGCAACTATAGATCTGAAAGATGCATATTATTCAGTAGTAATTCATCATCAGTATCAGAGATACTTAAAATTTAGTTGGATGGGACAGCTGTGGCAATTTAAAGCATTACCCAATGGGTTAACCTCAGCTCCTAGGCTGTTCACGAAATTGTTGAAACCAGTGCTGGCGCTACTTCGGGCCCAGAATCACATGGTAATGGCTTATCTAGATTATATTTTAATCATAAGCAACACGTCAGGAGACAGCTGAGGAAGCAGTTTCAGCAACCAAACACCTGTTTGAAAGGTTAGGGTTTCTGGTCCATCCAACCAAATCCAAGTTAGACCCATCCCAAAATATTGATTATTTGGGATTTGTCATTGATTCAGTTGATATGTCAGTTACTTTGCCTCCAGCCAAAGGAAATCAGGGTGGTCTGTACGAGTCTCGTTGAAAAACAATATCCCTCCATCTGAGAAGTAGCCAGTGTAAATTGGTGGCAGCTTTCCCTGCAGTGGCGTTTGGACCTCTGCAACGAGCCAGAGAACAAGCACTTAAAGAACATGCAGGTCATTTTGATAGACCTGTGCAGTTACCAACCAGAGCCATAGCTCAATTACAATGGTGGATTATCAATATTGTACAAACGACCAAAAACATTTTGGTTCAGCAACCTTCAGTGCTTTTACAGACAGATGTGAGTGCTCTGGGATGGGGAGCTATGGACAGCGAGTCTAGCTGTGGTGGTAGATGGAGTGTGCAAGAGGATGTAATCATGCACAGGCATGGTATAAATTACTTAGAATTGCTGGGATTAAAAACTTATTGTTCAACAATGAATAATTTACATGTTCAGCTCCAGATTGATAATACCACGGCTGTGGCATATATCAATCACATGGGAGGAATAAGGTCAGTATCATGTGATAATCTGGCTAACCTCTTGTGGCACTGGTGTATTTCCAGAAACATCTGGGTCTCAGCTACCTACCTACCAGGTAGAGATAATGTGGTGGCAGACAACAGGTCACGGACATGTAATGACAACATAGAATGGATGTTTAATCCTGATGCTTTTAAAATGATTGTCAGCCGCTATGGTTTGCCAGATATTGATCTGTTTGCATCCAGGCTAAATCACCAGTTGCCTAAATACGTTTCGTGGGAACCAGATCCAGGAGCACTAGCGGTGGATGCATTCTCGCTACATTGGGGACGTACATTCTTTTATGCTTTTCCCCCATTCTGCCTGATTAGGCAATGTCTCACCAAAATAGAGCACGACTCCGCCTCAGGCGTTTTGGTGGTTCCGGACATGGTTCCCATTGGTGCTCGGAATTATGACTCATGGGAATTATGACCCATTCATGACTGTCCCCAACTGCAGTAATTTGTTGGTTCATCCAGTAACAGGGGAAAGTCATCCGTTACCTGATCGTATTAATTTGTTAATCTGCAGGTTCTGACCAGACCATTCCAAGGCCTTGGACTGTCGAATAGTAATAACTGCAGCTTGGAGAGATATCACTAAGAAACAATATGTTTCTCATATTAAGAAATGGGAGATGTTTTGTTTGCAGTCAAATATATCTTATCATACTGCAAGCATACCGGATGTATTGGAGTTCCTTGCTACATTGCATTTTGATGAACACTTAAGTTATAGTGCCATTAATATTGCTCGGAGTGCTTTGTCCTCCTATTTAGGGCAGTGTTCAGAACAACAATCTATCGGGTCTCATCCTTTAGTATCCCGATTCATGAGAGAAATCTTTAACAAAAATCCTCCTAAGCCTAGATATACAGAAATCTGGGATGTCAGTATAGTTCTCACACTGCTTCGGCAATGGGCTCCAATTACGTCATTATCTTTTCAAAAGTTAACACTTAAAGTGGTTATGTTCATGGCGCTAGTATCAGCGCATCAAGTGCAAACATTGCAATAGTTACGACTAGATAGCATGTACTCTTCTGTAGATAACATTACATTTTATGTGTATGATTTAATCAAATAAAGCAGGCCAGGAATGGCCGGAACCAAGGTAAGCTTTAAAGCATACCCTGTTGACCAAACATTATGTGTAGTTAAGCACTTGAGTCAATATATCGAGGTAACTATGAGTCTCAGAGGTTCTGAGACAGCAATGCTCATCAGCCACAAAAATCCTCATAAAAAGGTGTCAGTACAAACTATTTCTAGATGGTTAAAACAGGTTTTGGATTGTGCTGGAGCAGACACTCATGTGTTTAAATCTCACTCCACCAGGGCGGCATCAACATCCGCAACGAAGGCGTAGGACGTGCCACTAGACCAAATCCTCAGGGCCGCAGGATGGTCTAAGGAATCAACTTTTTCTAAATTTTATGATAAACCTGTCCTGACAGTGCCAGGGTCTGGGCATGCTGTTTTGAGTTCCGTTTGATTTGGTTTGCTTTGCCTTTATAAATTTCATTTGTAATTTCTCCCTGGGATAGAGGGATTTTGTTTTTTTGTTGTTATTATTTTGTCTTTTGTTTTTTATTATTAAAATAATTATTGGATAACTCGAAGCAATGTTCAATACATTATTTATTCACTACTGTGTCAACTGAAGCAGTGTGTCATATGGAATGGATCTACGCATGAAATCACAGCTTTGAAATCTTCACGTAGTCACTCACATGACTCCGAAGTAAAACAGTAAGATTAAACAAGAATTTACCAGTTTGAAGTTTGATCTTTATTTTATGAGGAGTTACAATGAGGGATTACGTGTACTCCGCTCCCGGCCCTCATAATCGCAAGGATCATCTGGTAGTTCTAGTCTTCTGAGTCTTACTATATCACTTTGGCTATAGTTTCTGTGTTTTCACGCCGCTGCTTTGAAGTATGACACGCATGCGCCTGGCGGGGCTTCTTCACGTAATCCCTCATCGTAACTCCTCATAAAATAAAGATCAAACTTCAATCTGGTAAGTTCTCATTTAATCTTGCTATTTTTGTTTATTTTTAAACACTTCCAGCTCTCCTGATTGTAAAAGTGGAAGGAAGTGACAAGCCTGTAATAGATTGGTTTGTTTAAGAACTGCAGATGTTGGAAAAATTGAAAGTAGACAAAATGATGGAGAATCTCAGCGGGTGAGGCAGCATCTATGGAGAGAAGGAATAGGCGACATTTCGGGTCGAGACAATTCTTCAGATAATGGTTGTGTTCACCATTATCTGCAGGTTCAGCCAGTCAAGAGCAATGCAGTTCTCATTTTTGCATCAAAATTGCAACACAGAAAGAGGCCATTGGCTCAATTGGTTTTGTATCCGTGCCGATATTCCGCATTAGCTTTTATTTTGCTTTAGCTCACCTTTGCACTGTCTCCTTCTGTTCTTTTCCCCATTCTCAGGAGCCTCACGGGAAAATCAGATTTAAAAAGATGAAGCACGCTGCAAAGGTGTGTAATGTATGGGGAAATGCATTCAGAATGCAAACTGGGAACATTACCACCTTGAATCTCCACTGGAGTTCCTTTGCTTGCTGGCATGACTCCACCTGTGATGCAGAAGACTCCTTTTCCAGAGCAGCTCAGCTGCTTCCTGCTCACCCCTGCCACCTTAGCTATTTCCCCAAGAAGTAACATTTGATGGGTCTACTGAGACCTACTTGAGAAATTCTCACTGCACACAAAAGATGGGAATTCAATATGAAACATTTGTCATCGTTTATGCCATGACGATATTTGCCCAGGGGGAGGGATGGGCTTGGTATTTATAAACTAATGGGCTTGAAACTCTAATGCTTGTTTTCAAGTACTGCATCAGGAATTATTAGTCAGGCATACATGCAATGTGTGCACATCTCAATGGAAATCCATTGTGGATATTTTATGGGAATTTCTTGTGCTTTCAGTAATTGAAGTGCCAATGAAATTCAATTTCTGTCAGCCCTTTGTGTTGTAAAACCTCCAGTCATTACAGAGAAGGTTACCAGAGAAGACTGAACCCATCTTCTGATCCCCCAGCTGACATCAGCTAATTAATTCTCACTTGAGTCTAATTCTGCTCTCCTTTGCCAAGTAATTTCCACAGGATCTGAGAATTATAGCTATCTGAAGTGTCCGTCTTTGAGACTCGGTACTGGCTGGCTTGAACCATCTGGACATATTTACTTAAACTCGTGTTTCCAATGGCTCCCAATAGCCGTAAAGGTCTCTCCATATGAACCTGTCAATCACCGAGACGGGCTTAGGGCCCTGGGTGACAGGCTCGGTAGACGCACTCACACTTGTGCAGTGTCACCAAGGTCTTCAGGCTAATTATAGGCTAAATGCCTGACAGGGAAAAGTTATAGGGGAAAAGACAGCTGCATGAGCCAGGGGAGAGGCGTCTTATTTCTTGTAAATCCTCTGCCCATGATATTGACCCACCACTCCACCATCTTAACTCTTTGATGACTAGCATGGATTTTTTTTTGTCATTTACACAATAACGAGGTTTTATCATAAAGAGTCAAATGATCAGTTTCTTCCTCTAGCGCTGATTCAATATTTAACAAATTGGAGCAAAATGATGCACATAAACCAGATATAACCATATAACAATTACAGCACGGAAACAGGCCCTCTCGCCCCTTCCAGTCCGTGCCGACCATTTATTTTCCCCTAGTCCCATCTACCTGCACTCAGACCATACCCCTCCATTCCCTTCCCATCCATATACCTATCCACTTTACTTTTAAATGTTAAAATCAAGCCTGCCTCCACCACTTCTGCTGGAAGCTCATTCCACACAGTGGAAAGCTACAGGTCAACATCCTCAGTAAGTTTCCCACCTCATAGAGCAAAGAATAATACCGCAAAGGAACAGGCCCTTCATCCCACAATGTTTGTGCCGAACATGATGCCAAGACCAACCTTTATCTGCCTGCGCATCATACATATCCCTCCATTCCCTGGATATTCATACGAATATCCCCAAAAAATGCTTAAGTGTCATTCTTGTACCTGCCTCTACCACTCCCACTGGCAGCGCGTTACACACACCAGCCACCCACTGTACAAAAAAAAACTTTCCACGCATGCCTCCTTTAAACTTTGCAAGTCGTATTCCACAAGATCAACATTAAATATGTTCAATATTTCATGGAATGCAAACATTAATAAAAATTCTGTGTATCCTTACAACACGATCGTGGAATCAAGGGATATGGATAGGTTGATTGGGGACAATCAGCCATGATCACAATGAATGGCGGTGCTGGCTCGAAGGGCCGAATGGCCTCCTCCTGCACCTACTTTCTATGTTTCTATGTTTCTATGATTAAAATACATGAAATATAAAAATGACAAGAGAGTAGAAAGAGATGCCAAACTTAAATGCATCACGTATTTGGACATGTTTTTTTTTAATACAATAAATAAAATTGTTGCCACCTTAAGCTTGACTGTGTGAAATGAATAGGCAGAGGGAGTACAGTTGTCATAAAAGTGATGGTATAGTTGTATAATGACTTGAAAACAGCTGTATGTTGCTCACTGGGAAGATGAGAGGGTGATCATTGGCTGCAGTTCAATTTTTGAGGACGAGGAATTAAGAGTCTCTCTATCTTACGATGGTTGTTGCCTGGCACGTATGCAGCTAGTAATATTAATGCCACGCACCTTCCCAAACCTGATTATTGCTCAGGATTACATAGAAAAGAGATTAAACTGTTCCAGTACTAGTCAAATAAACATTCCTTTCCTTGAAAACATGGTGTAAAGTCACCTTCTATGAACAACTACGATTTAACGGCTGTTGCACAGGGAGCTGTAGGATTTGACCCCACCAACAGCGAAAGGGCTACAATATATATCAAAATGATGGGCTGCGATTTTGACATGGTAATGTTCCTGCATTCATGCTGCCTTCATTCATCTCAGCGGGACAGATACTTTCTAAAAAAAACTTGGCAAGATCCTGCAATCTATTTTGTAATTATTGCATATTGAAGCCTCAGTGGACAATGGTGGAGCAAATGACTGCTTAGGTTTATTGCTGTCATATGTCTCGAGATATAGTGAAACATTGTTATTTGTGTGCTATTGAATGGAATAGCATTCCATTCAACTCCCGACGTTGGAGTTTCCATCATCCCGGCGAGACGGCCTGTACATCGGTGCGGTCCATAGCGGCGTCTGCGGACGGTTCAGCGCCCCGACCATGGGTCCACAGAACGAGGAAGGCTGACTGAACTTTTGTGCCTTCCATCACAGCGTGAAGTGCTGGTCCCACTGTGGTGGATGTTTTGTGTTTAATTCCTGTTGTGTATTTTGTTAATTCTTTCTTGCTGGCAGACTGCTCATCCTCCCAGCTTGAAAGCCACTTAATGTAGCAATGTTACAAAATTTTGAGATTTTAAAAATCAAGTCTGCAATTTATCCCATCAGATAAAGCATAAAAATAAGTTTAATTTGACATCTAATTCACTTTCATAGCTTCAGTATTAAGAACGTTATGACCATTTTCATACTCGGAAATTAGCATCTTGTTCCCCATTGTCTTTCAATTAACTTAACTCAAAAGCTGTGATCTAGAACAGTTAAAAGCCCATAACTTTCTTAAAAATTAAGAGAACTCAATGAAATTTTCAGTTATTATAGATTGAAGCATTCTGAAACAAATATGAAACAATCTTACTTGGTTGACCTGAAATTAAAGCATATAATTAGTTAGTTATCTAATTGTAGCTAATTACAAAATTCAATGAGTAGATCTAAACATCTATCCATTTCTTAAGAAAAGATAAACTTTTTTTAAATTGCCTAAGTGTCCAAATAACATTCACACAATAATCCACAATATAACATAATTTTAAAATCTCATTTTCATGAATTACTAGGCCAAATGGAAGGAATTTAGTGTTTAATGCCTATAAATTAATGGCCATCAACTAGCGAGTGGGTTTTAGTGGAATGCGGTGGATTGGAACGTTGTGGTTTGCGGTGAAGTCGGGAGGAAAAATACTGTTGGTTCATACATTTTTTTGGACCCCCTTTCGCAACATGAAAATGTGATTAAAGCCTCCCTAAAAAACAACTTTTAATATAAAAATAAACTGTGTACCTTTTTTTTTCCCCTATGCAAAATCCTTCTCATTGTCGGCACTCACGGCTTTTGAAGGTGATTTTTAAATTACTCTAGTTAATAAATAATCTAGCGTAATTTAAAAATACCTTCATGAATGAAATGTCGGAGCGATTTTTCTTCCGCAACGAAATCGCCCGACATGGATCGATTTTCCCAGTCTGCAGAAAAACGGCACTTTAAGCCCGCATCCCTCTGAAAGGCGCCAAAGTCACGCACACGGGGAGCAGCAGAACTGCAGCGCCGCTCAAGGTAAGTTTTGTAACATACCTACTTAATGTAAATAAATGTAATGAATCAAATCAGATAATATTATATATGAATACAACCAAACAAAATACAGGTTCAACAGGTTGGGCAAAGAGACAAATATCAGATTGCAGAATATAGTTTCTCAGCATTGTAGTGTAACAGTTCCAGAGAAACGGTCCAATGTCAAAAATTAGGCTGGTTGAAAATTGGAACTACACACTAGCTTACAGATGAACTGTTCGGCTGTTCCTGAGTCTCGTGGGGCGCACTTCCAAGCTTTTCTATCTTCTGGCTGATGAGAGCTGGGAGAAGTGGGAAAGGTCCTTGATTATGTCGGCTGCATTCCCGGAGCAGTGTGATGTGTAGATGGTGTCAATGGTGGGGAGTCTGGTCTGTGTGATGGACTGGGCTACATCCACAACTCTCTGCAATTTTTGGCAGTCTTGAGCAGAGCGGCGCCCAAACAAAGCTGTGTTTATGGTGGCGGAACAGTGCCGATGATGGACGCTGCTTTTTCATAGATGATGCTGAGTTTCCTGAGTGTTGTTGGGCCTGCTACAACAAAGGCAGGAGTATTCCATCACATTGCAGATTTGGTTTCTCAATTGAGGACAAAAAACTTTGGAGGTGTTAGGATACTTGATCGCTGCTCTTCTCTTATATCAAGTCACGTAATACATTGATCCCCAGGTTGGAGATGGGGTAGTCATTGATGACATTACCACTAATCTTGGTAGACACAAAATGCTGGAGTAACTCCGTGGGACAGGCAGCATCTCTGGAGAGAAGGAATGGGTAACGTTTTGGGTCGAGATTATTCTTCAGCCATGTAACTATGTCCTGAGGTTGAGATGATGGTCTCCAATAGCTATTGAGTTCAGGGCCTGTCCCACTTGGGCGTCATTTGCGTGTATTTTACGCGTCATCATTTACGCGTCACGACGCCAACGCGCGCATGGTGCACATTACGCGTGCATGGTGCGCATTACGCGCACATCTTGTGTGGTGATGTAGGCAGTATCGTGCGGTCGCGCGTGATGCCCCAGGATCTTCGCGTGACACTCATATGATGCCCAAGTGGGACGGGCCCTTTAAACAGTATAGAAACACGCTCTTCGGCCCAATTTTCCCATGCTGACCAAGATGCTATATGTTTGACCCATATACCTTTAACCCTTTGCTTTCCTTGTATCTGCCCAAATGTCTTTTAAATGTTGTTATAGTACATGTGTAACCATATCCTTTTGAGTTGTACATGACTTCAGCCTAAAGAGTGTATTTTCCCTTACGCCCCTTAACTTGAGTTTTACTAAGGGTTACTTATTAATATGGTCTGTCAACTCACATATAATTCCCCTGGAATTCAGCTCGTGTCCAACCTTGCAGACAAGTTGAATTTGTAGTGAGGTTTCAATATGTTTTTTTTTATACTTTCCATCTGCCAGAAAATATCACAATTAGAGAACTATGAGTATATAAGAATGGTCAGTCTCTTAAGGGGGATTTTGACATCTTAAATTTGAAGTTACAAAAAATATAATGAATCTACATACATTCATGAGTAACAATTCGGCCCCTTTCTGATTGATCAATCGCAGCTTGAATCTTATCCCTCAATCCAGAAATGCATAAACCTTTCTCTTGAACCGATTCATACTGTCTGTTTCAATTACTGTCCCTTATAATTTATTCCAGCACTTTTCTGGTTCTCTTTGCTTTCGTCTCTTTGCTAACTTTCTAAATAGTAGTGGCATTTCAACAGTTACATTGGGAATAATTAAATCAGACCTCTGAGAACACCTCAACTTTCTTCTTTGCAAAAGGAGCCATGAGCAGTTGGGCACCATCTATTTTACAGTATCATTTATGGCTCAATCAAAATATTCTACCGCCAAAATTCCACAGATATTTTCAATGCAATACCTTCTTTAAATCTGAGAATGGATATGTTATTTCTCTACAAAATTGTAGATGGATAAAGGGTTTGTCCCACTAGGGTGACCTAATTGCCGAGTTTAGAAGAGTTTTAAAAAATGACATGTTGAAGACCTCCTTCGACCATGTTGAAGACCAGCTTCGACTAGCTACGACAAACCTCGGAAAATTGGACACCGAATAGTGGAGAGTGGAGACGATCTCCTTCGATCTCCTTCGATCTCTTTCGACCTCCCTTTGACTATGATATAGACTATCTACAACAACCATCGATTACCTTCGACTACCCATGATTACCTACGACTAACATGCCGACCTACTACGACCTACTATGACTAAACCTGTGAGTAAAAAAGTATTCATGGCGACCTTTTTTTACTCGCGGGCATTTTTTAACATGCTGAAAAAAAGGCTTCGACCCAGCTGAGGCCTCGAATACGCGGAGACCACTCCCGAGCATGAAGGAGAGTTGCGAAGACCTCCTACGACCTTGTGTCGACCATGCTGCGAGTATGAGTCGAAGGCAAACTCGCCAGAACTCGCGGATTAGGTCGCCCAAGTGGAACAGGCTCTTAACTATTTGTATACATTGTGTATGCAAGGAAAGAATTTCACTGAGCCTAGTCACATGTGACAATAAAGTATCCCTATTCCTACTCCTACTTTGGAGGTAGAAGTTTCAAGGATTTGGGAATGATTTGTCTTATTCTGCACAAGCACTCTGTTTTCAGGTAGATAAAATGTTTGCTAGTTGAAACCAGAGCCAGATTCATTGAATGGCTTGGAGAATTTACAGAATAATTAGTTAGATCATAAAATCCAGCACAGTGCCAGATTCAATTAATAACGTAAACAGCAGAAACAGCTGGGCGATGCCACAACTGGCCCCAGAGGTGGATGAGCAAGCTGGAATTCCTGGGCCAAATCACTATCTTCTGATCACTGCTGGAATCATGCCAGTGTGAATAATATATTAAAACATAATTACATTGAACATCACTTCTGCAATTGGATGGCCTGCAAAAACTGAATGCAAATATTTAGATTGTCATTATCCAAGCTGATGATGACTCAATGTCAATCTTGCAAATTGCCTGAAGCAGCTTCGTGGTAAAATGGGGGGATGTGTGTTTAGTAAAAAAACATTTTTTGACAAATACTCAACATTTACTTTTATGCTGAGCGATCTAGTGAAAGCTTGATGAATGCAAGAGACACGCCGTGTGTGATCGAGCAGCCTTGAGGGCAACTAAGCTTTGAAAACAGCCTCCTCATCCTCGCAAGAGAGGTTCATACGTTGAGCAAGCCACGCTCCTTGCTGGCCACTCTTTGTGTCGGAAGGAACTGCAGACGCTGGTCTAAACCGACGCTACACACCAAACACTAGAGTAAGTCAGCAGATCAGACAGCATCTCTGTAGAAAAGGAATAGGTGACATTTTGGATTGAGGCCCTTCTTCAGACTGAGAGGGGAGAGGGGAGTGTGAGATATAGATGATGATGTAGGGAGATATAGAACAAATGAATGCAACATATGCCTAAAAGTAACAAAGATAAAGGAAACAGGCCATTGTTAGCTGTTTGTCAGGGTGAGAATGAGTACAGACAATGAGACTCAACAATACGACTTTGAAGCTGGTGTGATTTGGGTGGGGGAGAGATGGAGAGAGAGAGGGAATGCCGGGGTTACTTGAAGTCAGAGAAATCAATATTCACACCACTGGGCTGTGAGCTGCCCAAGCAAAATATGAGATGCTGTTCCTCCTATTTGTGTTTGACCTCACTCTGACAATGGAGGAGGCCTAGGATAGAGAGGTCAGTGTGGGAATAGAAATGGGAATTAAAGGGTCCAGCAACCGGGAGATCAGGTTGGTTCAGGCGGGCTGAGCGAAGGTGCTCAGCGAAACGATCGGCCAGTCTACATTTGGTCTCGCCGATGTATAAGAGTCCACATCTTGAATAACGGATACAGTAGATGAGGTTGGAGGAGGTGCAAGTGAACCTCTGTCAAAAGGACTGTCGGGGGTCCCTGGACAGACTCGAGGGAGGAGGTACAGCGACAGGTGTTGCATCTTCTGCAGTTGCAGGGGAAGGTACCTGGGGAGGGGGTAGTTTGGGTGGGAAGGGATGAGTTAACCAGGGAGTTGCAGAGGGAACAGTCTTTGCGGAAGGCGGAGAGGGGTGTGGATGGGAAGATGTGACTAGTGGTGGGATGCCGTTGGCGGTGCCGAACATTTTGGAGGATTAAGTGTTGTATGCGACTGCTGATAGGATGGAAGTTAAGGACTAGGGGGACTCTGTTGCAACTCGGGGGAGTGGGAGCAAGGGCGGAGCTGCGGGGTACAGAGTGGACACATGCGAGGGCTTTGTGCCTGGCTTAAGGCAGCTGCAAAGACACACACCGAATCACTCACTCACTCGCTGATTTTCACTTCTTCCTAACTACGGAACCCCATCATACCAGATTCCCATAGCACGCCTAAGGTATAAGCAATGAAAGTAGGATTTAACATACCACAATGGTAACCCAACTTTGTATGACATTAGTGTCTGATTTAAATCTAAGCCCTTTACTCTCTAATATCTAACTTATCTTTATTTTGTATATGCCCATTCATTTAGCTATTCTATTAGACTATTCAGCCAGAATTCCAAATCCTCTCAAAACCATCATATTATTTTATTGGAGGCACAAGAGATTGCAGATGTTGGAATCTTGATCCAAACCACAAAGTGCAGGAGGAACTCAACGGGTCACGTAGCATCTGGGGCGGGAATGGATGGATGACGCTTCGGGACGGGACTAAAAAATGGTACTGATCCGGAATGTCGCCTGTCCATTCCCTCCCCAAAGTATCTTCCTGATAACCATGCCTGGATCATGTGCAGGCAGATGATGTTAGGTTATCTTGGCTTCATGTTCAACGTGGACTTTGTGGGCCAAAGGGCCTGTTCTTGTGCTGTACTTTTCTATGTTCCATGGGACTCAATTCCAGTCATGATGTCAATATTTCCATGTTGTTATGCCTTTTCCTCCAAACAACCTGCCTGCCAATGGTGTCAAGTTTTTTATCCAAGTGAGAAGCACCAATGCTGGGAACCAACTGGGATGCGGCCTTCACCCACGTGGGATATTTAAGGGCCTGTCCCACTTGGTGATTTTTTCAGCGACTGCCGGCGTCATTGACTGACGTATCAGGGTCACCGAAAGATTTTGAACATTTCAAAATCCAGCGGTGACAAAAGGAAATCTTGCGACACTTGAGGAAACACCGCGCGTCAATACGTCATCACGCCCCGTCACACCGCGACTTTTTCGGTGACCTGATTAGTCAGTCAATGATGCGGAACAAATCGCCCAAAGTGGGACAGGCCCTTAACAGCACCTTGAATAAGTGGCAGCAGAAGAACAGGAAGGGCTTGTTTACTTTGGCTTTCGTCTCTAAATTCCAATCCAACAAAAAGACAAAGACTGAAAAAAATTCATCTTCCAGATGACCCATTGAAAACATTAGCCGAAGCAGTACAAAGCTGTCTCCCAACAGAGCTAAAGTCGCAGAAGTAATTAAATTAGGAAGAATATAATACTGGTGGAAATGGAAACGTTACACTGTAGCTGGCAGATGAGTCAGCCTAATAATGAGGCAGAGGTGATGAAGAACAACCAAAAGAGCTGGAAAAAGCCAGGGTTACAGCAGATGATTCCAAACTGTACCATGTCTTGAGGTAGTCCTATTTGCCTGCATGTGGCCCATAGCCCTCTAAACTCTTCCCATCCATTTATCTGTCGTTAATAACCTCAAGAAAATATTAAGTCTACGTGAGCCTGCTTCGGTCTCCCCCCTTTCCAGGGTTAATCGCTCCACTGTTTATAATGCTCTCTGCATTATGAAGTCCTCGACAATGCATTATGAACCCCATGGGCAATCACTACCAAAGTGTCTGCCCACGCAGTCAGTACACCTCTCCTACACTTGTCTCCCGTACTAAGTCACCCCAACCCCCTCCTCCCCCCCTCCCACCTCCCCTCCCTCCCCCCCCCCCACTTTTCCCTCCCAACCCCAGTCCCGTCCCGTCCCAACCCCCTGGGAAACTGAAGGGAACGACAATCAACTGCCACGGATACAAATAATGTCATACACAAGAAAAGGCAGATGCTGGTTGACAAAAAGTGAACACACGGTGCTGGAGTAACACAAAGACGCAGCAGAATTTTGGAAACGTCATCACGTCACCCATTCCTTCTCACCAGAGATGCTGCCTGCCCCGCTGAGTTAAAGAGTGCCCACGGTAGACGACTCACGAGTCACTACAGTAAACTCACGGGCTACTACGTTCTCACAACGAGTTTAAAAGTTAAACATTTTTACTTCAAGAGTAAATTTGACTCGTGGAAATCTTTCATCATGTTGAAAGATTTTCACGAGTTAACAAGTTTCCCAAGTACCTGCCGTTAGCGTTACGAGTTCCGCCGTTTCCGCTACGTTAATTCTACCTGATTACCACGAGTTTGATTTGTTTTAAACTCGGGATCACTCGTGGGTGGACTCGCACCGTGAGACAGGGCCATTAAGATTTTACATAAACAAAGGGCGGCAAAGTGGCACAACTGTTAGAGCCGCTGCCACAGCTGGGTTCCAGCCCCAATCGGGTGCTATAGGCTCAGATAGGTGTCTGGGTGCTTAATGCAGTTTGTACATTGTCCCTGGGTGATCCAGTTTCCTCCCACATCCCAAACTTGTGGAAGTTTGTAGGTTAATTGGCCTCTGTAAATTGTCCCCAGTGTGTAAAGAGTGGATGTGAAAGAGAGATAACAGAACTATCTCTAAACTAATGTGAACGGATGATCGATGGTTGTAGTCGACTTGAGGTGCAGAGGCATGTTTCTATGCTGTATCAACTCAATTAAAACATCAAATTGGATTTACAAAAACAAAAGATGCAAAAACTTGTCATAACCTGATATGTTAACTCTGTTTCTGTCTACATAGATATACTGAGCGTTTCCGCCATTTTCTATTCTTATTTCAGATTTCTTTAATGTTTATTATGTTATCTATTGCGTACTGTGTTGGCAATCATGTTGCGGTACTTCAAGTAAGAATTTCATTGTTGCTCTGCTTCGGTACATACAACAATAAAATACTCTTGACTCTTGAAGCTCCACACAGTAGTCAAGGTCGGGACTAAAGTTAGGTCTCTGGCTTTGTGAGGCCGCAGCTCCCCCAGTTATGCCATGGTGTTGCCATGAAGATCTAGGTGACATTATCCCATTTCCACTGATATAATATAACCATATAACAATTACAGCACGGAAACAGGCCTTCTCGACCCTTCCAGTCCATGCCGACCATTTATTTTCCCCTAGTCCCATCTACCTGCACTCAGACCATACCCCTCCATTCCCTTCCCGTCCATATACCTATCCACTTTACTTTTAAATGTTAAAATCGATCCTGCCTCCACCACTTCAGCAGGAAGATCATTCCACACAGCCACCACTCTCTGAGTAAAGAAGTTCCCCCTCATGTTACCCCTAAACTTCTGTCCCTTAATTCTCATGTCATGCCCTCTTGTTTGAATCTTCCCTACCCTCAATGGGAAAAGCTTATCCACGTCAACTCTGTCTATCCCTTTCATTATTTTAAAGCCCTCAATCAAGTCCCTCCTTAACCTTCTACGCTCCAAAGAATAAAGACCTAACTTGTTCAACCTTTCTCTGTAACTTAGTTGCTGGAACCCAGGCAACATTCATCATTGAAGCACAGAACTCACTGATCCAACCCACTTCCAAAATGCAACCTGTATTTATTATAACTTTGCTTTGTTAAATAAAATGTTTTCTATGTAAACAGGAGCCGATGAGAATTTCTGAGAATTGCGTTACTCTGCATTTAAATGCAGATGGCGAGTGTGTCTAATACAGTATCTCAATTGATCCTTAATAACAATTTGACAGAAGGAACAAATGTCAATTACAAAAGCCAATGAAAATATTGAATATACAATACCATGGTGTCAAAAATGTAGCTTCTGTGGACTATTTCTAATAGAAAATGTATGATTTTGATAATTCAGATCGAAATTAAATCACAGCAGTAAGTTTTGTTTGCAGTCATTACCTCCCTGGTGAATTGTATCCCAATTGTCACTGAATCAAAATGACCTATGTTTATAGCTATATATGTATACAGTTACTTGATAAGTCTTTGCATTGCCAATGTCATCTCTGCAGCAGGTGATGAATTACTTGTGAAATCTCAACTTCAGATTGGTGCAGGAGCATCAAGGCAAATGATAGATATTTTATGGCAAATGAATTAAAAAAATTTAGATTCATCGGTAATTTCCTTGTGAAGAATATCTTATATAATTCAAATCTCAGAAACATTTGCGAGGCTGCATTTATGCAAAAATATATCTGCATTCCAATGTGTGTATGAATGCCTAATTGGTCTCTATAAAGAAGGGAAAAAAAATGCTATCAGCTGTTCACAGCCTCAATGTCCCAAAGAAACATTTGATATGTGGTTGTAATGCATTTTTGTGCAGATTATGTATACATCAATCAATATTTTGCATACAGATGAAAATAAAGATGTGGATTATGTAAACAGATGGACATCTGCAAAGGTTGTGCCTCGAACTAGTGATATCATGACAGAACAATGGAATGCAATTATCTTACTTGCTATTTGCAGTTCACAAATCCTGTGACAAATCCCGTCCCTCTAAAAAGCTTTAAAACGAAAACAGGTCCAAAGATTCATTCTTGTTCTCCAAACAGCTGCAAAAAGAAGTGCAAAGCAAAATCAGATGGACAGAAGAAATGAGAACGGACTGATTTCAAATCACAAAACAATTAGAGGCTTGTGTCGGAGATTGACAAAGACACTCACAAGTTAGCTCCAGTGTTTTTGAGGTACAGTACTATCTGGCATTAACACTAATAACGAATACTGGCACCGGCTAACCATTTGGGTCCATTCACATCATGTCCCCCCCAGAGAGATGAGTTCACTTGTTGGCTGAAGAAAAGGACCCTCCAGTCTCTTGGCTGTGAATGTTAATGTACTGTGAAGAAAATGCCAATGAAGTCTGAATGCGTCAGAAGCTTTGAGCCATGAAAACCTCTGACCATTTCCTTTTACATTCCCTCTGACCTACAAATTTAATTTTCTGGAAATTCACACTTTCCATGCTTTGAGCCAGGTTACACGAGCAGATCCTCCCTTTTCCACAAAGAGGATGGCAATGAGAGCATTTCCGCAAGGAAAATAATACAAACCAATAGCCTTTTGCGTTAACCCTTTGATGATTGCGTTATTTCTACACAATAATTCATAGCACTTGTTTAGATACACCTTGAAAAGTTAGAAATCTGCTGGCTACAAGCCATTCAAATTTGTGAGATCCACCTTGTTGAAGAGTCGGATCCATCTCTGTGGTTTTGGACGTTACTTTAGACTTTAGATATATAGTGTGCAAACAGGCCCTTTGACCCACTGAGTCCATGCCGACCTGCAACCACTCCTTGCACTAACACTATCCTACACAATGGGGACAATTTGCAATTTTACTGAAGCCGATTGCCAAAGACAACTAACCTATAAACCTCTGTGTTTTTGGCTTTCACAGTATTTTGTCCATCAATCCCTGGTGCATCAATCTGTATGTTCACACTGTGACTGTGTGAGTTTCCTCTGGTTTCCTCCTGCATCCCAAAGATGTGTGCGCTGCTAGATGTGTTGGCCACTGTAAATTACCCCAGAGACAATAGTAAATGGTAGAATCTGGAGGAGTTGGCAGAACTGTGAGGAGATAAAAACAGGTTACTGAATCAATTATATAAATGGGTGCAAATGTTTCCACGCTATATAATCTGCGTCATTGCATGAACAGAATTATTTTTTTCAGATGGACACATATGCAAACGGATTCTTTCCAAAGCGGAATGCAATTTTCACCCTTCGGGGTGGAAGCAAGACTTACTTTTTGGACTCCCGGAACATCTAGGTGCAGTGTTGAATAGGGAGGGTAGCACAAAAAGGCTGCACCAGATGTATCCAGATGTATCGTTTGTGAATTTGCTTGTAACCCTTTCATCTCCCCCACTCTCACCCCATCCATTCATTTGCCATTATCCCTATTGGCCACCCATCTCTGGTCCATGTAAAAAAATGCACCAGCCTTTTAGTGGAGCCTCAAGGTTTACCGAAGATAGACACAAAGTGCTGGAGTAACTCAGCGGGACAGGCAACATCTCTGGAGAGATGGAATGGGTGACGTTTTGGGTCGAGACCCTTCTTCAGATGAAGGGACTCAACCCGAAACGTCACCCATTCCTTCTCTCCCGAGATGCTACCTGTCCCGCTGAGTTACTCCAGCACTTTGTGTCTATCTTCGGTTTAAACCAGCATCTGCAGTTCCTTCCAACTTCAGGTTTACCATTGGGTGCACGGGAATTTCCAGACCAATATACTTATGACCTGTTGTGATTTACTAAAGATATATTGGAAAATATTCTTCTACTTAACATTCAAGTTTAATGGACTGGATAATGCTTCATTCCAGCCAGTGATTGCAGTGAGAACCACTTCTTCTTTCGTGTCCATCATCTATGCTCCAGATGTTGGGCCAGCCTCTTGCAGAGTGGACAGCTTTCTCGTTTGCCACCTCTAGATCTTCCAGGTAGCATTGTTCATCAAGAAGTGGGCATCTTAGTAGGTGTGGGCATGGTTTGTACAGATGTTCCACATTCACGTTCTGTGTCTCCCACATCTGCATCGCCCCATTTGCTCACATTGGTCTTGCATCGACCCAGCCCTGTACGAAGCCTATTGAGGGACTTCCAGGTCTTCCAGTCTCACCTGGGACCAGGTGGTAGCTGTTCCTTGGTTGCAATTGGCATCTTTACGTTGTGGTGGTTTTCACTGCCGTTTCTGTTCCCACAAGGCTAGTCTGGTTGCTTGAGGAGACTGTGACAGTGGCTGGACTGTGTGAAGGAAGCTCTTTCTCGACTTCAGCCGTTTTGGAGCTGGGTGATGGGAGTGACAGGAATGGCGGGTGCCCCAACTTGCCCACTACGTTCAGTTCTACCAGCAACTGATCTGCGGATTCCTGGTGGAGCAACACCGGCCAAGACATGCAAGCTATCCTCATCCGTTGTTTTAGGCAGCCAGTGATGCATCTGCAGCTGTCATTAAGGGCGGTAACAGCTTTCTTTGCATGAGAAGATCTCTCCCAAACAGGACAAGCATACTGAGAACCACTGACTACATCCTTTGGATGGGTCAGCAAGCCTTGGACTTCCATGCTTGTTGGTTTTTAATGTAGGTGACCAGCAGTGGATGTGTCCACTTCAAGACACAAGAAACTGCAGATGCTGCAATCTTGAGCAAACCACAAAGTACTGAAGTAACTCAGTGGGTCAGGCAGCATCTCTAGAGCGGATGAACCGTGACATTTTGTGTCTGGATCCTTCTTCAAGCTGATTCATACTTGCATAGCTGGTGCATTAGCACCCAATTGATTTTAAAGAATTCACTTCTCCAGGGTTAAAAGGTAAATATTAAGTTTTGTTTTCAGTATTTAATTGTATCTTTATGTTTTGGATTAATTTCTTGAACCTTAAGGCACTTTTTATTAAATATTATTTACATTTTTTAAAATGTATCCAATTATCCACTCTATCCAGGCCTTTCACTATTCAGCAAGTTTCAATGTGGTTCTCCCTCATCATTCTAAACTCTAGAGAGTACAGGCCCAGTGCCGTCAAACGATCATCATATGCTAACCCAATCATCCCTGCGATCATTCTCGTAAACCTCCTCTGGACCCTCTCCAGCGGCAGTGTTAAGGTTCGTTTTTACTTCAAACAGATAACGGCACAAAAGTTAGTAATACAGTAACGTCTTTATTTTGCCAGGTGGGATCAACTCTCACAGTATGTAAAATATGGACTATCGAGTCTCTCGTTCTCCACACACAGAGGTAATGTTCAAGCACATATATTTATACCCCAATAATCAGCAATTCAGCAATTCTTTATCTTACACAGCATTGTACAGCCTCTTGCCTGTTAAAATCAGAGGATTGACAGGTTCTTCCGACAGAGAAAAGGTTAGCCCATGTATGGTTATGCTGAAGGAGATATTTTTTGCAGATTCAAGCACTCTTGTTTTTTGACCTTGTTGATTTATTTTTTGTACGTTATAATCTGTAGAGTAAAGGGCAGGAACCGGGTTGTCTGAACATCTTTCTGATTGTTTATATCATAGAGCAAAACATTCATGTTATTATGCTATAATCTCGCTAGTGTTGGAGAAGAAAGGCAAAAATATTCATGTTATTGTGCTGAATTCTCACTGGTGTAGTAAGAGAAAGGTTAGGCATTCATTTTATTGCTGCTAAATCTACAGCAGATTCCATTTTGTAACTTCTAAATCGTTAAAATCTTTCAGCAGCACATCTTACCTCAAAATACTCCACATGTGGTCTGACCAGTGCCTTATAAAGCCTTAGCATTACAGCCCTGTTTTATATTCTAGCCCTCTCAAAATAAATGCTAGCATTGCATTTGCCTTTCTTACGACCAATTCGATTTGCGAATTAACTTTTTGGGAATCGTGCAGCAGCACTCCCAAGTGCACTTCTGATTTCTGGATTCTCTCCCATTTAGAAAATGGTCTACGCCTTTATTTCTACAACCAAAATGCATGACTCCACACTTTGCTGCGCTGTATTCCATCTGCCACTTTATATCCCATTCTCCCAACCTGTCCAAGTCCTGCTGCTGAGTCTCTGCTTTCTCTACACTACCTGCCCCTCCAACCTATCTTCGTATCATCTACAAACTTGGCCACAATTACTTCAATTCCTTCATCCAAATCATTGATATACAACGTTAAGAGCAGCGGCCCCAGCACAGACCCCCGCGGAACTCCACTAGTCCCTGACAGCCGACCAGAAAAAGCCCCCTTTAATGCCACTTTCCGCCTTCTGCCACCCAGCCAACATGTTATCCATGTTAATACCATGGGCTCTCATCTTCTTTAGCAGCCTCACATGTGGCACCTTATCCTCCTGAGTTACTCCAGCACTGTGTCGTTTTTTGAGGTCATACGGCGATCTATCCAAGTTCATAATCAGTCAGATGAAACGGAAGAGGAGTTGAGGTTGTGGCAGATCGGCCCTGATTATATTGAACGGCAGGACAAACTTGTGGTGCAAGCTTCTATTTTCTTATGAATGTGTGCATCCAAGCTCCTCGCTACGGAGGTGAGATATCCGGCAAATGCCCTCTCCTTGGAGATCTGATGGCTCTGCATCATTGCGGCATACCAGGCATTTCTTTGTAAGTCTCCATAATAGAATTGCATCTTTCAAATTATAGATAGAGAGGGAATGTGAAACTGTATCTGCATCCATATTCTAATCCCTTCTAATGGATAAATGTAATTTATTTGGCAAATGTGATACAATGGGTTATTTTCAAAGGTGTTTATGTCAGTGGTCAGACCAGATCTGCAGATGGGTCAATGATACTGAGCTAGTCGTAATATTTGTGCAACTGTGCAGCTGACGTTACAGCCTTCAGATTGTTTTATTTCACACAAGATGTGCAGATGAAGATGACTTCTTATGATATTGTTGTATATCCTCTCTACTGACAGCCCTAAAGAGTATAAAATCATGGAAATTACAAAATAAACGTAAAGGCTTAATAAGTGATCTATATACCAATAAAGGTTGCATTGGTTCTGGTGAGCCTTGAGGTGTATTCAACCGACCATTCACAACAGACTGTGACTATTCTTGCAATCTGAAGTGGAGATTGGTATATAAGATTCTGGGCTTTGCGATTTATGAGATGGCTTTGCGTGCATGATGAAACATGTTGTAGTGGTGAGCGTCAAGCCAGTCAGTCTCAGGTTACCGAAATATTGCCAAACCCGATGGCATGGTCTCTTCCACTTCTGGGCCACTAGCAGGACACAGGGCAATGAAAACTGCTCACTCCTTCCCCGCTTGCACTATCAGCAACATTGAATTTCTTCTCTTTGTAGGGTTTTGCAAGATGTGAGGCAGCACTGTGGTTATTGTTCATTTTAAATCATTCTCAAAATTGCTCACATCTTTTGAAAGACAAATGGTTGCAGAACATAACTCTCCCTCTATCCGAAGAAATGGAACTGGTGCTCACACTCTCAGTAGATGAACTTGCTCTCTGATTATTTTATTAAATATTAAAATAACTTTCTTCCCATCCTTTTCCCCTCCTTGTCTACAATATAAAATATCTACACCTGTAGATAATCGCAGGAAAATATTCATCAATATAAAAATTATTAACGTCAGAATAACATTGAATTTAAATAACTTTTAACATTGAGTCAGAGAACTCTATAGAACGGAAACGTTCACCTGGTCCACGCCGACCAAGTTGTCACATTGGCTTTGTCCCATTCTTCTGCATTTGGCCCATGTCCTCCAAACCCTTCATACTCATAGCTGATCTATATCGGTGAGACCAAGCGGAGGCTTGGCGATCGTTTCGCCGAACACCTCCGCTCGGTCCGCAATAACCAACCCGACCTCCCGGTGGCTCAGCACTTCAACTCCCCCTCCCATTCCGTACCCGACCTCTCGGTCCTGGGCCTCCTCCACGGCCAGAGTGAGCAACACCGCAAGTTGGAGGAACAGCACCTCATATTCCGCTTGGGGAGTCTGCATCCTCTGGGCTTAAACATTGAATGTTCTCAATTCTGTTAACACTTGCTGCCTCCTCCCCTTCCCATCTCTCCCTCAGCCCTCGGGCCCTGGCATTCCCTCTCTCTCTATCTCTCCCCCACCCAAGTTGCACTAGCTTCTCATTTTCACACGACAAACAGCTTACAATGGCCTGTTTCCTTTATCATCGATACTTTTTTGCATATCTTTCATTCATTGTTCTTTATCTCTCCACATCACCATCTATATCTCTCGTTTCCCTGATCCCTGACCAGTCTGAAGAAGGGTCTCGACCCGAAATGTCACCTATCTCCTTCGCTCCTTAGATGCTGCTGCACCCGCTGAGTTTCTCCAGCTTTTTGTGTACCCTTCATACTCATATGTCTGTCTAAATGTCTTTTTAAATGACAGAAATTGTGCAATGGCCTTGATCAAAAATTTAGTGGTGGAAAAATGAGAATCTTGATAAGATAAAGGCAGCACACATATTATCCAGAGATAATGCAATTTCTCACCATTCAGCTCTGGAATGGAGCTGAAAGGAGGCTATACTTGTAATGAGCACAGGCAGGAACTAAAGACGCTAAAACTAGCGTGATGAAAAGATGATAACATCCCCATCACTTTCAATGCTTTTAATTTGGGATGCGCTACAGTATGCGCTGCAAACAAGCTTGCCCTGGATCACACATTCACATTAAGCTCTCACGACGTGAAACATTTGTAACACTGCCAATTTTTTTTTTCCATGTGTGCAGTTGGTGTTATGAGGAGATTGGAGGAGGTTATATTTGGAATGGTTGTTACGTCCAACTGTGAGCATGTCATCCGAGAAGTTGTACTCATATTTCTGTTGACGACATCTAAGATTTAATTAATATTTTTTCCATGCTCTTTTGGTTATTACAAGCCCCTGTTGCTCTTTTGATGACCTTTAACCTGGAGAATGCTGAGAATATTGTGCGTCTAGTTTAGAATATGAAGTCATAACACAATAAAAATAATATTCATCACTTGGTTATTAATATCAAATAGTAATATCTGTCTGATATTTAGTATTGATGTATTTGTGGTTCCAAAGTGCTAAAGGTATGGGAGATAAAATAGGACTTCATTCCTTGGAAGGCATGTAGTTGAGGGTTGATCTTCCAGAGGTGTCTAAAGTCATGATTGCGAATAGATACGATGAATGCAGAGAGTTTATTTTTCCCCAGGGTAGTGGAATCAAGAACTGTAAAGTGAGAGTGGAATGAATACATAGCAACCTGAGGGGTAACTTGTTCCAGAGGGTGGTGGGTGTATGGAAAAGCTGCCAAAGGAGGTAGTTGAGGCAGGTATAATAACATTTAAAAGACATTTGGATAGGAAAGGTTTAGTGAGATGTAGGCCAATTGTGGGAAAATGGGACCAGCTTAGGTGGAGGATATTGGTCAGCTGGGCGAGTTGGGCAAAAGGCCTGTTTCCATGATCCATTGGATAAGGTCCCACATAGGAGATTAGTGGGCAAAATTAGGGCACATGGTATTGGGGGTAGAGTGCTGACATGGATAGAGAAGTGGTTGGTAGACAGGAAACAAAGAGTAGGGATTAGCGGGTCCCTTTCAGAATGGCAGGCAGTGACTAGTGGGGTGCCGCAAGGCTCGGTGCTGGGACCGCAGCTATTTACAAAATACATCAATGATTTGGATGAAGGAATTCAAAGTAACATTAGCAAATTTGCAGATGACACAAAGCTGGGTGGCAGTGTGAACTGCGAGGAGGATGCTATGAGAATGCAGGGTGACTTGGACAGGGTTGGGGGAGTGGACAGATGCATGGCAGATGAAGTTTAATGCAGATAAATGTGAGTTTATCCACTTTGGTAGCAAAAACAGATTACTATCTAAATGGCGTCAAGTTGGGAAAAGGGGAAGTACAATGGGATCTAGGGGTCCTTGTACATCAGTCTATGAAAGTAAGCATGCAGGTACAGCAGGCAGTGAAGAAAGCAAATGGCATGTTGGCCTTTATAACAAGAGGAATCGAATATAGGAGCAAAGAGGTCCTTCTGCAGTTGTACAGAGCCCTAGTGAGCCCACACCTGGAGTATTGTGTGCAGTTTTGGTCCCCTAATTTGAGGAAAGACATTCTTGCTATTGAGGGAGTGCAGCGTAGGTTCACAAGGTTAATTCCCAGGATGGCGGGACTGTCATATGCTGAGAGAATGCTGAGAGAATGGAGCAGCTGGGCTTGTACACTCTGGAGTTTAGAAGGATGAGAGGAAATCTCATTGAAACATTTAAGATTCTTAAGGGCTAGTCTATCTATAACTCATGTTAGAATACAATTGCTTTAGATCAGGCAGTAATGGCCAAGCATCAATCAATTCTGAAATTTGTTCTCTGACCTCTAAAGGCCTCCAAAGTTTGATCACCCTTGTTCTCTCTCATGCTTTTACATCAACTAATACCACAGCCCAATAAAATGCAAATCTTGAAAATATTAATTCTGCAATCTGGGACAGTTTTAATCGTAGTCCCAACAGTTCAATGGAAACTACGCCTGAGAAACTATGCACTAGTTTCTTTGACAAAGGGTTGTTGGCCTTCATTTTAATAAATTATATTTTAACATGATTGCAGAACACAGGGAAGATGGAAAGAGACGGGAAACACCAGTAAGCTATGGCCATTTGGAATAAAGCTTGGCCAAATTGCCTTTGCACCAGACTTTGTGTTGGTGAACACAGTCGGCCTTGCCACCCAAGTGTCATGATGTTCGATTTCTCGTCCGCTTTGCACCAGTTCCCTTGAGTGGTCATTGGGCAGTATCCCCTCAGTTCGACATCCATTTACTTGCGATGAGGTCCTGCTAACCTGCAGCCTCAGGAACCTCCTGCCTCTGGGACCTTGTGCCTCATAGTCCCTCAGGGACCTTTTGGCTCTGGGAACCTCCTACTCCAGTGGGAGCCTCCCTCGTCCCATCCACAATGGGGCCCCTGTGGACCCTTCCTCCTCTGGGCCCATTCGGCCCCATGGACCCTCACACCTCTGGGGCTCTCACACCTCAGGGATCCTCCCGTCTCCGGGGGCCCTCATTCCTCAGTGGCCCTCTTCCTCCTGGGCCCTCCAGCGCTAGGGACTCTCTCTCCTCGGGGTCCCTCTAGCCTCTTCCTCCTCCGAGGCCCACCATTCCTCTCCAGTGGCCTTTGCCCCAGACACACCATGGATCCATCCACCCCACGAGCCCTCTAGCCCCTTTCTCCATTGTGGGCCTCCCTCCTTCTCCAGTGGCCCTCGCCCCAGGGACCATCCCACCATGGAGTTTCTGCACCATCGCACTTCTGACTCCCTCTCGAACCGTTTTCCTCCAGGTCCTGCTCTCTCATCACTGATGGCCCTCACCCTAGCAACCCGTCCCACCTCAGATTCTATCTGGGCCCTTGTGCTCCATGGCCCTCTCTCCTCAGAGTCCTTCTAGGCCCTATATCCTCCGCCCTGAGGACCCTCTGTCCCATCTCCGATGGCCCTCATGCCAGAGACCGTCCCACCTCACAGTCTCTCTGGACCCTCCCACCCCACGAGCCCTTCTCCCACCCAGGCCCTCCCAGGCCCTCCCACCCCAGGGGCCCTCTCTCCTCAGAGTCTCTCTAGGCCGTCCCTCCCTCTAATCGCCGGTGGTCCTCTCTCCTCTATGGCCCACGCACCCCATCGTCAGCTTCGAGAAGGTTCCGAGGCTCGATCATCAATCTTTTATGATTTGCTCAGTCTGCAAAAAAATGTTCCAAATCAATTATTTCATGTTTCGTGCCTTCCTTTCTCTGAAAGAAATCAATCTAGAAAAATTGTCCAGTCCAGTTTTCAAGAAAGGAGCGAGAGAGAAAACGGGGAATTACAGACCAGTTAGCCTGACTTCGGTGCTGGGAAAGATGCTGGAGTCAATTATTAAGGGGGTAATAATGGGACATTTGGATAGCAGTAAAAGGATTAGTCCAAGTCAACATGGATTTATGAAAGGGAAATCATCCTTGACTAATCTTCTGGAATCTTTTGAAGATGTAACAAGTAAAATGGATGAAGGGGAGCCAGTGGATGTAGTGTATCTAGACTTTCAGAAAGCCTTTGATAAGGTCCCGCACGGGAGACTGGTGACTAAAATTAGAGCACATGGTATTGGGGATAGGGTGTTGACATGGATAGAAAGTTAGTTGACAGACCGGAAGCAAAGAGTAGGAGTGAACGGGTCCTTTCCAGAATGGCAGGCAGTGGCGAGTGGAGTGCCGCAAGGCTCGGTGTTGGGGCCGCAACTGTTTACCATATATATTAATGATTTGGAAGAGGGAATTAGGAGCAACACTAGCAAGTTTGTGGATGACAGAAAGCTTGGTGGCAGTGTGAACTGTGAAGAGGATGTTAGGAGGTTGCAGGGTGACCTGGACAGGTTGAGTGAGTGGGCAGATGCGTGGCAGATGCAGTATAATATAGATAAATGTGAGGTTATCCACTTTGGTGGCAAAAACAAGGGGGCAGATTATTATCTCAATGGGGTTAGGTTAGGTAAGGGGGAGGTGCAGCGAGACCTGGGTGTCCTTGTACACTGATCACTGGAAGTTGGCGTGCAGGTACAGCAGGCAGTGAAGAAAGCTAATGGAATGTTGGCCTTCATCACAAGAGGATTTCAGTATAGGAGTAAAGAGGTTCTTCTGCAGTTGTATAGGGCTCTGGTGAGACCACATCTGGAGCATTGTGTACTGTTTTGGTCTCCTAATTTGAGGAAGGACATCCTTGTGATTGAGGCAGTGCAGCATAGGTTCACGAGATTGATCCCTGGGATGGCGGGATTGCCATATGAAGAAAGATTG
The DNA here is from genome assembly GCA_963514005.1 of Raja brachyura. Next base: position 65,606,142 of record OY740792.1, on the reverse strand, counting down.
AAAAGACTAGGCTTGTATTCACTGGAGTTTAGAAGGATGAGGGAGGATCTTATAGAAACATATAAAATTATAAAAGGACTGGACAAGCTAGATGCTGGAAAAATGTTCCCAATGTTGGGTGAGTCCAAAACCAGGGGCCACAGTCTTAGAATAAAGGGGAGGTAATTTAAGACTGAGGTGAGAAAAAACGTTTTCACCCAGAGAGTTGTGAATTTATGGAATTTCCAGCCACAGAGGGCAGTGGAGGCCAAGTCACTGGATGGATTTAAGAGAAAGTTAGATAGAGCTCTAGGGGCTAGTGGAGTCTAGGGATATGGGGAGAAGACAGGTACGGGTTATTAATAGGGGACGATCAGCCATGATCACAATGAATGGCGGTGCTGGCTCGAAGGACCGAATGGCCTCCTCCTGCACCTATTTTCTATGTTTCTATGTTTCTATGTAATTTATTTCTCATCTCCCCTTTTCGTATTATATTTGACATGTGATGAGGTACATCTGATATGCTGATCTCATCTGGTATTTGAGTAAAGTAAATGGGGCTTCCTACTTAATGTGGCAAGTCATTTCAACAGAGTTTTGAATATATTTGTCTAACTTATACTCTACTGCGTGCACTGGGTGTGTGGGCATGGGAACAGATTTTTGTTGGAATAAAGACCATTTTTAAAGTATTAGGTCCATAAGGATCCATTACTATATTACAACATAATTTCAACAATACGAAGCGTTATATTGTCAACATAAGTCAATCACTATACAATAATAAATTTCAAAAGAAACATATCACAGCCTTTTACCCTCCTCCGGAAGGTTATAAGCATTTGCCTTTCCTTTTGTTTTCTAATTTTAAGCTACGGAGCTCTTTCCACACTTTGGGGAAAAAAGCTACCAATTAGTATCTATGTGGCCAGATCCAAATTGTTCAGGCTGTCTGCTCCTTGCAATGTGAACCTTCTCCTCCACGCATAAATGAATGTTAAAGGCCTCGGTTTGCTTGTTCTCTGACTGCTCAAATGTTTTTTGTTGCCTCAGCCCCAAGCCACCAATGACCTTGCCTCTTGATAAAACAGGGGATTTGGAAATTAACCAGAAACATTTTAATCTAAATAATAGCTCAAACACATCTCACAATACAAAAGGAAATGGACGTACAAAATCTGCTGTGAATCAAGAGAGAGGTGCACATTTTATTTTTATGACCAGCATGTGTCAACCAGCTTGCAATACTTTTGTAAGCAAAGAGTAGAAAACAGAAAGTGATGATAAGGAACTGATCAGCGAGTGTGTGGGTACTCTAAGTTTGTTTCTAGTTGCATTTTAGTTGGCAGTCACGGTGGTGCAGCGGTAGAGTTGCTGCCTTGCAGCGAATGCAGCGCCGGAGACCCGGGTTCGATCCCGAATACGGGTGCTGTCTGTACGGAGTTTGCACGTTCTCCCCATGATCTGTGTGAGTTTTCTCCAAGATCTTTGGTTTCCTCCCACACTCCAAAGACGTACAGGTTTGTAGATTAATTGGCTTGGTAAATGTAAAAATGATCCCAAGTGAAAGACCAAATTGAACAAGATCTTCCCAACTGTCTCCCCTCTCTGTGAAAAACGTAATTTCCAAGAAGATATCCTAACCCATTATTTTGTAACCTGTGCAAAAATACAAAATTTCTGGATGGGAATATTCAATACCATTTCTAAAACACTCAAAATTCAATTGGAGTCAGATTCAAAATTAATAATATTGGGAATGTCAGAGGGCTGACCTAAGTTAACGATATTCCAAAGACGCTACCTTGACTACGGTTTAGTAAGTGCGAAAAAACTTATACTTAAATTCTGGAAAAAAAATAACAGTCCCTACAGTGAAGATGTGGATCACATAAATGACCGAGGCACTACATTTCGAAAAAATAAGGCTTGTTTTGTCTGACAAATCAGATTAATTTTCCAAAAAATGGTCTCCTTTCATTGAATTTCTTCAACAACAGAATGGTTGAACATAAATTCAAAACCGACGCTAGGGTGGAGTGAGCGGGTATAGGGAAGGGTAGTCTTTCTTTTTTTTCTATCTTTTCTTTTTCCTTTCGTCATCCTTTCCATTTTTTTCCTTTTTTCTCTTCTATCCTATACTATTATATTCTAAACTAATCAGCAACCTTTGGTGACTTTGGTTTACCATGGCACCAGTTTGGAAAACGTAACTATATTTTTTAGAAGAACTAATGTAAATTTAGTTTATGGAATTCCAACTCTTATTAGCATTATACGAGTACATTAACAAACTGCCAGTAGACATAGAGACATAGAAAATAGGTGCAGGAGGAGGCCATTTGGCCCTTCGAGCCTGCACCGCCATTCAATATGATCATGGCTGATCATCCAACTCAGTATCCTGTTCCTGCTTTCTCCCCATACCCTCTGATCCCCTTAGCCACAAGGGCCACAGCTAACTCCCTCTTAAATATAGCCAATGAACTGGCCTCAACTATCTTCTGTGGCAGAGAATAGTAAGATTGAACGAGAACTTACCAGTTCGAAGGTTGATCTTTATTTTATGAGGAGTCGAAGTGAGGGATTTCGTGAAGAGCCCGCCGGCGCGCATGCTCGACATACTTCAAAGTAGCGGCGTGGAATCACAGAACCAACAAAAGAAATGACTTCGCATAGTATGATTGAATTGACTAAGATTACCAGATGAAGGTGATTGAGGGTTGGGCGAGGAGGGCACGAAATCCCTCACTTCGACTCCTCATAAAATAAAGATCAACCTTCGAACTGGTAAGTTCTCGTTCAATCTTACTATTTCATTTCGGAGTCACGTGAGTGACTTCGTGAAGACTTCAAAGCTTCTGTGATTACACGCCCTGGACCACGTCCATGCTTACACACCACTACCAGGGATGGATGGGAGGAACAAACTTGCTCAATAGTTCATACTGCAAAACAAGAGCATATTTATTAATAACAAATCAAAAACCCCTCATGCAGGGACATCTCCACGTTCTTGACCTGCATTCAGCACGGCTTCTGCGAACTGTAGAGGAGCAGCAACAGGCTTGTTATAAAAACGCTGGAACACAGCTTCATTCGCCCATCCTGCTGTGGCGAGAATTTGGTCCATGGCCACCTCCATGACCCTCGCCGCTGACGTCGATGCAGCCCTGGTGGAATGAGACTTGAACACATTAGTGTCGATACCTGACTTACCCAAGACGACTCGAAGCCACCTGGATATCGTCTGGACTGTCACTCGATGATGAGGTCTCTTATGAGTGACCAGCAGGTATCTCTCCATTCCTCTGATGCGTGCCGTCACTCTGACATAGTGGCGGATATGTGAGGCTAAACATAGCCTAGCATCTGCGGGGTATGCCGGGAACTTCAGCTGCAGCCCTGTGCACCCAGGTCTATGCTGCTTTAGTAGCTCGTCAACGAAAAAGACTACTTCTGTAGGGGTAGATGTCATTCTGTCGACACGCAGTTTGTGTAGTGTCTGTACCCTCTGAGCTGAAGTCAGCGCTAGTAACATCACCAACTTCATGGTGAGTTGGTCCAGTTGGAGCCCTTCCATGGGAGACCACGTCCTGAGCAGGGTTAATACGTCCCTGACATCCCAGGTGATATTATAGCGTGGTGTAGGCGGATTCATATTGAATATACCCCGCATGAGTCTGGACACTAGCCTGTTGGATCCTACCCCAATCTTGAGGTAGAATGATAGCGCACTTCTGGCGCTATTGATGGCACTGTAACTTAAGTGTTCATCATGGTGCAACCCCGCGAGGAATTCCAGGACGTCGGTTATTGTCACGTCATCGTACGTGATGCGAGAGCGGCTGCAGTAGGCTTCCCACTTCTTAATATGCGAGCGGTATCTTCGCCTTGTGGACTCTCGACACGACGCCCCGATGGTATCCATGGTCCGAGCCGAGAGGCCGTATTGGACTAACGGCCTGTTCAGAACCTGCAAGCCAACAAATTTAAATAGCCATGGCAGGGATGTGGCTCCCCTGAGACAGGGTGAGTAACCAATTGTGGGCAACCCTTCAAAAGGACCCAAGGTTCGTTGAGCATGTCAAAGACCACCGGATACCAAGGCTGTGTGGGCCAGTTGGGTATAATAAGGATGCCCTTGGCAGCATCTGCCTGAATCTTTCGCAATACCCGACTGATGAGGCAAAACGGAGGGAAGGCATAGAAAAACCAATTCCCCCAGTCCAGCGAGAATGCATCTAGCGCTATTGCCCCAGGATCTGGTTCCCATGAAATGTAGGCTGGTACCTGATGGTTCAACCGTGACGCAAAAAGGTCAATGTCCGGTTTACCAAATTTGGCTGTGACTTTAGAAAAAATCTCAGGATGCAACATCCATTCAATGTTGTCATTAAATTTGCGTGACCTGGTGTCCGCCACAGTATTAAGCTCACCTGGCAAATAGGTAGCTGAAATCCAAATGTCTCTTTGAATACACCAGAGCCAAATTGAGTTAGCCAATTTGTCACACGAAACTGACCTGGTACCACCCATATGGTTTAAATATGCCACAGCTGTGGTGTTGTCTATTTGGAGACGGACGTGTGCTCCAACAAGCTTGGAACAATATGCACGAAGTCCGTGGAATGCTGCCAGCAACTCCAAATAGTTAATCCCTTGAGTCAACAACATCGATGCCTCAAGGGTGTCCCATCTGCCCCCACAACTAGAGCAATTATCAGTAGCTCCCCAGCCATTGGAGCTTGCATCAGTCTGTAAATATACCACCGGATTAGCCTCCCTGACAGGCTTGAATGAGTTGCTAATGTGACACACCCACCATTGCAACTCAGTTATCGCTTCGGACGGCAGCTGCATTGATCGATCGTAATGACCAGCGTTCCGTTTTAACGCCGTAATTTTAGCTCTTTGCAAATTCTGATAATGCAAAGGTCCATATCGTGCTGCCGGAAACAAAGCCACTAGCTTGCCAATTACTGTGGGTGTATGCCGAATCGATGGTATATTGGTGCCAATTAAATCTCTGCACACCTTAGTGACTTCCTCAATTTTGTTAATTGGTATAGTTATCCTCATGCTCATTGAGTTCACCGTGAACCCTAGGTAATTAATTACCTGGGCAGGGCAGAACTTCGATTTCTCTGGATGGACAATGAATCCTAATTGTTGAAATATATTGACAGCAGCTGCAACACCCTGTTCAGCCAATTGCAGGGTGTGGCCCACAATAAAGACATCATCTAAATAGGCCATGACTATATGATGTCGTTGTCTCAAATAAGCCATGATTGGCTTCACCAATTTAGTGAACAATCTAGGGGCTGTAGTAAGCCCATTAGGCAAAGCCTTATACTGCCAAAGTTGCCCCATCCAGATAAATTTCAAAAACCTTCTATCATCTTTCTGGATGGATACTGAATAATATGCATCCCTCAAATCAATGCATGCCATAAAGCAGCCATGAGAAATCAATGATTTGGCTGTTTCAAACGTATCCATTTTAAAATGAGTATATGTTACAAACGTATTCAAACGGGTTAGATCAATAATGACACGACAGCCTCCATCCTTCTTAGGTCTAGTAAATATGTTCGAAACAAATTCAATTGGCTCATGCACCGTTCTCTCAATCACACCCTTCTGTTCCAGACTTAAAATTTCCTTGTAACCTGCTGCCTGTTCTGCAGCAGACAATTTGAACGTACGACCAGGCATGTGCTGGGATGGAGGAATGTCGCCATTAATAAACTCAATTTTATGCCCCTGAATATTCCGCAACACATACTCATCACCAGTAAAATTACCCCATGCATCCGAAAACAACCGTAAACGACCACCAACATGGGAAGTTAAACAGAGAGAAAAAAGAGAACCAGACCCCCTCACCTCCGTGGTTACCGGCGGTCCTTGACCCGTGTGGGTGGCCGTGGAGGTGCTGGGTTGGCTTGAGGGCGCGGCGTCTTCGATTTCCACAAAGGTCTCTGCCGACCCTGTCCTAAAAAAGACCCTTGGTGCTGGTTCTGGTGCTGTTGTCGTTGTGGAGCTAGAGGGCGAGTCCTCGTCGAGGCACCGGCCGACCCTCGTGAGCGAATGTATGGAGCTTTTGAGCCTGACGGTGTGGGGGCACTCTGAGAGCGCATGATCCCCACCGTTTTGGCTTGTTCGTCAAGCTCTTTGACTCTCTTCGAGAGGTCCTCACCAAAGAGCTGACGGGGCGGCGGCGGTGGTTTGCACAATCCTGCAAACTTCGGGTTGAGTGCTGGGCGGATGCTGTTTTTGCGAAACCCGTTGATTTCGTGCTGGGTCGCGCACAATAAGGCCAGAGCATCTTCCTGGTCCAAATTCAGTTCGTCCCCGTCCACCGACCGCGCAAAGGCGGTAATACCGGCCGTGAGGAGTTTCAGGATCCACTGCAATTTTAGCTCCTGTTGACGGATAGCCGCACTGATGTTGCCCCATATTGGCGTATTGACCACAGGCACGTTGAGGGAGTTGCAGTTTGATGGAGCCTTGTGACGGCTCATAGCCTGGATGAGGACTTCTTCCTGCAGCACCTGATTATTAAGAAAGTCCACTGTGGCTGCCAGCTTTGTATTTAGAGGAAGACCAGCCGTATGTGGGGCCGCGAATTTGGTCGCCACATCCAAGAGTTCCTCCGCTGGTACCTCCAACGGAGTTGGTACGGGATCCACCAGAACCTCCTCCTCCTGCTGCTCCAGGCTGATAGTAGATGTTGGTGAAGACGCCCTGTGCCTGTTGCTGCCCTGCTGTTGTTGACGTTGAAGCAGGAGCTCCAGCAGCCGCTCCATACGGTCAATACGCCCTTCACCCTGAACACTCAGGTGGTCGGAGTCCTCCGGCTCTGAAAAGAAAACCGGGCTCCTGTCATCGGCCCGCACCTCGTCGAGGCCCTGCCGGTGCCGGTAGTTGTCGCTAACAGCCGCCGAGGCGAAACTGCGCGATTCCTGCGCGGGCGTGTTCAACCGCCTCCGTTTAGCGGGAGCTGAAGCCGCTGCCACTAAGGGCACTTGCGGCGAGGTGTCGGCACCAGCCGAAGCATGGCTGCCTGCGGCCCGCGCAGTCTTGCCGGCTGCCCACATCGTGGACGTTGCCGACGCATGGTCTCGCCCACCCATCCATGGGGGGCTCGGCGACCGTGACGAGACCCGACTTGACCGACCCGTCCCGGCGTCGAGAGTCGGGGTGTGCCGGCTGGACCTCACAGCCGCCCCGGGTCTCGCCCTGGAACCTGACCGCTCCTCCGCGATAGGCAATGCCTTAGCCCTAACAGGGTTAGGCTTCTGGGCTCCTGCCCTCCCCCTTCTCGGAGGGCTGAGTGGAACAGACCGTGCAACGGCACGTGCCCTGCTCGAGGTCGCCAGCGAGCCCGCTGACGACCTGACTGCCATGGCAGGGTCCCCCTGCTCTGGCGGCACACCACACTCCTCCTCGTCGAACTCCTCCGAGCTGTGGTGTGCTGGCGGACCTGGACCTGTAATCACAGGGTTTACCCACATCTCCGCCTGAGTCCCGGCCTGCGCTGCAGGTACTGCCGATGGTAAAGGCCCCGGAACTGTTAACCGGCGAACTCGTCCTGACGTCCTCCGGCCCTTCGAACTCCCATCCATGTCCTTGCTGCAAGACATAATCAAACAACAAGGACCACCAACTAAAGGTAGAATACTTACCTCCGTGGCCCCTTATGAAGGGCTGGCGAGGAGCGCGCTCCACCGCCAGCCGTCGCAGCAACGCGTTACGACGATATGTCGAGCATGCGCGCCGGCGGGCTCTTCACGAAGTCACTCACGTGACTCCGAAATGAAATTCCAGAGACTCACCACTTTCTGTGTGAAAAATGTTTTCCTCATCTCGGTCCCAAAGGAATTCCCCCTTATCCTTAGACTGTGACCCCTTGTTCTGGACTTCCCCAACATCGGGAACAATCTTCCTGCATCTAGCCTGTCCAACCCCTTAAGAATTTTGTAAGTTTCTATAAGATCCCCCCTCAGTCTTCTAAATTCTAGCGAGTACAAGCCAAGTCTATCCAGTCTTTCCTCATATGAAAGTCCTGACATCCCAGGAATCAGTCTGGTAATTAGAATGTTTTGTACAACTCAAAGTGGGTGAATTAAAATGGATTATACGAAAATAAATAAATTGCAGTCCAATTGATAGCTTTGCATGTTTATATCTTTATTTTGAATGGTGATTTAAATACGTCCAAATGTGCTTTCTCTTGTGCAAAGAAGGTTATGGACATTTATCAACTTTCATCCAGAATTAGAAATCCCTTTCACTGATTCCTAAAAACCTGTTCCCCAGTTTTGTTGAAAGATTTATCCAGCTGTTTCTCCACAGATGCTGCTTGACCTCTTGGGTACTTTCAGCATTTTCTGTTTATATTTAACATTTCTGTATATTTCCTTTCTCCTTATGTGCCCAATTAAATTTCCCCTCAACTTCAATTTCTCATAATGCATTCCACATTTTTATAGTGTAAGAAAGTTCCTCCTACATTTCCTGTTGGATTTATCTTCTTATTTTATAAATATTAATATTTTTTGTTGCCTAATGACAAATGGAAATATCTCCAAGTCTGCCCCATGGAACTCGTCCCATAAGCTTGAAGTCCCTTGTCAGGTCTTCAATAAGGACATTTGCTAGACTAGTCTATGCAATTTATCATAACAGGTATGATCTCTTAGTTCTGGAATGATTGCCATAATCAAATGCAAACCTTGAACGATTTCCTCTCTTTAATGGAAATGGTTTGTTTAATCTATTTCCACATCACTGTCATGTTTTCCCTGTGATTCATGATCCAGCTCAATTTGAAGAGATGGAATTATGATTTGTTTTTCCAAAAGGGAATTCATCATAATTTATCTTTTTACTTATTGAATCTTATTGACCCTGGCCAATAAATAAATGGGTTTGGATGCTACAAACTCCGCTGATCTCTTGGTGTTGTGTTGGCCCCAAACTCAACACTGAGGAAACCAAGGTCCATTTCATTAGACTTCAAAGTTCCATTCATAAAAGTAAATATAGTTTGGTACCAGTTTTCACTGAGAGTGAACAGGATTTTAAAGATAACGTGAATTGTAAGCAAGGTTATAGTGCAGACAACTAGATTATCTGTAGATTACACCAATCTGTCTCAGCGTAACAGTTGAAGAAAAGTGATTTATCTTGACAAGTGTGTCTCCTTTTCATCTCTAATCTTTGTGATTTGCTCCACCCATCTGCCAGCAAACCTTGCTCACCTGCATCCACCCATCACTCGCTGGTGTTGTCCTGCCCCCACCTCTCTCCCCCAGCTTTCTCCCTCTTCCTACAATCGATCTGAAAAAGGATCCCAAACTGAAATGTCGCCTGTCCATTCCTTCCACAGATGCCGCCTGATCCATTGAGTGCCTCCAGCACTTTGTGTTTTGCTCAGAATTCCAGCATCTGCACTTCCTTGTGTCTTCCAAACATTTATGTTTGAGTATAATGGGAGTTTTGAGGAAGTGCCATAGCAAAAACCAGTTCAGTGTGAAATAAGAAGGAAGGATCTGATGCTTACTCAGCATCTGTAGAGACAATAAAATAGTTCACATTTCAGGTCAAAGATCCTTCATCACAACATGTCAGGGTGCAATGCATTTAGAAAAATGGAACTGCAGATGCTGATTAAAAAATAAGACACTGCTGGGGAAACTCAGCAGGTCAGGCAGCATCTCTGGAGAAGAAGGATATTGACGTTTCAGGTTGGGACCCTTCTTCAGACTCAGGTGATTTCAGCATGAAGAAGGGACCCGGCACAAAATGTCAATATCCATGTTCACCAGAGGTGCTGCCTGACCTGCTGAGTTTCTCCAGTACTTTGTGTCATTTTGTGACATGCATTTTCTTGTACTAATGTAGGAAATAGTACTTGAGTAACCATAAGTTTCAATATGAATGTTATTCCCAGCGCAGTTGCTTTAATCAAATGATAAATATTGTTCTTATGTATGTACTGTAAATATACAGCATAAACAATGTTTTTTATAAATTCTAAATATTAACTGCTGCAAAATATTGCTGTTAATTGTATTTCAATTGTCAAAGGTCCTTGGACCCAATGAAGCCAGCAGATGGCATCATTATTAAAGCAAGAGAGTGCAAGTCTGAAGAACAGTGTGCCATATCAAATTTTCTATATTTATTTTTTATCTAAAAATAGTTTAACCTCTTGGTGCTAGTTATCATGTTGCGTTTCTTTTGGTGGAGGAAGTGGAGTAACTTGTGTCAGTTTTGTTTTCACTTTGTCATGCCGTGCTGTGCATCCCTCAGTATTTTCCCAGTGACAGCGACGGCGCTCAAAATTACAACCAGCTGCTTGGCAAGTGATCGCAGGGCTTCAGTTAAACAAAATATAACAAATATGAGGCAGTCAGAATCTTTCTCTTGGGATAGTTAAAAGATATAACAGTAAAGAGACAGTATATATCTTTGGTTGGTCCTATTTTAACAACTATATCTGATCTTTACAAAAGGAAGTACATTATTTGTTTTATTTATGGTGTATTCCTGTTACTGATGGATAGTATTAAAGTGAGAAACGTTAGTAGCCACTGCAGCTACAGAATATAAACTGTATCTCAATTTATCTCCCATTGGGCCAACTTCAGCCATGATCGCAGTGAATGTCGGTGCTGGCTCGGAGGGCCGATTGGCCTACTCTTGTCATTGACTATTGTCTATTCTCCATGGATTGTCACCTTCTCCTTGCGGAGAAACTTGTGTGATCCTGAGATCCTGAGAGCGATGCCGTCTGGAGCCATGCTCCTGGTAGGGCCACCCATGGCGGTAAGGTCGAGGGGGAGGTCTCTGTCAAAGAGCAATCCAACCAAGACCTCAACGGTGGAACAGGCAGAGGACGATGGCTGACCTTAGTGGAGCGTCACAACGGCTGGGAAGGCGGATGAAGGCTGCAGCAGAAAAGGGTCCCCGGTCGTCTTGGACTCCATGCCACTGGATCCTGACCCAGATCTGTCAAGGACCGTGGGGTGGCTGTCTGTGCACCAGTCTCCCCACGTCAAACAAAGTCACGCACAGGCGTCTCCATATAGGGAATAGCACCCTGGAGGCACCTGTGGTCAGCCATGACCCAAGGGGGTCTAAGAAGAAATTGTTTATTGTATTCAGACCCACCCACTATGCTACTATGTCATTAACTTTATAAACTTCCCAAAAATGATAGCACTTTATTTTTAGTTTATTCATTTTTGGGATATTTGTGCACCATTGCAGCCGAGGACGTACACACCACTGAAGATAAATGGGGATATTGTGGATAGGGTGAGCTGCTTTAAATACCTGGGAGTCCACATCTCAGAGGATCCGACATGGACATCACACGCTGCAGCACTCGTGAGTAAGGCAAGGCAGTGCCTATACCACCTCAGGCAATTGAGGAAATTCAGAATGTCTCTGAGGATCCTCCAGTGCTTCTACTCTGCGGCTGTGGAAAGCATCTTGTCCGGAAACATTACAATCTGGTTTGGGAATTGCTCTGCCCAGGACAAGAAGGCTCTGCAGAGAGTAGTGCGTTCAGCCGAACGCACTATGGGAACTTCACTCACCCCTCTGCAGCAACTATGCATCAGAAAGTGCAGATCCAGAGCAAGCAACGTTATGGGGGACCCCTTCCACCCCAGCAACAGACTGTTCCAGCTGCTACGGACAGTAAAACGCCTCAGTTGCCATGCTGTGAAAACAGAGAGGATGAGAGGGAGTTTCTTCCCAGAGGCCATTACGACTGTAAACTCCTATCTCACCAGGGACTAACTTACTGTATCAATTTACTGTTGTGTGGTGTCTTTTTAAAATCGCTGGGGTTTTTTTTCCACAAATATGTAATTACTGATTCTGTTCCATTCTGTTTTGTAGTTTTTTTGCACAATCTGCAAGCATTGCCACTTTTCATTTCACCGCACATCTCGTATGCGTATGTGACGAGTAAACTTGACTTGACTTGACTTGACATTGGCAAGGCCACCTCTTGTCGCTGTACTTAATGGTTTTAGAGATGGTGATGGTAAACTTACTTCAAATCACTACAATGCTGCAGTTGAAGGTATTTGCATAGTGCTGTTGGGGAAAGTGTATCAAGATGTAAATCCATCAACGATGATGCAACAATGATAGTGTTTGAGATGAGGGGGAATCTATAGGCACTCCTACACCTGACCTTGCAGGTTTGGGGAATGCTCTCAGAGTAGCCTGGGTATCTACAATACATTTTATAGTAGGTATGTCACAAAACTGTAGTTCTGTCACTGGCCATGTGCGCGACTTTGGCGCCTTTGGGGGGGGGGTGTGGGCGGGGTTATAATGCGTTTTGTCTCCTACGTGTCCTGGATATATTTTCTCGGGGAACAAGCTTATGCTGAAGATTTGTTCCAACGGCCGTTCTGTGAATTTTCCGTGAATGCCAACAATAGGGACGGATTTCACGTACGGGACAGGTAAAGGAAAGCCGTTTATTTTACATATAAAAGTGCTTCTTAGGATGCCTTTAATCCAAATTTTAAATTGCGAAAAGGTGACTTAGGCCCCATACGAACCAGCAGTATTTTTCCTAAATATATCGAACCGCAACGTTTCAATCGATCGCGTTCCACAAAATCCCACTCGCAAGATGATTTAAATGGCCATTAATTTATGGGAATTAAACACTAAATTCCTTCCATTTGGCCTTTAAATTTATGACAATGAGATTTAAAAATCATGTTATATTGTGAATTCTTGTTATTTAGACACTTAAGCTATTTAAAAATGTTAATCTTTTCTTAAGAAATGGATAGATGTTTAGATCTAGTAATTGAATTTTGTAATTAGCTACAATTGGGTAACTAACTAATTATATGCTTTAATTTCAGGTCATCCAAGTAAGATTGTTTCATATTTGTTTCAGAATACTTCAATCTATAATAACTGAAAAATTATTTCAGTTTTAATTTTTAAGAAAGTTGTGGGCTTTTGACTGTCCTCGATCACAGCTTTTGTGTTCAGTCAATGAAAAAGCCATAGGGAACAAGGTGCTAATTTCCGAGTATGAAAATGACCATAACTTTTTTTAAACTGAAGATATGAAAGTGAATTAGGTGTCAAATTAAACTTTTTTTTATGTTTTATCTGATGGGATAAATTGCAGACTTGATTTTTTTAATCTCAAAATGTTGTAACATTGCTATTTATAGATGGTTCACATCACAATCACATGCATTGGTTATGGGGAAAATGATGTGCCAAGTAACTGAATTACTTTGTCCTGCTGACATCAAGTTTCTTGAATGTTGAAGCTCCTGACTTGTGTCTTAAAGACAGCGGAAAAGTTTTGAAGTATCAAGAGGTAAGTCACTTGCCATAGAATGCTCAGCCTCCAATCTGCTGTTGCAGCCATGGTATTTATATGGCTTGTCCAATTGAATGTCTGGTTAAAGGCCGCTTCTCAGGATGTTGCTGGGAGCTCAGTGATGTTAATAACATTGAATGTCAAAGGTTCGTGTACAGACACTCAAGATGGACTTGTCCTAGCACTTTCAGGACACAAATGTCATCTGCCACTTTTCATCCCATATCTAAATAGCCTCTAGATCTTGGTGCAAGTCAAGTATATTGTCAGAACACAAAGTACTGGAATAATTCAATTGGCCTTGCGGATATGGATAGGTGACGTTTCAGGTCAAAACCTTGCTTCACTGATGGGGGTGGGGGGAGGAAACTGGAAAAGAGGTGTGGACAGTGCAAAACCTGGCAAGTGATAGGTGGATACAGGTGAAGGGTTTTGATTTGATTTGGTGAACAAAGGCTAGGGATGAAAAGGGGACAAAAAATAGACAGAGAAACAAAAGGGTTTCGGTTATGGGCCTGTCCCACTGAGGCGATTTTTTCGGCGACTGCCGGCAACCTTATGGGGGTTGTTCTGGGACGCCAGAACCAACAGTTGAGCCTTCCCAAGGTGTTGTGGGCCTAACTCAACGAAACACCAGTGAAGGGAGATACCCACGATCACACCAATGATATACTTGCGGAGCTAGTTAACGTGTAGGTAGCCCTTTGTTGCATACAGCGTTATTTATTGTCACTAACATAAGTTGATGTATTCAGTTAGATAGTTAGATAATACTTTGGCTTTGGGCTTGGTTTTCATAGTTGAGCACATCCTGGAGTTATAGCACAAGTACTTTGTGTTTTAATTGTAATTTAGATTTTTGCATCAATATGAATAAGTATTAAGGATTAATTTTTAATGACTTAAACGATGTTCCTGGGTTATGATGGAACTATTTACAGATAAGATTGTTTATGGAGCAGTTTGATGGTCAAAGTCAGTAGAAATATTAGTTTATTGAATGACATATAATTAGATATTTTATATGGGTATTTAGTTTGTTGAGAAAACCGGAAGTGCCGATTTCACTGGAGGCTATTATTCAACTAAAGGAATTAATTGGGCTAATACAGTAAAAAATGACCCTGTAAATTGCTTGCTAGTTACAAAAATCCTATGGGATAGAAACAGAAACATAGAAACATAGAAAATAGGTACAGGAGGAGGCCCTTTGGCACTTAGAGCCAGCACCGCCATTCAGTGTGATCATGGCTGATCGTCCACAATCAGTAACCCGTGCCTGCCTTCTCCCCATATGCCTTGATTCCGCTAGCCCCTACAGCTCTATCAAACTCTCTTTTAATTTAATCCAGTGAATTGGCCTCTACTGCCTTTGGTGGCAGAGAATTCTACGAATTCACGACTCTGGGTGAAAAAGATTTTCCCCATCTCAGTTTTAAATGGGCACTCCTTTATTCTTAAAGTGTGCCCCTGGTTCTGGACTCTCCTAACATTGGGAAATAAATTCCTGCATCTAGCTTGTTCAGTCCTTTAATAATGTTATATGTTTCTATAAGATCCCCGCTCATCCTTCTAAATTCCAGTGAATTCTGAGGTTCACATACATATTTAAAGGGATCTGCAGATGCTGGTTTAAATCGAAGGTAGACACAAAATGCTGGAGTAACTCAGCGGGACATGCAGCATCTCTGGAGAGAAGGAATGGGTGACGTTTCAGGTTGCGACCCTTCTTCAGACTCGACCCGAAACGTCACCCATTCCTTCTTTCCAGAGACGCTGCCTGTCCCGTTGAGTTGCTCCAGCAATTTG
Source organism: Raja brachyura (assembly GCA_963514005.1). The sequence continues at coordinate 65,590,958 of OY740792.1, read as the reverse complement.
TGTCTACCTTCTTTGGAGATACTGCCAACCCTGCTGAGTTACTCCAGCATTTTGTGATTTTTCGTTGGTAAACCAGCATCTGCGATTCCATGTTACAACATATTGACAACAATAAATGTAAATTCAATTGATTCAGAATTATTTTCTTTTTATCCTATGTATGAATAATGAAATATTTATTGGTTATAAAACCAAAATTTTTTGTCTTTCTTTCTTTCTACTAAATTGCATGCCCTTTTCATTGTTAACTAGACTAATTTTGTTTGTGCTAATGTTAATTTTTGATATTTGATCCTTTATATACAGTTTCAAATCCTCCAGGCAAATGGCAAACCAGAGAGCTAGTTGTGGTCTGATGAACAACTCTGGTGCTTCCCTGGACGTAGTCATTGATGTATTGGTGAATAGAACCCACAAAGAGCCAAGTGCAGATTCTATTCTTTCCCAGTCACCACAGTTTTAACATATAGAAACATAGAACATAGAAAAATAGGTGCAGGAGTAGGCCATTCGGCCCTTCGAGCCTGCACCACCATTCAATATGATCATGGCTGATCATCCAACTCAGTATCCCGTACCTGCCTTCTCTCCATACCCCCTGATCCCTTTAGCCACAAGTGCCACATCTAACGCCCTCTTAAATATAGCCAATGAACTGGCCTCAACTACCTTCTGTGGCAGAGAATTCCAGAGACTCACCACTCTCTGTGTAAAGAATGTTTTCCTCATCTCGGTCCTAAAGGAATTCCCCCTTATCCTTAGACTGTGAAGCAATCACAAGGGCTATGGCCATTTGCAAGCAATCAAAATGGAATGCCTTTGATTAATGTTAGCTCTGATTATCTTGGATATACAAAGATGTTACAAAGCACAGTCTGCTTTCGTCAACATTTTTTTTTTCTAACTTGGACAACATTAAAGCTCTTTATATTTTAATAGGGACATAAAAGTTGATCGAAAGCTTGGGCTCGGGCGGTCATGTCAGCTTTGGTGGGCTCGAAGGCTTGACCCTGCAAAGCAGAAACAATGTTCATGCATCCCCACCCCACTGGTACAGCTGGTGATGCTTGCTAGTGAATGAATGCCCTGTCGAATTACTCCTTATGTGAAATGGGGCTCAACGACATTAGTATTTAGCATTTCCCAAAAAAAATCTTGAATGTTTGCTTAGTGTAATGTGACATAAAATTGTTCTATTTTAGAAGGAAACCGCGTAACTATCGTTCCACCTGGCATTGAATGGAGGAAATGCAGCAAAGAAGCACCATTTACTATTCTATAAATTGGTATAGTTGGTGTTAACATTTCCCAAGGGATAATGTGGTTTTTGCTCTTTCTGCTAGACCTTTGCAATTGTGTTGACATATCCAGTAATTTTCTTATCTTGGTGATATTAAAGGCTTTTCCTGTTTCCAAGGCCACTGGGTCAACCATGCTTTTGGGAATTCACATATCTCAGTCTTTTGGCAGGCAGCTCTCCAAGGCAGCACAATGCAGCAGAAGTGTTTTGATGCTGAGATTTCTGGCAGGCAGCATGATTGTAACGCAATACAGCATCTATCCTTGCTTTTATTATCTGATAACTAACTGGTGTATTAACTCTTTGCATGTAGATGTATCTGCAAACTGCATGCCTGTAAAGTACTTCTTTCCTTGTTGTAACTAATTAATTACACCATTTTTTTTTGTGTTTTAGGACATCACATTCTGCTGTGTAAGAGTAAATGAAAATCACAAAACCTGCTGATCCTAAAGATATGAAACAAAAACAGAAAATACTGGGAACACTTAGCAGGTGGAAAGGATATCTTGTAATATTTCAGGCCAGAAACCCTGTGTTCATCGTTACTGGTATTCTCTGTCGTTCTTTCTGCTTCCCAATAGGCGCATGAGCACAAAGATAATTTGTTTGGAATTTCCATTTCTGTGTGACTGACTATCAAGGTCTTCTGAGTGACAAGAAGATGGGAGATTGCCAAAACCCACAGCAAGCTGAGATTATCATCTTCTAACACATGTCTGTCCTCATTTCACAGGAGTTGACATGACGTTCAGCTATGTCCATTCCATTTTCACTTGCCTCTTCTTGCTTGTCCTTTACCTCCCACAACCGCCAAAGCAGGCATCATCTGGGTTCCATGGAGAAATTAATTATTAATATTTCCTGCATGTCTGGCATTGTATCACCAACAAACATATCTTCTCTCCACATTCAGGGTCTATACCCAAGATTATAAAGCTATGAAGATGGACACCAAATGCTGGAGTAACTCAGCGGGACAGGCAGCATCTCTGAAGAGAATGGTTGGGTGACATTTCGGGTCGAGACCCTTCTTCAGACCTCGACCTGAAACGTCACCCATTCCTTCTCTCCACACTTGCTGCCTCTCCCGCTGAGTTACTCCAGCATTTTGTGTCTATCTTCGGTTTAAAGCAGCATCTGCAGTTCCTTCCTATCTAAAGCTATGATAGACACAAAATGCTGGAGTAACTCAGCAGGACAGACAGCATCTCTGGAGAGAAGGAATGGGTGACGTTTCGGGACAAGACCGTTCTTCAGACTTTCCTACACTATAAAGCTATGAGGTGTCGTTGCTTTTGATTCTGCTGGATTTTCAGAATTATTTACACTGTGCACAGCAAGAGGATTGATGTACATTTGTTCACACCACTAACCAGATTCTTCTAGATGGGGATAAACTTCTGGTCATTATTGATCCTGCAAATATAATTGAAATCCAGGGTTTCTTTTGTTTTGTAGAGTTCATAGATTATATGTTACTCATCATATCCAATCCTTGATGATAACCAGGTGCTTGAGACTGTAGGCAGGTTCACTGGGGCAATTGTAAATGGCGTTAAATGTGTGGAATTGTCAGCATCTATGATGGAGGAAGTTCATTGATTAAAACAGATGCAGAATGGTTCCACAAGATTATGTTTTAATATTCTCTTCATGATTTTATTTAAATTTCAATCTTTTTAAAAGTTCAGTGTATGTATACGCATATTCACACACACACACACACACACACACACACACACACACACACACACACACACACACACACACACACACACACACACACACACACACACACACACACACACACGTGTATATATATGGCTCAGCACTTCAACTCCCCCTCCCATTCCGTATCCGACCTCTCGGTCCTGGGCCTCCTCCACGGCCAGAGTGAGCAACACCGCAAGTTGGAGGAACAGCACCTCATATTCCGCTTGGGGAGTCTGCATCCTCTGGGCTTAAACATTGAATTTTCTCAATTCTGTTAACCCAGACTGCCTCCTCCCCTTCCCACCTCTCCCTCAGCCCTCGGGCCCTGGCATTCCTTCTCTCTCTATCTTTCCCCCACCCAAGTCACACTAGCTTCTCATTTCCACACTACAAACAGCTTACAATGGCCTGTTTCCTTTATCATCGATACTTTTTTGCATATCTTTCATTCATTGTTCCTTATCTCTCCACATCACTGTTTATATCTCTCGTTTCCCTGATCCCTGACCAGTCTGAAGAAGGGTCTCGACCCGAAACGTCGCCTATCTCCTTCGCTCCTTAGATGCTGCTGCACCCGCTGAGTTTCTCCAGCCTTTTGTGTACCCTACACATATATATATATACATATACTCAAAAAACTAACGATAGTAGTATAATAATAATATTCTATTATAGAGCTTATTTGAGGTTGTAGTGTTTAATAGCCTGATGGCTGAAGGGAAGAGGTTGGTCCTGAACCTGGACATTACAATTTTCAGGCTCCTGTACCTTCCTCCCGATGGCAGGGGTGAAATGAGTGTGTGGCCAGGATGGTGTGGGTCTCTGATGATGCTGGCTGCCTTTTTGAGGCAGCAACTCTGATAAATCCCTTCCATGGTGGCCCTTCCCTTCAGAGCCGGTGATGGACTGGGCAGTGTTCATAAGGATGAAGTGCATTTAATACAATGAAGGGACTTTTAAAATTCAATAATTTCCTTCTACGTCATTCAATTTAATATACTTTTCTATCGTAAAGAATTAGTACTGCAGTTTTACTCGTGTTATATGGTCCATTCAAATTGACGTTTTTTTGGTGAATAGCTGCTACAGCATAGTTTATATTTTCTCTTTCAAATATATTGTAATGTTCGAGTGTATTTGCCTTTAATTGTGTCCCTGGATAATAAACGTTCTGTGTTTGTATTTCTCGTTGGTATCATGAACCCACCGAAAAGACTGGCCACATCATAAGCTCATAATCTTCTGCCAACATGTTGCCACTGAGGAGTGAACAGCATAATACTTTCTATATTTCAGACCTACTGTATTTCCTTCTCTGGGGAATATCTGACTTGTCTACACACAGAGCATGAAATCAGGATGAACGCTCAGGTCCAGCAAATCCCCAGTGGAACTATTATAGATAGATATGAACTGCTTTCCCGAATAATTTCCTTTCAGCTTCTTATTGATCAAACCATAACAACCAAAGTCACCCCCGGGGAAAATGAAAGCTAACTGAAGTTGTTTACATTGCCGTGGACTTGTAATTAATGGCTTCCTCTGAAAGAGCTGTGACACGGCTCAGCTGGTTGAAGCGGTGAGAGGATGAGTCAAAAGCCTTGGGCGTAGCATATGTACAATTCCCAATGTTATCTAAAGTAGTAAGTAGGCCCACTCCATCCGACCGCTTCAGACCTGAAACAGAGAAGGAGTAAAATCAGCTAGGCTTCCCTGTTATACTCTTCGCAAATGTCCATGCACGGATGACAGGTAAGGACAGCAATAAGGAGTTGGACAGGCCAGATGCAGGAAGATTGAAGATGTTGGGGAAGTCCAGAACAAGGGGTCATAGTTTAAGGATAAGGGGGAAGTCTTTTAGGACCGAGATGAGAAAAACATTTTTCACACAGAGAGTGGTGAATCTCTGGAACTCTCTGCCACAGAGGGTAGTTGAGGCCAGTTCATTGGCTATATTTAAGAGGGCGTTAGATGTGGCCCTTGTGGCTAAAGGGATCAGGGGGTATGGAGAGAAGGCAGGTACGGGATACTGAGTTGGATGATCAGCCATGATCATATTGAATGGCGGTGCAGGCTCGAAGGGCCGAATGGCCTACTCCTGCCTCTATTTTCTATGTTTCTATGAATCTATGCGTTTGGCTGTTGGGTCATCTGTTAACAATTCACAAATGAAGAATGGTTGCATAAAGCTGTTGACCAAACAGGCCTAATATATGTAAGGATGGTTGGGGGATGGAGAGTGGGAGAACGAGGGGTGGGGGCAGAGAGGCAACAGTGGGAAATACTTTAACGTTTCTTCCAAATCAATGTGGCACTCGAACAACAAATGCAGGTTAGTTAACATTGATTATTAATCAATGATCAGGAACACGAAGCATTATTTCATTCTGCTCCCAGGGGATTTAGCGTAGGAATAATATAAAAGTCCAGTTGCACCATATAACATATCAATTGCAGGCATACAAGCAGATAACACCGTCTTTGCTTTTGCTTTCAACATAGTTGTTTTAAGTGAAAACAGAAGACCGGTAAAATCAAATAGAATGCTGGCCAGCCTGTGATTCAAAGAGTTAATAGTTTGATGGAAATGGTACAAAAGGATAATATAGGCAAGAAACAAAGTGTTACATGAAAAGAAAGCTCCCCCTTGCTTGACCTTTAACGCAGATAGCAGATGTCATGGCTTTGAATGCTGTAGAGGGGATTGGAAATTCTCCATCTACTGTCCCATAAATATTCCTCTGACGTTTATTATCTTCAGTTTTGCTCAGATGCCAAAATGCTTGGACTGCATTAAATTGCTGAGTTGTGAAGTTTCCACTTTGTTCACAGTTCCCTTATGGAATGGACTTATCACTAATCCATGAACATGAGATAGAAAATAGTTTTCAACAGTGTTACTGAAACATAGAAGTGTTTACAAATGATTGAGTGCAGCAACAAACTGTTCTAACTCTTAATACAGTGGCTCCCTACGATATTGTTAGTCTCTCTTTCACCTATTATTTTCCAATCTTTATTGAACTCAGTCAATAAAACAACACTAAATTAGGAGTCAATTTTACTGGGAAAAAAACAAGAAGTTTTAAAATGTTTTCAAGACTGCAGCTGACTTCTCCATTGAGATTCCACCTGATTCTATCTTAGGATAGAAACATAGAAACATAGAAATTAGGTGCAGGAGTAGGCCATTCGGCCCTTCGAGCCTGCACTGCCATTCAATATGATCATGGCTGATCATCCAACTCAGTATCCTGTACCTACCTTCTCTCCATACCCCCTGATCCCATTAGCCACAAGGGCCACATCTAACTCCCTCTTAAATATAGCCAATGAACTGGCCTCAACTACCCTCTGTGGCAGAGAATAGTAAGATTGAACGAGAACTTACCAGTTCGAAGGTTGATCTTTATTTTATGAGGAGTCGAAGTGAGGGATTTCGTGAAGAGCCCGCCGGCGCGCATGCTCGACATACTTCAAAGTAGCGGCGTGGAATCACAGAAACCAACAATAGAAATGACTTCGCATAGTAAGATTGAAGTGACTAAGATTACCAGATGAAGGTGATTGAGGGTTGGGCGAGGAGGGCACGAAATCCCTCACTTCGACTCCTCATAAAATAAAGATCAACCTTCGAACTGGTAAGTTTTCGTTCAATCTTACTATTTCATTTCGGAGTCACGTGAGTGACTTCGTGAAGACTTCAAAGCTTCTGTGATGACACGCCCTGGACCACGTCCATGCTGACACACCACTACCAGGGATGGATGGGAGGAACAAACTTGCTCAATAGTTCATACTGCAAAACAAGAGCATATTTATGAATAACAAATCAAAAACCCCTCATGCGGGGACATCTCCACGTTCTTGACCTGCATTCAGCACGGCTTCTGCGAACTGTAGAGGAGCAGCAACAGGCTTGTTATAAAAACGCTGGAACACAGCTTCATTAGCCCATCCTGCTGTGGCGAGAATTTGGTCCATAGGCACCTCCATAATCCTCGCCGCTGACGTCGATGCAGCCCTGGTGGAATGAGACTTGAACACATTAGTGTCGATACCTGACTTACCCAAGACGACTCGAAGCCACCTGGATATCGTCTGGACTGTCACTCGATGATGAGGTCTCTTATGAGTGACCAGCAGGTATCTCTCCATTCCTCTGATGCGTGCCGTCACCTTGACATAGTGGCGGATATGTGAGGCTAAACATAGCCTAGCATCTGCGGGGTATGCCGGGAACTTCAGCTGCAGCCCTGTGCACCCAGGTCTATGCTGCTTTAGTAGCTCGTCAATGAAAAAGACTACTTCTGTAGGGGTAGATGTCATTCTGTCGACACGAAGTTTGTGTAGTGTCTGTACCCTCCGAGCTGAAGTCAGTGCTAGTAACATCACCAGCTTCATGGTGAGTTGGTCCAGTTGGAGCCCTTCCATGGGAGACCACGTCCTGAGCAGGTTTAATACGTCCCTGACATCCCAGGTGATATTATAGCTAGCTGGGGAGCAGCTAGCAGACAGCAGACAGCAGCATAACTGGCTAGCAGACAGGAGGCAAAGGGTAGGAGTAAACGGGTCCTTTTCAGAATGGCAGGCAGTGACTAGTGGGGTGCCGCAAGGCTCAGTGCTGGGACCCCAGCTATTTACAATATATATTAATGATTTGGACGAGGGAATTCAATGCAACATCTCCAAATTTGCAGATGATACCAAGCTGGGGGGTATAGTTAGGTGTGAGGAGGATGCTTGGAGGCTGCAGGGTGATTTGGATAGGCTGAGTGAATGGGCAGATGCATGGCAGATGCAGTACAATGTGGATAAATGTGAGGTTATCCACTTTGGTGGCAAAAACATGAGGGTAGACTATTATCTGAATGGTGGCAGATTAGGTAAGGGGGAGATGCAACGAGACCTGGGTGTCATGGTACACCAGTCATTGAAAGTAGGCATGCAGGTGCAGCAGGCAGTGAAGAAAGCAAATGGTATGTTAGCATTCATAGCGAAAGGATTTGAGTATAGGAGCAGGGAGGTTCTACTGCAGTTGTACAGGGTTTTGGTGAGGCCACACCTGGAGTACTGCGTACAGTTTTGGTCTCCAAATCTGAGGAAAGACATCCTTGCCATAGAGGGGGTACAGAGAAGATTCACCAGACTGATTCCTGGGATGTCAGGACTTTCATATGAGGAAAGATTGGATAGACTCGGTTTGTACTCGATGGAATTTAGAAGATTGAGGGGGGATCTTATAGAAACCTACAAAATTCTTAAGGGGTTGGACAAGCTAGATGCTGGAAGATTGTTCCCGATGTTGGGGGAGTCCAGAACAAGGGGTCACAGTCTAAGGATAAGGGGGAATTCCTTTAGGACCGAAATGAGGAAAACATTCTTTACACAGAGAGTGGTGAGTCTCTGGAATTCTCTGCCACAGAAGGTAGTTGAGGCCAGTTCATTGGCTATATTTAAGAGGGCGTTAGATGTGGCACTTGTGGCTAAAGGGATCAGGGGGTATGGAGAGAAGGCAGGTACGGGATACTGAGTTGGATGATCAGCCATGATCACATTGAATGGCGGTGCAGGCTCGAAGGGCCGAATGGCCTACTCCTGCACCTATTTTCTATGTTTCTATGTATAGCGTGGTGTAGGCGGATTCATATTGAATATACCCCGCATGAGTCTGGACACTAGCCTGTTGGATCCTACCTCAATATTGAGGTAGAATGAGAGCGCACTTCTGGCGCTGTTGATGGCACTGTAACTTAAGTGTTCATCATGGTGCAACCCCGCGAGGAATTCCAGGACGTCGGTTATTGTCATGTCATCGTACGTGATGCGAGAGCGGCTGCAGTAGGCTTCCCACTTCTTAATATGCGAGCGGTATCTTCGCCTTGTTGACTCTCGACACGACGCCCCAATGGTATCCATGGTCCGAGCTGAGAGGCCGTATTGGACTAACGGCCTGTTCAGAACCTGCAAGCCAACAAATTTAAATAGCCATGGCAGGGATGTGGCTCCCCTGAGACAGGGTGAGTAACCAATTGTGGGCAACCCTTCAAAAGGACCCAAGGTTCGTTGAGCATGTCAAAGACCACCGGATACCAAGGCTGTGTGGGCCAGTCGGGTACAATAAGGATGCCCTTGGCAGCATCTGCCTGAATCTTACGCAATACCCGACTGATGAGGCAAAACGGGGGGAAGGCATAGAAAAACCAATTCCCCCAGTCCAGTTAGAATGCATCTAGCGCTATAGCCCCAGGATCTGATTCCTATGAAACGTAGGTTGGTACCTGATGGTTCAACCGTGACGCAAAAAGGTCAATGTCCGGTTTACCAAATTTGGCTGTGACTTTAGCAAAAAAATCTCAGGATGCAACATCCATTCAATATTGTCATTAAATTTGCGTGACCTGGTGTCCGCCACAGTATTAAGCTCACCTGGCAAATAGGTAGCTGAAATCCAAATGTCTCTTTGAACACACCAGAGCCAAATTGAGTTAGCCAATTTGTCACACGAAACTGACCTGGTACCACCCATATGGTTTAAGTATGCCACTGCTGTGGTGTTGTCTATTTGGAGACGGACATGTGCTCCAACAAGCTTGGAACAATACGCACGAAGTCCGTGGAATGCTGCCAGCAACTCCAAATAGTTAATCCCTTGAGTCAACAACATCGTTGACGCAAGGGTGTCCCATCTGCCCCCACAACTAGAGCAATTATCCGTAGCTCCCCAGCCATTGGAGCGTGCATCAGTCTGCAAATATACCACCGGATTAGCCTCCCTGATAGGCTTGAATGAGCTGCTAATGTGGCACACCCACCATTGCAACTCATTTATCGCTTCGGACGGCAGCTGCATTGATCGATCATAATGACCAGCGTCCTGTTTTAACGCAGCAATTTTAGCTCTTTGCAAGCTCTGATAATGCAAAGGTCCATATCGCGCTGCCGGAAACAAAGCTACAAGCTTACCAATTACTGTAGCTGTATGCCGAATCGATGGTATATTGGTGCGGATTAAACCTTGACACACCTGGGTAACCTCCTCAATCTTGTTAATTGGTATGGTAACCCTCATGCTCATAGAGTTCACCGTGAACCCTAGGTAATTAATCACCTGGGCAGGGCAGAACTTTGATTTCTCTGGATGGACAATAAACCCTAATTGTTGAAATATATTGACAGCAGCTGCAACTCCCTGTTCAGCCAATTCCAGGGTGTGGCCCACAATTAAGATATCATCTAAATAGGCCATAACTATATGATGTCGCTGTCTCAAATAAGCCATAATTGGTTTCACTAATTTAGTGAACAATCTAGGGGCTGTGGTGAGCCCATTAGGCAAAGCCTTGTACTGCCAGAGGTGCCCCATCCAGATGAATTTCAAAAACCTCCTGTCGTATTTCTGGATGGATTCTGAATAGTATGCGTCTTTCAAATCGATGCATGCCATGAAGCAACCATGAGAAATCAATGATTTGGCTGTTTCAAACGTATCCATTTTAAAATGAGTATATGTTACAAAAGTATTCAAACGGGTTAGATCAATAATGACACGACAACCTCCATCCTTCTTAGGTCTGGTGAATATATTCGAAACAAATTCAACTGGCTCATGCACCGCTTTCTCAATCACTCCCTTCTGTTCAAGCCTTAAAATTTCCTTGTAGCCTGCTGCCTGTTCTGCAGCAGATAATTTAAATGTTCGACCGGGCATGTGCTGGGATGGAGGAATGTCGCCATTAATAAACTCAATTTTATGCCCCTGAATATTCTGCAACACATACTCGTCACCAGTAAAATTACCCCATGCACCCAAAAACAGCCGAAGGTGACCACCAACATGTGAAGTTAAACAAAGAGAAAAGAGAGAACCAGACCCCCTCACCCCCGTGGTTACCGGCGGTCCTTGACACGTGTGGGTGGACGTGGAGGTGCTGGGTTGGCTTGAGGGCGCGGCGTCTTCGTTTTCCACCAGGGTCTCTGCCTACACTGTCCTAAAAAAGACCCCTGGTGCTGGGTCTGATGTTGCTGTTGTTGTGGAGCTTGAGGGTGGGTCCTCGTCGAGGTACTAGCAGACCCTCGTGAGCGAATGTATGGAGCTTTTGAGCCTGACGGTGTGGGGGCACTCTGAGAGCGCATGATCCCCACCGTTTTGGCTTGTTCGTCAAGCTCTTTGACTCTCTTCGAGAGGTCCTCCCCAAAGAGTTGACGGGGCGGCGGCGGCGGCGGTGGTTTGCACAATCCTGCAAACTTCGGGTTGAGCGCTGGGCGGATGCTGTTTTTGCGAAACCCGTTGATTTCGTGCTGGGTCGCGCACAGGAGGGCCAGAGCATCTTCCTGGTCCAAATTCAGTTCGTCCCCGTCCACCGACCGCGCAAAGGCGGTAATACCGGCCGTGAGGAGCTTCAGGATCCGCTGCAATTTTACCTCTTGTTGACGGATAGCCGCACTGATGTTGCCCCATATCGGCGTATTGACCACAGGCACGTTGAGGGAGTTGCAATTGGATGGAGCCTTGTGACGGCTCATTGCCTGAATGAGGACTTCTTCCTGTAGTTGCTGGTTGTTAATGTGGGGCCGCAAATTTGGTCGCCACATCCAGAAGATCCTCCGCTGGCACCTCCAACGGAGGTGGTATGGAATCCACCAAAACCTCCTCCTCCTGCTGCTCCAGGCTGATGGTAGAGGCTGGTGACGACGCCCTGTGCCTGTTGCTGCCCTGCTGTAGTTGACGTTGAAGCAGGAGCTCCAGCAGCCGCTCCATACGGTCAATACGCCCTTCACCCTGAACACTCAGGTGGTCGGAGTCCTCCGGCTCTGAAAAGAAAACCGGGCTCCTATCATCGGCCCGCACCTCATCGAGGCCCAGCCGGTGCCGGTAGTTGTCGCTAACAGCCGCCGAGGCGAAACTGCGCGATTCCCGCGCGGGCGTGTTCAACCGCCTCCGTTTAGCGGGAGCTGAAGCCGCTGCCACTAAGGGCACTTGCGGCGTGGTGTCGGCACCAGCCGAAGCATGGCTGCCTGAAGCCCGCGCAGGCTTGCCGGCTGCCCACATCGTGGACTTTGCCGACGCATGGTCTCGCCCACCCATCCATGGGGGGCTTGGCGACCGTGACGAGACCCGACTCAACCGACCCGTCCCGGCGTCGAGAGTCGGGGTGTGCCGGCTGGACCTCACAGCCGCCCCGGGTCTCGCCCTGGAACCTGACCGCTCCTCCGTGTCAGGCAATGCCTTAGCCCTGGCAGGGTTAGGCTTCTGGGCTGCTGCCCTTCCCCTACTCGGAGGGCTGAGTGGAACGGGCCGTGCAGCCGCACGCACCCAGCTCGAGGTCGCCAGCGAGCCCGCTGACGACCTGACTGCCATGGCAGGGTCCCCCTGCTCTGGCGGCACACCACACTCCTCCTCGTCGAACTCCTCCAAGCTGTGGTGTGCTGGCGGATCTGGACCTGTAATCACAGGGCTTACCCACATCTCCGCCTGAGTCCCGGCCTGCGTTGCAGGTACTGCTGATGGTAAAGGCCCCGGAACTGTTGACCGGCGAACTCGTCCTGACGTCCTCCGGCCCTTGGAACTCCCATCCATGTCCTTGCTGCAAGACAAAACTCACAACAAGGACCACCAACTAAAGGTAGGATACTCACCTCCATGGCCCCTTATGAAGGGCTGGCGAGGAGCGCGCTCCACCGCCAGCCGTCGCAGCAACGCGGTACGACGATATGTCGAGCATGCGCGCCGGCGGGTTCTTCACGAAGTCACTCGTGTGACTCCGAAATGAAATTCCAGAGACCCACCACTCTCTGTGTGAAAAAAGTCCTCCTCATCTCGATCCTAAAGGATTTCCCCCTTATCCTTAAGCTGTGACCCCTTGTCCTGGACCTCCCCAACATCGGGAACAATCTTCCTGCATCTAGCCTGTCCAACCCCTTAAGAATTTTGTAGGTTTCTATAAGATCCCCTCTCAATCTCCTAAATTCTAGAGAGTATAAACCGAGTCTATCCAGTCTTTCTTCATAAGATAGTCCTGACATCCCAGGAATCAGTCTGATGAACCTTCTCTGCACTCGCTCTATGGCAATAATGTCCTTCCTCAGATTTGGAGACCAGAACTGTACGCAATACTCCAGGTGTGGCCTCACCAAGACCCTATACAGCTGAAGTAGAACATCCCTGCTCCTATACTCAAATCCTTTTGCTATGAAAGCTAACATACCATTCGCCGTTGGCATCAGTGACAAGGTTGGAGTTTATCACCCTGGGTTTTCGAGATGGTTGTATCAGGATACTGTGAGTGAAGTTTGATACAAATCTGTGACTTGCTAAGCCAACGCAAAGGGAAATTTCAAGTCGGTTTGGAACTGGATTGGAATTACAATTAGGTCAGGCAAGAATATAAAGTTTCCTTACGTAAATGAATAATGAACTAGTTGGAGGTTTTGATTTTATGAGAAGGCAACACTTCATAATCATTCTTTGCTAATACTAATTAAATAAATAGCCCCTAGAAATGAGCAAGGAGGCTTGCATCATGGACTTTATTTGTCTCCATAGCTTCCTGTAGTGGGTGTGCACAACTAATGCCAGCCCCATTATCCGTTATCTCATTGTGTCAACAGCAAATCCACTTTGGGAAGTGGGTAGTTCAGGAATAAGTGGCTCTCTGCCAGAATAGGGGGAAGGGACAGACCAAGTGATGGCTATCCAGAGTATGAATTATATACAAGTTCTGCTGTACAGGACTCGGATGAAGCCTTCAGTAATGGGCTTGTCCCACTTAGGCGATTTTTCAGTGGACTGTCGGCAACTGTCAAATTGCCGGCAGTCGCTTAAAAAACCGGGAACTGGAACGGCGACTGTCAGAGTGGAGCACACACACACGCGCACACATCGCAAAGGCGGGTCCAGGGCAAGCGAGGGAGCACTGTCTAAAAAATTCCCACAGTGCAAAGCCAAGATACAGATACACACGCCGATGAACAGGAAGGTTGGCGCTGTAATTAAGACAGCTAGCACAGTGTATGGTAAAGGGCCTGTCCCACCAGCATGAAACTCTATGCGATTAGCGCGACCTAACGTGGTCACTTGAGCCGTCCGGCGTCGCGGGGCCAGTCCCACTTCAATCGTCGGAGCCGTGCGGAATTGTGCGGAGTTCGTCCCGAGTTCGTCCCGACATCGCGCGGGGCTCCGAAAAACTGACTATGTCCAAAAATTCCGCGTGGCAATGGCTTGTCGGCTCGCAGTCGCCTCGACGTTTACACACCGCCCCGACATCGTGCCTCCATGAACCTATCTGTAGGTGCCTCCATGACCCTCTATGTGTGTGGCTCCGTGGCCCTCTGTGTGTGTGTGCCTCTGTGCCCCTCTTTGTGTGCCCCTCTCTGTCCTGGCGAACTTACCTTAGACTTTGCTCCAAGTTCGCCTCACTTTGCGCCGCGTTGCGCCACTCACCCAACCTCCGCGCGGCCCCTACTGCCGGTTTGGTTGCCGCATGCAGGCGCATGCTGGTGGGAACGGCCCTGTACAGGGGATCACCCGACCTCCGTGCGGCCCCCGCTTCTAGTTTGATCGCGTTCATCGCATAGAGTTGGATGCTGGTAGGACAGGCCCTTAAGTCCTGTAAAAGAGGGGGGCAGAAGGAGTGGAGACAAATTTTAAGAAGCCAGAGATACACGGCTGTGAAGTTCGGCGGACATTTAATATTACCGGTCGGTTATCCTTGGTTCTGAAAACTACTGCTTACCTTTTTTTTCACCCCAATGAGCCAATGAAAATCACCGGTCAGCACCGGCTCCAAACTACGAGAACCTCCGAGAACCTTCGACCTTCTGGCAACCCACTAGGACCTCCTTGCGACCCACCTACAGCACGAGAATTCTCGCTACTCTCCATGGCGGCTTCATTCTAGCCGCCGCTAATTTTTAAACATGTTGAAAAAATTCTCCGTGACCATAATGCGGGAACTACTCACGACCATGACGGCGACTCCCCGGCAACCACACGCGAACATGTGGCGACCATCTCTCCTCAAAGCCGCCGAAGTGGGTCAGGCCCATAAGATAGACTAATGTGGAAAACTATGTGCTGTGAAATCGGTGATGCATCGGCAGATACGCAAGAGAGCCAGCATGTACTGTCAAAGTGAGGCACAGAACATTTCACAGGCCTTTGTGAAGAATCGGGACCTTTAGCAGCCAGCATGGAAACATAGAGCATCTCCAATAATGTACTTGCTCGGCCAATGATATATGGAGTGGATTATGTTCATAGCCTGAACTCACATTACAGCACTTACAGCAGCTCCTTAACATCTGAATGGCAACAAAGTCAACAATAAGAAGGTAAAAGGCCTGTCCTACAAGCATGCAACTCCATGCGATGAGCGCGACCTAACGTGGTCGCTTGAGCCGTCATGCGTCGCGGGGCCGGTCCCACTTCGATCGGCGGAGCCGTGCGGAATTGTGCGGAGTTCGTCCCGGCTCCGAAAAAATTACTTTGTTCAAAAATTCCGCGCGGCAACGGCTTGTCGGCTCGCAGTTGCCTCGACGCATTACACACCGCCTCGACGTCGTGCCTCCGTGACCCTCTCTGTAGGTGTCTCCGTGACCCTCTCTGTGTGTGGCTCCGTGGCCCTCTGTGTGTGTGTGTGTGTGCCTCTGTGCCCCTCTCTGTCCTGCCGAACTAACCTTAAGACTTCGCTCCAAGTTCGGCTCACTTTGCGCCACGTTGCGCCACTCACCCGACCTCTGCGCGGCCCTCGCTGCCAGTTTGGTCGCGCTTGCCCCATGCAGGCGCATGCTGGTGGGAACGGCCCAGTATAGGGGATCACCCGACCTCCGCGCGGCCCCCGCTTCTAGTTTATCGCGCTCATCGCATGGAGTCGGATGCTGGTGGGACAGGCCCTTAAGAGGTTCAGACTATTGTCATGCAAGTTTGACCTGCCACCATGCAGGGTTGTAACCATCAAGAAATACAATGATAGTGCATTTCAATTCTTGAGCATGGAACCGGTGCAGGAAAGAAGGGTTTTGTATATATGGATCATTGGACTCTCTTCCAGATGGGACCTGCACAAGAGAGATGGGCTGTATCTAAACTGGAGAGGATTCAATACCGTGGCAGAGATGTTTGCTGGTGGTCCTCAGGAGGATTTAGAGTAACAGGGTTATGGGAACCAGAGCAGCAGTTCAGCAAGTGTACGGACTGATGGCAATATAAAGGTCACAACAAGTAACTATCAAAGGACGGACAAGCAGGGACAAGTTACGAGTGACAGTCTACAGGGAATTTATTTCAATGCAAGGAAGTATTCTGGCTAAAGTGGATTAGCTCGGAGCCGGGATCGGTGCATGGAACTATGATGAGGTAGCCATTACAGACGCTCGTTTGCAAGAGGGAAAAGACTAGAAGCTCAACTTTCCAGGGTTCTGATGTTTCAGATCCCAGAGAAGGAGGTAAAAGAGATGGAGGAGTTGCATTACCGATTGAGTAGAATATCCCAGGAGCAGTCAGAAAGAACATACTAGAAGCTTCATCCACTGAGGCAATATGGGTAGAACCCAAATATAATCACTCTGCCTTCCAATAGTCAGTGGGAGATGGAATAGATATGTACACACAAAATGCTGGAGTAACTGAGTGGGCCAGACATGATACAGTATGTGGATGATTCTACCAGAAGAGGGACTGTACTGCACCTTGTATTGGCTAATGAGGCTGGCCACATGACTGGCATTTCAGTATTACTTACTGAAGGGGCACTAAATTGGGGAAGAGCAAATTACAACATTGATAGGCAGTGACTATGGAGAGTAAATTGAGAGCAGCTGTTATTGGCTCTTCCTTAGTAAGGTTAATAAGTCCACATCTGACATGAGCGATTGTTTACAGACCAAGTGACCAGAGTTCAGGACTGGCATGTTCCGGTAAGGAGGAAGGACAAGTATGACAGGTAAATGAAGTTTGGATGACGAGAGAGATTGTAAATTTGGTCCAATAGAAAAAGGAAGCAAATGTAAGATTTAGGGAGATGAGATCAGGCCGGGTCTTTGAAGAATATCAAGAAAGCAGGAAAGAAGTTAAGCAGGGAATTAGGAGGGCCAGGAGGGGCCATGACATGTCATTGGTAAGGTGGATGAAAGAGAAATCCAAGGCTTTTTATTCCATAAACTGGGATTCTAACCGATTCACCTCCACCCCATTGTTGACGTTGGACTTTGTCTATGGAGACTGGTGGGCTACAATGCTGAGAACTATATTTTAACTGTTTTGCATACATGTGACATAATAAATCGAAATGATACATTGAAAACTATAGGGTAACGAGCAAGAGGGCAGCGCCACTCAAATATCAAGGTGGGTATTTATGCATGGAGTCCAAGGATGTATGTGATGTACTGAACAAGTGTTTGCATTGGGATTCATGAAGGAGAAGAATGCGGAGGATAGTGAGATCAGTGTGGGGTATATTGAGCAAGAAGATTGTGATGTGAGGTCTCTTGAATTACTTCAAGGCAGATAGGTTCCCAGGGCCTGATGGGATCTATTCCATATTGACAAAGATCTTTGAATGCCCTCCTGCCACAGATGAGCCTCTGGAGTACTGGAGAGTAGTCAACATTGTCAATTTGTTTAAGAAGTGATATACAGATAATCCAGGCAATTATAGGCCCGTGAGCCACCACATTAGAGGCAGGGAAGCTGTTGGAGAGGATTCTATGTTTTACATTGTTGGAACCATAATGTAAAAGAACTTGCGGGAACCCATGCAATCCAATAATCTGTCCTCTAGCTGATGATTCGGGTTGTAATTTTAAACAGGGACAGTGCATATTAATGAACATTTGCATGTAAATATGCAAGATTATAGCATAGTAGCTAATTTCCATCTTTAGTCCCTCTTTCCTTTACAGTCTTTTTCTTTTACAAAAAATAAAATTAAAAAAACCCCACAAATACACAGAACACAGTAGTCCACAACACAAACATCCCCACAGCGGCACCAACGTTCCCCACTTGTTGAAGCACTGTCGTTCCATTTCCCTTGCTGTTGCATCTCAGTCCATTATACCAGGAGGCCGCTACTCGTGCCAGGAAAGTATAGCATTGCAGGACATCCTGAATGCTATCTGCAGCCGTCTCCACTATCAGTCCACAGTTGACCAGCAGGCTTGCTGCACACTATGGGAGCATAGAACAACATGGACACTGATAGAATTTGCAAGTTTGAATGGTCAATACTTCCTTGCAATTGAGCCCGCTTGATATTATTAATTGCTGAAATTCCTGCCCTTGACTTCTCGGCCCCTTTCCCTCTTCCCATTTGACGTGTTCCTCTTTAGTCGTGGTTTTAACTCTCTGGGCCAATCCATTAATAAAGACAGGAAATGTTGGAAATATTCAGCAGATTAGCAGTGACCATTCTTCTCTTCTTCCTCCTGCGTTCTGCCCCTTGCATTGTTTCTGGTTTCTTGCTCCTCCAAAATATTCCAAATGGAATTTTAACTGGAGGTGGCCCAATTTGGAAACCCGTGCAATGGCCTCCCTCCAGACGTACAACAGAGGCTGCATGCTAACAGGGACAAGTATATTAGTCTTTACTGCTCTGAAATAGGCTGAAGTGAATGTCTAGGGCCTTGTGAAAATGAGTAGTTTAGAATGCAAGGTTTCAGAATTGTACATGTGGAGCTGATCTATGAACTCCTTGTTAATTGCCACCAGCTACCTTCTCCTTTAACGTGTATCGGATTGCAACAGAAATTCCAATTGGGCTAATGATAAACGGGCATTGCTCTTACAACCTGACAGTCAGTTCAGCAGTGGTGAAAGCTGGTGTATTTCACAATGGAACTGCAAAATGGTCAGGGTGGCAAGTTTCAAAATTCCCAATAATGTATTTTGTCTTTTTGAGTTGCACTCTACAATATGGCTAAAAGATGTGAAAACATCTGTAATATTGGAACCACTTTCATGGAATTTATGATAATTGGGGATATTATAGGACATAGAGTTATACAGCATGGAAATGCTGAGTATGCTGACCAAGATGTCCCATCTAAACTAGTTCCATTTGCCTGTGTTTGGCCCTTATCCCTCTAAACTTTTCCTGACTATGTACCTGTTCAAATGTCTTTTAAATATTATTATTGCACCTGCCTCGGCTACTTTAGTTTAGTTTAATTAAGGGGTCTAAGGGGATAGAGGAACTGAAAGAAAGTTTCATTAGGTGAGAAATAGTATTGGGTAGGCTAATGGGACTGAAGGATGATAAATCCCCTGGGCCTGATGGTCTGCATCCCAGGGTCTTCAGGGAGGTGGCTCTAGAAATAGTGGACGCATTGGTGATCATTTTCCAATGTTCTATAGATTCAGGATCAGTTCCTGGGGATTGGAGGATAGCTAATGTTATCCCATTTTTCAAGAAAGGAGCGAGAGAGAAAATGGGGAATTACACACCAGTTAGCCTGACTTCGGTGGTGGGAAAGATGCTGGAGTCAATTATTAAAGAGGTAATAATGGAGCATTTGGATAGCAGTAAAAGGATTAGTCCAAGTCAACATGGATTTATGAAAGGGAAATTATGCTTGACTAATCTTCTGGAATTTTTTGAGGATGTGACAAGTAAAATGGATGAAGGGGTGCCAGTGAATGTAGTGTATCTAGACTTTCAGAAAGCCTTTGATAAGGTCCCGCACGGGAGACTGGTGACTAAAATTAGAGCACATGGTATTGGGGGTAGGGTGTTGACATGGATAGAAAATTGGTTGGCAGACCGGAAGCAAAGAGTAGGAGTGAACGGGTCCTTTTCAGAATGGCAGGCAGTGGCGAGTGGAGTGCCGCAAGGCTCGGTGTTGGGGCCGCAACTGTTTACCATATATATTAATGATTTGGAAGAGGGATTTAGGAGCGACACTAGCAAGTTTGCGGATGACACAAAGCTGGGTGGCAGTGGGAACTGTGAAGAGGATGTTAGGAGGTTGCAGGGTGACCTGGACAGGTTGAGTGAGTGGGCAGATGCAGCATAATATAGATAAATGTGAGGTTATCCACATTGGCGGGAAAAACAAGGGGGCAGATTATTATCTCAATGGGGTTAGGTTAGGTAAGGGGGAGGTGTAGTGAGACCTGGGTGACCTTGTACACCGGTCACTGAAAGTTGGCGTGCAGGTACAGCAGGCAGTGAAGAAAGCTAATGGAATGTTGGCCTTCAGAACAAGAGGATTTCAGTATAGGAGTAAAGAGGTTCTTCTGCAGTTGTTTGGGCTCTGGTGAGACCACATCTGGAGTATTGTGTACAGTTTTGGTCTCCTAATTTGAGGAAGGACATCCTTGTGATTGAGGCAGTGCAGCGTAGGTTCACGAGATTGATCCCTGGGATGGCAGGACTGTCATATGAAGAAAGATTGAAAAGACTAGGCTTGTATTCACTGAAGTTTAGAAGGATGAGGGAGAATCTTATAGAAACATATAAATTATAAAAGGACTGGACAAGCTAGATGCAGGAAAAATGTTCCCAATGTTGGGCGAGTTCCGAACCAGGGGCCACAGTCATAGAATAAAGGGGAGGTCATTTAAGACTGAGGTGAGAAAAACATTTTCACCCAGAGAGTTGTGAATTTATGGAATTCCCAGCCACAGAGGGCAGTGGAGGCCAAATCACTGGATGGATTTAAGAGAAAGTTAGATAGAGCTCTAAGGGCTAGTGGAGTCAAGGGATATGGGGAGAAGGCAGGCACGGGTTATTGATAGGGGACGATTAGCCATGATCACAATGAATGGTGGTGCTGGCAAGAAGGGCCGAATGGCCTCCTCCTGCACCTACTTTCTATGTTTCTATGTTTCTATGTTTCTAATTTAGATATACTGTGCAAAAACAGGCCCTTTGGCCCACCGAGTCTGCACCGAACAGCGATCCCTGCACATTAACATAATCCTACACACAATTTACAAATACACCAAGCTAATTAACCTACATACCGGTACATCGTTCGAGTGTGGGAGGCAACCGAAGATCTTGGAGAAAACCCACGCAGTCACGGGGAGAGCGTACAAACTCCGTACAGACCCCGGGTCTCCGGCGCTCCGAGCGCTGTGAGGCAGCAGCTCTACCGCTGCACCACCGTGGTCATCCTTCAAGGCACTTTCTCTGATTCATTCCCTATACCCACCATCCTCGGTTTGAAACCTTTACCCCCTTGGATTTCTATTAAATCTTTCCCCTATCACCTTAAAACTATGCCCCTAGTTCTTGATAGTCCTACCATGGTCAAAAGACTCAATTTATAAAACCATATCTATTCCCCTCGATTTTATATCCCCCTCAGGCGTCAAGGAATATTTCTGACTGGTTCAGACAGAATTACCAGAGTGCCATATTTTCCTATTCAGGAAGAAACTACTAAATATTATTCTCTGCCCAAAATATGAAATAATATTCTATCGTGATTTCTCAATACATCCACCATTCCACAATTAAAAAATACAAGATTGCTGAATATACACTCAGGAGGCTCATGGGTATCTAAAAGTAGAAGACATTAACATGCTTTCCAGACATAAATACACAAAGTGCCGGAGTAACCCAGCAGGTCAGGCAGCATCTCAGGAGGTTATACATAGGTGACGTTTCGGGTCGGGACCCTTCTTCAGACTTTTTGGAAATAATCCTTCCATGGAAACCTTAAACAAATGTAAATAACAACCATTTTGTTGTACAATCTCAAGATATGCAAGAACTGAATAATTTGTGATGAGTATGGTGTGTTGTCACCAGACAAATAAGACAGCTGAATAATATGAGTCTGAAGAAGGGTTTCGGCCCGAAACGTCGCCTATATCCTTCGCTCCTTAGATGCTGCTGCACCCGCTGAGTTTCTCCAGCCTTTTGTGTAACCCTCGATTCTCCAGCGTCTGCAGTTCCTTCTTTAACACTGAATAATATGAAGCTTGACTACACAAACAGCAATCTGATGTGTTTGATAAAAGAATAGTAAGATTGAACGAGAACTTACCAAGTTTGAAGGTTGATCTTTATTTCATGAGGAGTTGCGGTGAGGGATTTCGTGAAGAGCCCGCCGGCACGCATGCGCGACATTCTTCAAAGCAGCGGTGTGGAATCACAGAAACAACAACAGAAATGACTTGGCATAGTAAGATTTAAAGAGACTCTGATTACCAGCTGAAGATGATCGAGGGTTGGGAGCGGAGGGCACGAAATCCCTCACCGCAACTCCTCATGAAATAAAGATCAACCTTCAAACTTGGTAAGTTCTCGTTCAATCTTACTATTTCATTTCGGAGTCACGTGAGTGACTTCGTGAAGACTTCAAAGCTTCTGTGATTACACGCCCTGGACAACGTCCATGCAGACACACCACTAGCAAGGATGGATTGGAGTAAACAAGTTGATGAAACGAGGTTATACTGAAACAAAAAGAAGATTTATTAATAATACAACAAATAACGCCCTTTTAATCAGGGACATCCCCACGTTCACACCCGGCGTTCAGCACGGCCTCTGCAAACTGAAGGGGAGCAGCAACAGGCTTATTATAGAAACGCTGGAACACAGCTTCATTCGCCCATCCTGCTGTGGCGAGGATATGGTCCATGGGTACCTCCATGACCCTCGCCGCCGACGTAGATGCAGCCCTGGTGGAGTGGGATTTAAACACATTAGTGTCAATACCTGCCTTAGCCAGGACGATCCGGAGCCACCTGGAGATCGTCTGGACTGTCACTCGATGGTGAGGTCGTTTGTGAGTGACAAGCAGGTACAACTCCATTCCTCTGATGCTCCTCGTCACCTTGATGTAGTAACGGATGTGAGTGGCTAAACATAGCCGAGCATCTGCAGGGTATGCCGGGAACTTCAGCTGCAGCCCTGTGCACCCAGGTCTATGCTGCTTAAGTAGCTCATCGATGAAAAAGACTACTTCTCCAGGGGTCGACGTCATCCTGTCAATACGTAGTTTGTGGAGCGTCTGAACCCGCTGTGCTGAAGTCAGCGCTAGTAACATCACCAATTTCATAGTGAGTTGGTCCAGCTGTAACCCTTCCATGGGTGACCACGACCTGAGCAGGGTAAGCACATCCCTGACATCCCAGGTGATGTTGTAGCGTGGTGTAGGCGGATTGAGATTGAATATTCCCCGCATAAGCCTGGACACTAGCCTGTTCGATCCAACCTCGATGTTGAGGTAGAATGATAGCGCACTCCTGGCGCTGTTGATGGCACTATAACTCAAGTGCTCATCATGGTGCAACCCCGCGAGGAATTCCAGGACGTCGGCTATGGAGACATCGTCATAGGTGATGTGAGAGCGACTGCAGTAGGCTTCCCACTTGGTGATGTGGGAGAGATATCTCCGCCTGGTTGACTCTCGACAGGATGCTCCAATGGTGTTCATGGTCCGGGTGGTAAGGCCATACTGCATCCATGGCCTGGTCAGAACCTGCAAGCCAGTAATTTTAGATAGGCATGGCAGGGGTGTAACTCCCCTGAGACAGGGTGAGAAACCACATGCGGGCAACCCTCTAGAGGGACCCAAGGTTGACTAATCATGTCAGAGACCACCGGATACCAAGGCTGTGTAGGCCAGTCGGGTATGACAAGAATGCCTCTGGCAGAATCCATCCTGATTTTTTGTAATACCCGACTGATGAGGCAAAACGGGGGGAATGCATAGAAAAACCACTTCCCCCAGTCTAGCGAGAATGCATCAATCGCTAATGCCCCAGGGTCTGGTTCCCATGAAACATATGTCGGTACCTGATGGTTCAACCGGGACGCAAAAAGGTCGATATCCGGTTGGCCAAATTTGGCTGTAATTTGGGCAAATATTTGAGGATGCAGCATCCACTCAATACTATCATTGAATTTGCGTGACCTGGTGTCTGCCACAGTATTAAGCCTACCTGGCAAATAGGTGGCTGAAATCCAAATATCTCGATTAATACACCAGCACCAAATAGTATTAGCCAATTTGTCACAAGAGACTGACCTGGTACCGCCCATATGGTTTAAATATGCCACCGCTGTGGTGTTGTCTATTTGGAGACGGACATGAGTGCCACTAAGATGAGCACAATATGCCCGCAGTCCGTGAAATGCTGCAAGCAGCTCCAAATAGTTAATCCCTTGTACTAGCAACATGCTAGCTTCAAGGGGATCCCACCTGCCTCCACAACTAGAAGAGCTGTCCGCAGCTCCCCAGCCTAGAGAGCTTGCGTCAGTTTGCAAATATACCACCGGATTGGGCACAACAATGGGTTTGAATGCCCTGCCAATATTGGACACCCACCATTGGAGCTCAACCTTAGCATCAGAAGGCAGCTCCATAGGTCTGTCAAAATGACCAGCGTTCTTTTTTAACGCAATAATTTTGGCCCTTTGCAGGTTTTGATAATGTAAAGGCCCAAACTGGGCTGCCGGAAATAAAGCTACGATTTTCCCAATTATCTTAGCTGTATGCCGAATAGATGGTATACTGGCGGATGCGAGATCCTGACATGCAAGGGAGACATCCTCCACCTTGTGAAATGGAATGGTGGCCCTCATTTGAATAGAGTCCACCGTGAAACCCAAATAATCCATAACCTGGGATGGGTGAAACTTCGATTTTTCTGGATGAACTATAAACCCCAGTTGCTGAAATATAGTAACAGTTGCTAAAACAGCGCTTTCAGCTGCTTCCAGAGTATTGCCAATAATCAGAATATCATCCAAATAAGCCATGACAATATGATGTTCTATGCGTAATTTGGCCATAATAGGTTTAAGTAATTTAGTAAAGAGCCTAGGGGCAGTAGTAAGCCCATTTGGTAAGGCTCGATATTGCCAGAGCTGATCCATCCAGACAAATTTCAAAAATTTCCGGTGATGTTTCCGGATGGACACTGAATAGTATGCATCTTTTAAATCAATACATGCCATAAAGCAACCATGCGAAATCAGTGATTTGGCTGTCTCAAAGGTGTCCATTTTGAAATGTGTATATGTTACAAAGGTATTCAACTGGGTCAAATCAATAATCACCCGACAACCTCCATCCTTTTTTGGTCTAGTAAATATATTGGAGACGAATTCAATGGGCTCGTGAATAGTTTTCTCTATCACGCCTTTTTGTTCCAAACGAAAAATTTCAGCCGTGCCTGCTGCCTGCTCAACAGCAGACAGCGTAAACTTCCGTTTAGGCATATGCTGGGATGGAGGAACTTTGCCGTGAATAAATTCAATAGAATGACCCCGAACATTTTGTAACACAAATTTATCCGAAGTAACTGATACCCAAGCTTTAGCAAAGAACCGGAGTCGCCCTCCCACATGTGAGATTAAAGGGGCAGGGGAAAGAAACCCAGACCGCCTTACCTCCATGGTCACCGGCGGTCCCTGACATACTTGGGTGGCCGAGGAGGTGCTGGGTTGGGCTGACGATAAGATGGCTTCATCTTCCACTGGGGTCGCTGTGTGCCTGACCCTAAAAAAGACCGCTGCTGCTGGCCCTGTTGGTAGTAGTGCTGAGTAGTAGCATATGGTCTTGATGCTGATGCGACCGGACCTCGCGGTCGAGCAGGGGGAGCTTTTGGCACCATCGGTCTGGGGGCGATCTGAGATCGCATAAGTCCCACCGTTTTGGCTACCTCGTCCAGCTCCTTGACCCTCTTCGGAAGGTCTTCCCCGAAGAGTTGTCGGGGCGGTGGGGGCGGCGGTGGCTTACACAACCCTGCAAATTTTGGGTTGATAGACGGACGGATGCTGTTCTTCCGGAAATCGTTGATTTCATGTTGGGTGGCACATAATAGTGCTAACGCATCCTCCTGATCCAATGACAGGTCCGTTCCATCGACCGACCGCGCAAAGGCGGTAATACCGGCCGTGAGGAGTTTGAGGATCCGCTGGAGTTTAACCTCCTGATGGCGGACAGCCACGCCGATGTTGCCCCATATGGGCGTATTGACCAGTGGCACGTTGAGGGCATTACAGTTGGACGGGGCCTTGTGGCGCTGAGTGGCCTGTGAGAGTACTTCCTCCTGCAACCGATGATTCGTGAGAAAGTCCACTGTTGCTGCCAGCTTTGGCTGGAGCGGAAGTCCAGTTGTAATTGGTGCAGCAAATTTGGCTGCCACGTCCAGTAACTCAGCTGTCGGTGGCTCCGACGGTGTTGGGGTGGGGTCAAACCCTTCTTCCCCTTGTGGCTCGCTGATGAGGGAAACCGGCGAGGCGGCCCTGTGCCTGACGATATCCGTGGGTGCGTACTGCTGTTGATTATGGAGTACCAGCTCCAGCAGCCGCTCGATGCGGTCAATACGCCCCCCATCCTGAACACTCGGATGGTCGGAGTCCTCCGGCTCAGAAAACATGCCGGGGCTCCTATCATCGGCCCGCACCTCAGAGAAGTGATCTCGGTGCCGGAATGGATCGCTTTCGGCCGCCGCAGCGAAACCGTGCGAGTCCCGTGCGGGCAGGGTGTCCAACCGCCTCTTCTTGGCAGGAGTAGAAGCCGTTGCCACAAAGGGCCCTGACGGCTTGGGGTCGACTCCAGCAGAAGCATGGAGCGACGCCCGCACAGGCTTGCCGGCTGTCCGCATTTCGGACGGTGCCGACGCATGGTCTCGTCCTCCCATCCATGGGGGACTCGGCGACCGAGGCGGGACCGTACCCAAGCCCCCCGTCCCGGCGGCGGGGGTTGGGAGTTGGGTAGCAGACCTTAACGACCCAGGTCCCGCCGTTGCACCAGACCCCTCCATGGCGGCTGGTGGAGCCTTGGCCCGGACCGGGTTAGGCTTACGGGCGCCTCTGCTGCCTTTTAATGAAGGGCTAGCGGAGGGGGGTCGGGCCGCAGCACGAAACCCCTTCCCCGTTGTCGCCAAAGGCGAACTTGTGGCAGGGTCCACCCTTTCAGGAGGCACCCCGACGTCCTCCTCCACGCACTCCTCCTCGGAGCTGTGGCGACTCAGCGGGTCCCGACCTGCAGCAGCAGACGGCAATGACTTCCCCGCCTTCTTCCCGGCCCCAGGTGGAAACGATGAGGGCGCCGGGCCACGACTTCTTCGTCCAGACATTCTGAACACTCCAATCCGCACCCTTGCTGAAAGACAAAACCGACAGCAAGGGCCAACCAACTTAAGGTGAGTTTAACTTACCTAAGCGGCTCCTTTTGAAGGGCTGGCGAGGAGCGCGCCCCACCGCCAGCTGTCGGCAGCAATGCGTTGCGACGATATGTCGCGCATGCGTGCCGGCGGGCTCTTCACGAAGTCACTCACGTGACTCCGAAATGAAATGTTCCTTCACACTCGAGACACACAATACCTCTATAAAAAAAGAGTACATTTATTTAAAATTGTAATCCTTTCACCTTAAAGTGGCAATGTTATGTCTTTTAGGAATGCAAACTGATACAAGACCAGATCAATTAACATTTCCTGTCCAGATACCATTAGGTCAGCTGCATAATTTGTTCCAATTTAAAAATGGTAGCATTTTATCATGTTAATTTTTCAGAGGTTCAACCTCGGTGTTGAAACAATTTTGTATGTCACTGCTATGTGAACTATTAAAATTTCAGCAATATATTTACAAATTCTAGTAAATATATAATTAATATTAACATTTCATGCATTATTTGGGGTTGGACATTGCCAGCAAGGTCATCTCTTTTGCCCAGTCCTAGGCAGAAGGTTAGGATGAACTTTTCTTGGATAGTTTGTGGGAGAGCTAGATGTGAAGTGAACTTGCAAGTGAAGAACCCACTGGTGATGAAAGAATGGGACAGGTGTGTTGAAAGTGCTGAGTGTGCTAAAAAATAAACTTGCAATGGATCATGTTGATAGTGCACACACTGGTAAAGGCAGATAGGACGCCAATCAATTAGTTTGAGTTGGCCTGGATGGTTTAGGTAATTGAATATTGGCAGATGAACTTGGATGAATGGAATGAAGACATTCACCAAATTTAAATGGCAGTCACCAATAAGACTAGTTAACTTGGGTGAGTCTGGGTTATTGGTGGGGAATGACAGCAGCTGTTTCAAGTGTAGAAAGACCTGGCAGAGCTCATGGTCTTGTTCATCGCTGTTCAATGGGATTGAAGCTGATGCATTTCTTTGATTGGCTACACAGTTTTCCCTGGCCCAGGGATCTTTCCATGGTAACGAGCTGAAAGGCCATCGACCATCTTGTCAGACAGCTGAAGGGTGGAGTAGGCGTTTACATCATGTTCCTGGGACAACACCACATAGCCAATATGCTTATGTGTTTTTAAAAGTCATGTCGTTTTCAAAGTGTGAGTGTCCTGATCAAAGGATCAACAGTGCTATCATGATTCAGTTCTGTGAAGGACAGTGTTTTAGAAACTAGACCCTTCGGCCTACCGAGTCCATCGATCACCCATTCGCACAAGTTCTGTGATTAGACTATTCTACTTTCCCATCCACTCCCTACACACTAGAGGCAATTTACAGAGGCCAATTAACCTACAAACCTGCACGTCTTTGGAATGTGGGAGGAAACCGGAGCACCTGGAAGAAACCCACACGGTCCTGTGGAGAACATGTAAATTCGACACAGACAGCACCCGAGGTTAGGATCAAAACTGGGTCTGGCTCTGTTGCTGTGAGGCAGCAGCTCTACCCGCTGCGCCGCTATGTCACCCTGCGTAAGATACACGTGCATTTGCCCCCATACGCCACTGTCCAGTCCTGGATATTGTCCTGTGTAAGAAGGAACTGCAGATGCTGGTTTAAACCAAAGGTAGACGCAAAAAAGCTGGAGTAACTCAGCGGGACAGGCAGCATCTCTGGAGAGAAGGAATGGGTGACATTTCAGGTCAAGGATATTGTCCTGATCTTGCTGCATATGGCACCGACCATGTCATTACCTCAGAAATCATGAATGGAAATAAACACAGGCAATCCACAGAGAGCATTTGCACTTCTGGTCTTTTGAACATGGACGAAAGATAAATGAGGAAGATGCTGAATATAGTTGCAACTGCAATGTTGCCCCACCGGTTGCAGATTGGTTGTGGTTGTTGGAAGCCCTTTATGTCCTAATTCCTAATAACCAATTTTTAAATTACATTTTTTTTGGTGCTCCATTTAATATCTAAAGGTCCTGTCCCATGATGCGAGTTCACCCAAGAGCTCTCCACAGTCAAAAAAAATAATCAAACTCGTGGTACCTCATCACGAGTATTTATTTACTCTTGGAAAGTGTTCACACTGTTGAAACAACTTCACGAGTTTCGGCGCTTCCCGAGTACCTGCCGTTAGCATTACGAGCCGCTATGAGACGTACACGAGCTCTGACGTACCCGCTACATACATTCTACTTACTTACCACGAGTTTGATTTTTATGTAAACTCGGGAGAGCTCTTGGGTGAACTCGCATCGTGGGACATGCCCTTAAGTCTATTTCTGATTTCCACTTTGAATGATGTACTTGTTGTTTCGGCCTACATATGATGCACATTTGCTGGTTCGGGGTTAAATGGGGTGCATTACACGCTTCTGGTATTGCCATTGAATTGCCAAAGTAAGTTTGAACAATGAAGTTGTGCAGAAAGTATGCTAAAACTATGCTGGATAATGATTTCATTTTGTTTCTGTGAAAGGAAAAAGTACAATATAAGGAAAGATGATAAATAAAATAATGTTGTTCAGGCTATGAGTTTCGTTTGGTCATTTTCACAAATGACTATCTGGAGGGACATCCCACCAATATAATATCAGTTTAAATCTAGTATTTATCAGAGAACTATGAAGTGAAATATTTGCAGTTCTTATTGGCTTGTCATTTGTGTGAAAACAAAATAATTTTAGATGTCTGTATATGCAAAACTTATCCTTCAAGTTCAGAAAATAAACAAGTACTTTATAGCTCCAACCTGTGAAATTCTTTCCAAGAACTCATTGGACATAACTATGAGTTGTTAAACTGGGTCATATCAATTCAGCCATAAAGTCAGCATGAGTATATCATACTACTTGGGATTGTCACATCATAAACAGACCAATTCCTTTGTGCATAGAAATCCATCACCTAAACCTCACTGACAGAATCATTAGGACCATATCTTGTAAAGGTTCTTAGGGAACTTTTTGAAGATTCTCTCATTTAACATCTAGTAGATCTTAAAACTATTTGCATTACTGAACTTCATCATAAACCATGTGTGTGCACTTTGCAGAATATTCGCGTTAACTTTTTAATATAATTTAAGGACACTCATCTAGTTAAAATAATATTATGATATCTAGTTGAATATTGTAATAATTTCAGATCATGTTTCTGCTGCTTCTACTCAAATCGATATAGTCCGCCTCCATAATGTAGACGCTCTCTTACATGTTATCAAGCTGCTCCCTCGACATGTCAACAGGCTGTTCCTATGCAATGTGTGGGCACGTGTTATAGACTCACTGAGCAATCTTAAAGCAATGAATATATCATCACTTACACATCACAACCACAGATTTAATTTCCTTTTGCACCAAGATAACGCTGAACAGCTGCAATATGGATTACACCAGCTTGATTATAACGCAAGGCCCAGCTTCTAATACTCCCAGAATGCTTGGTTTGTGCCAGAATCTCAACGTAGAATAAAACAAACACACAGACAAAATATTTTTCCTTTAGACTCTGTCCTTCAATATGGATGGATGTTCTGGGCCATTGAGAGCAGAGCTCAAGGTTGTAAAACAATATCAGAGCTATTTTAATCTAAAATTTAACCAGGTGCAAGAGATTACTACAAGGTAGAGGCCAAAAGCAAGGAGATGACAATTTAAGACTGTCACATAATTTATTGATATCATTACATACTATCTTAGCCAATATAGTTATGATAAACTTTCCTGTTGTTGGCATTGTACATTAGCAATCTTATTGATTCATATTTATTTCTTGACATTAATCCCATGACCATTTCAATTCTCTCACTTGCAGCAACCTCTTTGAGCAATAGTAATTATTAGATTGAGCCACATTGAACTGTAGATGCTGGAAACTAGAACAAAACACTAAGTGCCGGAGAACCCATTCGGTCAGGTAAGTATCTGTGGGGGGAGGGGGGGAATGGACAGGCGACGTTTTGCGTTGGGACTATTCTTCATATTGATAATAGTATGAAAATAGTATTTCATTGAACGTGGCCTGGACCAATATTGGTGAAAGTAAACTGATATAAAATTGGATTTCAAAGTCCAATGTTACATCTGATAATGCAATATTAGCAACATGTGCTGCTTATTCTACCTCTTGCCCTTCTGGTTTTTATTGGGATATTTCTAATCCATTAAATCTTGTGTTTTGATGAAATATGCTTTGGTGCTTTTGTTTCTGTATAGGGAGTGCTTGAAAACACTGGCCTAGAAATGTGATTGTGCCTGAATACATGGGTCTGGTGTATGGCTGCTTTCACAGGGATCATGTGAAATTGGTAGTGCCAGTTCATTACCATGACTCAGGTGTACTAGTGACACTTACCCTGCCTTTCCATGCCTGCACTTTGGTTATATGCCTGTGGAAAGACTGGGAAATAAGAAGTCAAGTAAAGTGGCTGACTCCCTCTAAAAGGGAAAATGCACTTTGGCTGTCAGTGCAAAGGAGTATTGCGTACAGTTTTGGTCTCCAAATCTGAGGAAAGACATTCTTGCCATAGAGGGGGTACAGAGAAGATTCACCAGACTGATTCCTGGAATGTCAAGACTTTCATATGAGGAAAGACTGGATAGACTCGGCTTGTACTCGCTGGAATTTAGAAGATTGAGGGGGGATCTTATAGAAATTTACAAAATTCTTAAGGGGTTGGACAAGCTAGATGCTGGAAGATTGTTCCCGATGTTGGGGTAGTCCAGAACAAGGGGTCACAGTCTAAGGATAAGGGGGAATTCCTTTAGGACCGAGATGAGGGAATTATTCTTTACATCATTCTTTAGTGGTGAGTCTCTGGAATTCTCTGCCACAGAAGGTAGTTGAGGCCAGTTCATTGGCTAAATTTAAGAGGGCGTTAGATGTGGCACTTGTGGCTAAAGGGATCAGGGGGTATGGAGAGAAGGCAGGTACAGGATACTGAGTTGGATGATCAGCCATGATCACACTGAATGGCGGTGCAGGCTCGAAGGGCTGAATGGCCTACTCCTGCACCTATTTTTCTATGTTTCTATGAAACACTATGACAGAAGAGGTATGAACGCTCACTAAAAACAGGCACAAGCAGACCAAGTTATAGTATAACTAGCGATCAGAGCAAACTAGTGTCAAGGTCAACTTCCTGCAATCCAACTAAAAGATTGATGAACACTTCCAAATCCTATTTTCTCCCCATGATTGTCAGAAGGGTTTAGACCCATGATAGTACTTTGCTTCCCATCAGTCATCTGTCACTTCATCACCTTCGTCACCTATTCAAGTTGTACCTCCAACTTTTAGCAATGTTACAACATTTTGAGATTTAAAAAATCAAATCTGCAATTTATCCCATCAGATAAAGCATAAAAAGAAGTTTAATTTGACACCTAATTCACTTTCATATCTTCAGTATTAAACAAGTTATGGCCATTTTCATACTCGGAAATTAGCATCTTGTTCCCCATTGCCTTTCCATTGACTTAACTCAAAAGCTGTGATCTAGAACAGTCAAAAGCCCATAACTTTCTTAAAAATTAAGAGAACTCAATTACATTTTCAGTTATTATAGATTGAAGCATTCTGAAACAAATATGAAACAATCTTACTTGGATGACCTGAAATTAAAGCATATAATTAGTTAGTTATCTAATTGTAGCTAATTACAAAATTCAATTACTAGATCAAAAACATCTATCCATTTCTTAAGAAAAGATAAACTTTTTTTAAATTGCCTAAGTGTCCAAATAACATTCACACAATAATCCACAATATAACATGATTTTTAAATCAAATGTTCATGAATTTCTAGGGCAAATGGAAGGAATTTAGTGTTTAATGCCTGTAAATTAATGGCCATTTAAATCAACTAGCGAGTGGGTTTTAGTGGAATGCGGTGGATTGGAACGTTGCGGTTTGCGGTGAAGTCGGGAGGAAAAATACGGCCGGTTCATACATTTTTTTGTCCCTTTTTCGCAACATGAAAATGTGATTAAAGCCTTTCTAAAAACCAAGTTTTAATGTAAAAATAAACTGTGTACTTTGTTTTCTCCCCAACGTTAGGTCCGTTCCGCTGTCACCGTTCAGAGCTTTAGAAGATGATTTTTAAACTACTCTAGTTAATAAATAATCGCCAATGTCACGCACACGGGGAGCGGCAGAACTGCAGCGCTGCTAAAGGTAGGTATTGTAACATACCTACAAGATACAAGATACAAGATACATTTATTTGTCACATGTGCCAGTTGGCACACTGAAATGTGTGGTCACCATACAGCCACACAATAAATTAAAGAACACAACACACAATAGAGTCCAACATAAAGCATCCCCACACAGCAGAATCAGTTTCCCACTGTGAGGGAAGGCACCAAAGTCAGTCCTCTACCTCCGATGTTCCTGATGTTCACCCGTGGTCGGGTCCTCCGGAGCCTTCCGCATTCGCCGCTAGGGGCGGCCGCCGCTCCGGCCCGCTCGCCGGGATGTTGGAACTCTGACATCGGAACGGGAGGCCAACCTCAGCGGGTTGGACCTCCAAATCGGCTGTTTCGCACCGGAGACCTCGGCTCCCAAAGCCCCCAGGCCGCGCCGGGCAGAGATTCATGCTGGCGGCCCTCGGCAAAGGGTCCCAGGACTCCACGATGTCGGCCAGCACAGCCCACATTCAGAGAAGCCTACATCCGAACTCAAATCCTATAAAGCTGCATCATGAATTCCTGACTCTTGTACTCAACACTCTGAAAGCAAGCATGCCTTCTCTACCACATCTTGGATATAATCTTTTCCCATAGTTGAGGACTATGTCCTTGAAATGGTTTTAGACGGATCCAAATAGTCTGAGGGAGGGTCCCAACATATACAGTAAAGCAGCCAGCTTAGAGCAGGAGAGTACTTTATCCTGAAATGTCACCTTCCCATTGTCTCCCCAGATGCTGCGTTACTTCAGCACTTTGTTTTGCTCAAGATTCCAGCACCTGCAGTTCCTTGTGCCTTATTCTGTTTCTTTTGTTTCATATTTATTGATTTAACCCCCCAGGCCCATGGAAATTAATGAAATACATTGGCATTGAATGTGAAAATAAAGTCACGATCCAACTGAAAGTACCTCAGATGATTTTTCAGATTAAGGCCAAGGATGCTTTTGCAATGTAAACCAATAACAGTAAAAGGAAAATAATTCTATTAGCCCTGTGTTTTCAATTCCACGATCACTTTCTGGAGGCTTAAAATGCCAAAACAATTACAGATATATGTTCCGTAATAACACTATTAAAATACGTTACATATGCTGCCATGAAACTACTCATCTGTTTGCTATGATGAAATTAATCCTTGAAACTAACTTTGCAGCTTCACTTACAAACAGAAAATCCTCCAAATGCCACAAAACAGGTTCTTATTAAAATTGTAATGTTGGGAACTTGAGGAAAAATAAATTGTGATCTGTCAGATTTATTCACTATCCTGCTGGAAGCTGACTGCTTTACTGCCTATGTTATGAGTTGAATCTCAGCCACGTTCCTCACATAATCTATTTGTTTCAAAAGCCATGATATCATCCAGTGCATAAGTTCATGTGGACGAAAGGGACTTGCCTGATTATGAGGGAAAAATACCCTTGAGGGGATGAGTCGCTCAGAGTTCGATGAATTAGTGTTCATCATGTCTCATGGGTTTATAGAAGTCTACGTTGGGTGCAAGGAAAGTTGCTTGAATACACTAGACAATAAACTCTGGAAAATAATCTGCTCTCTTTGGAAAATACAAACTTTATTACTGTTCAATTATCCTATTGGGTCTGAACTTTATCGTTATAGAAACATAGAAACATAGAAATTAGAAATTAGGAGTAGGCCCTTCGAGCCTGCACCGCCATTCAATATGATCATGGCTGATCATCCAACTCAGTATCCCGTACCTGCCTTCTCTCCATACCCTCTGATCCCCTTAGCCACAAGGGCCACATTTAACTCCCTCTTAAATATAGCCAATGAACTGGCCTCAACTACCCTCTGTGGCAGAGAGTTCCAGAGACCCACCAGTCTCTGTGTGAAAAAAGTCCTTCTCATCTCGGTCCTAAAGGATTTCCCCCTTATCCTTAAGCTGTGACCCCTTGTCCTGGACCTCCCCAACATCGGGAACAATCTTCCTGCATCTAGCCTGTCCAACCCCTTGAGAATTTTGTAAGTTTCTATAAGATCCCCTCTCAATCTCCTAAATTCTAGAGAGTATAAACCGAGCCTATCCAGTCTGAAATCCCAGGAATCAGTCTGGTGAACCTTCTCTGCACTCCCTCTATGGCAATAATGTCCTTCCTCAGATTTGGAGACCAGAACTGTACGCAATACCCCAGGTGTGGTCTCACCAAGACCCTATGCAACTGAAGTAGAACCTCCCTGCTCCTATACTCAAATCCTTTTGCTATGAAAGCTAACATACCATTCGCTTTCTTCACTGCCTGCTGCACCTGCATGCCTACTTTCAATGACTGGTGTACCATGACACCCAGGTCGCGCTGCATCTCCCCTTTTCCTACTCGGCCACCATTTAGATAATAGTCTGCTTTCCTGTTTTTGCCACCAAAGTGGATAACCTCACATGTGGCAGGCAGAACGGGTAGGAATAATAGGGATAAAAGGCAAAGGCAGCTCAACTATAGAAGCCAAAAGTCAGAGAGTTTAATTGTTTTATGTATCAAAATGGAACGATGAAATCCTCACTTGCAGCAGCACGACACGTTTGTCAACACAATACTCAACAGAATAAACAGACAAAACGAGTTCAATAAATGATAATATGCCCAGCATAGTTCAGGGTTTCAGGTGAGAATGACACAGTTCACTGCTTGATCTACATACGGTTGACATTAAATAAAAAATTACAAATACTTTTTTTCGGAAAATAAAAACAAACGTACAGAGTATTAGCACGATCAAACAAACAGCCATCAATTTAATATAACGCCAACTTTATCAACAAAACACTCGACCTCTCGCGGTGACCAGTGTTCACGGACGGCCTCCAAAGTCCCCGTGGACACCGCGTGTTCCCTCTCCAGGGACACGTGGGCACGGACGTAGGGCAGGAAAAGGGGCAGGCAGGCAATCCCGGTGCGGCTGTTGACTGCCCGCTGCCTGGACCCATGAATGGCCATCTTGGCCAGGCCCAGACGGACAGGGAGATCCCCCCCTCCCTCCCGACCCTCCTCCCCGACCCTCCCCACTCTGTACCGGGTGCCCAAATATATGGAGCGTGGGGCTAAAACGTAGAGTGGTATAATGCACATCAGTTCCCCATTGAGAGAAATTGAAAACAAAATCTCTTTAAATTGCCTTTCCTGAGGGGACTGATTGGAATATTGTTTTGTGGGCTGCTCTCTGGATTAGAAATAGTGGCCCATAATGATTGTGAGTTAAAGGCATTTGCTGTTTGCAGCAAGTATGTCGTGTTTTGGTACATATGACAATTAAACTCTTGGCTTCTCCAGTTCAGCTGCGACAGCCTTTTATCCCTATTGTGATTAAAATATGATTATGATCATGAATTCCTGTTCTGCCTGCCACATTTCCATAACGATAAAGGCATTTGCTGTTTGCAACACAAACCATAGTTGGAGATTTAATAAACATACGTTGATGGCTGATGTGTGTCACTGCGCTATTAGCCTTGAAAAATAAGATCTCATTGTCTCCACAGATGTTTATTAAGTATAAGGAAGGCTAAGATTTGCAGCCAAAAAACAAACTAAGTATGGTGTGCAATAAATAATTGGACCAATTGTAAAATGTAATAAATAATACGTGGCACAAATCTACACAAACATGATTGAGCTGAATTGTGCAATAGATCAAACAGTAAGGGACAAATGTTTAGGGGTAACAGAGGGGAAACTTCTTTACTCGGAGAGTGGTGGCTGTGTGGAATGAGCTTCCAGTGGAAGTGGTGGAGGCAGGATCGATTTTATCATTTAAAAATAAAATGGATAGGTATATGGACGGGAAGGGAATGGAGGGTTATGGTCTGAGTGCAGGTAGATGGGACTAGGTGAGAGTAAGTATTCTGCACGGACCAGAAGGGCCAAGATGGCCTGTTTCCATGCTGTAATTGTTATATGGTTATATATGGTTATAACATTGAAACATAGAGACTATAGTAGACCAGTCAGCTGTGCACCACCATTCATAATTGTATTTCCTTAGGGAGTAGGAGGCCATTGAGCCCATCGAGTCAATGTGGTTTCTCAAAGCAATCAAATCATTCTCTTCCTCATTTATTTTCCGTTTATTCTCTCACATGCTCAAAAACGGACTTCAGCAGGCTCATCACCCTCAGGTGAAGAAACTTCTCCTGAGCTCAGTTCTCAGACCGCAGGAGACCTCTCATGACCGTACAGCCTATGGCCGTGAGAGATCTCCAAAGAGTCGTAGCGTCTTCTGGTCGCTGTTGAATTTTCAACTTGTTGAAAATTTCGGCGACCTATGACGTGTGCCGGCAGTCGCCTGTACAGGTCGCGTAAGTGGGGCAGGCCCTTTAGACAGCTGGATTACTGCAATGTTATCAATTCACATTTTGAGCAACGGGCAACTCAAAAGATTTTCCAAGTGGGTCAAAAAATATGCTGTCAAATACCCTGTTCCAGCAAGTCTTTCTTATTATGTCATAATGTTAAAAGGTTAGATCTATAATAAGTATCCATATGAATCAATTCTAATTTTAATTTTAGTTTTGACCAAAGATAGTTGGGAGATGAAGTATTATGAAGAACATGAGCAAAACAGGTTGAGCAAATTGCAAACCATTTTACACTGCTGTTTCTGTAGAGTATGTGTCCATTACTTTAAAAGCTGCATACATATATATATATATATATATATATATATATATATATATATATATATATATATATATCAAGCAATGATTGATGACTTTGTTGTCAGGTTCATCTCTGTAGTGATATCAGCTTTCGATAGTAAAAGATCAACTGCAAAATAGTGAACCTTAATATTGATAGAAAACTATCACAGGTGAAAACTGTATAATTGCAGCAGTAAAACTATGAAAGAATCCATGGAATTAAATCCAAAACATCTGGTTCTACACAAAGATGTATGTCTGTAGTGTGGACATCAAAATGATGAGCTGACAGCAGAATATTTCACAGGTTGTATAACAGAGGTTTGAAGAGCTGCTGGAAGCATCGTGGGTGTTCTCCAGTAGGTGATTGGTGAGGTGCCCAGAGAATTGGCATTGATGGCTTCACCAGTCATTTGTTTGTACATATATAATTTAGAGAGTTACACCAGTCAACTACTAACAAGATAGCAACATTACTTTCAGATTTGGAGCAAACATGGGACATAAAAAACTACAGCACAAGAAGAGGCCCTTGGGCCACAATGACTGTGCAACACTTGTTGCCAAGATAAACTAATCTCTGCCTGTTCTCATCCGGAAGCCTCTTCAACGGCACGATCGTATCTGCCTCCACCACCATCCATGGCAGCACGTTCCAGGCATTCAACACTGTGTTTAAAAACTTGCTCCGCATATCTCCTTTAAACTTTGCTCTTTTAACCTCAAAGCTACGACTTTGACATTTCCACCTTTGGGAAAAAAAATTCCAAAGGGCCTGTCCCACCAGCATGCAACTCTATGCGATGAGCGCGACCCAACGTGGTCGCTTGAGCCGTCCGGCGTCGCAGGGCCGGTCCCACTTCGATCGCCGGAGCGTGCGGAATTGTGCGGAGTTCGTCCCGAGTTCGTCCGGACATCGCGCGGGGCTCCAAAAAACTGACTGTCCAAAAATTCCGCACAGCAACGGCTTGTCGGCTCGCAGTCGCCTCGACGCATTACACACCGCCCCGACATCGTGCCTCCGTGACCCTCTCTGTAGATGCCTCCGTGACCCTCTATGTGTGTGGCTCTGTGTGTGTGTGTGCCTCTGTGCCCCTCTCTGTGTGCCCCTCTCTGTCCTGGCGAACTTACCTTAGACTTCACTCCAAGTTCGCCTCACTTTGCGCCGCGTTGCGCCACTCACCCAACCTCCGCGCAGCCCCTACTGACGGTTTGGTCACGCTTGCCGCATGCAGGCGCATGCTGGTGGGAACGGCCCTGTACAGGGATCACCCGACCTCCGCGCGGCCCCCGCTTTTAGTTTGATCGCGTTCATCGCATAGAGTTGCATGCTGGTGGGACAGGCCCTTAAGTGTCTACCCTATCGATGCTTTTCATAATTTTACATTTCTGTCACATCTCCCCTCTGCCTCCAAAGGTCTGGAGTAAACGATCCAAATTTGTTGAGCAGTCAATATTGGGGCAGTTAAGCTCACAACTAAATAGTCGTGTAGGTAATCCATGCAAAGATCTATAATTCATAATCATGCACAAAGTGAATCCAGCCCAAAGAATCTAATTCAAGCACTTGCGGTGCAATATCTATTGTTTAAAAATGATACATTATGAGCTTTATATTTCATTGTAACTTTAATAAAGAAAAGACAAATTTCTTGGATCCTCTGAAACCAATGCTTGCGATTTATGGTCCCAAGTTCCCAGAAAATGACGGCATGAATTCCGTTTCACTGACTTAATTGTCTGATTTGTGCACCATCTTCCTGTTTTCCTTGTCATAAATTGTATAACAGGTAATTAAAATAGCTCCTCCCCATAGCCTATAAAAATCAAAGGCAAGATATATTTGGTTTAATTAGTTGGTTATTGTGATCATCAAACCTGCTGAACATCCAGATGATGCTGCTGGATTCACAATGTTTCATTTTTAATCCTAACAATTCTAGATTGCATCTTAAAAGACTATAATCTTGCTTTATTCTGCTGCATATTTTTATAATTTAGTGACGACATTCTGGCAATGACTTGGACCATTACTGAAAAGTGTAAACAACAAAATTCTTGTAAATCTGGGGTAAATTGTAATCCCTTTGAGAAAATGAATGTGGCTTATTTTAATTCACCTGGCTTGCATTTTGAATGTAAGCAGCAAGACAAAGATATTGAAAGCTTTGTAGGCTGTGCAAATCACTGAAGGCCACGAGTTTCCTGCACAAACTTAAATGACAGCTCTATCCAATAAACTAAAGGGCCTGTCCCACCAGCATGCAACTCTATGCGATGAGCACGACCTAACGTGGTCGCTTGAGCCGTCCGGCGTCGCGGGGCCGGTCCCATTTCGATCGCCGGAGCCGTGCGGAATTGTGCGGAGTTCGTCCCGACATCGCGCGGGGCTCCGAAAAACTGACTATGTTCAAAAATTCCGCGCGGCAACAGCTTGTCGGCTCGCAGTCGCCTCGACGCATTACACACCGTCTCAACGTTGTTCCTCCGTTACCCTCTCTGTAGGTGCCTCCGTGACCCTCTATGTGTGTGGCTCCATGGCCCTCTGTGTGTGTGCCTCTGTGCCCCTCTCTGTGTGCCCCTCTCTGTCCTGGCAAACTTACCTTTAAGACTTCGCTCCAAGTTCAGCTCACTTTGCGCCGCGTTGCGCCACTCATCCGACCTCCGCGCGGCCCTCGCTGCCGGTTTGGTCACGCTTGCCGCATGCAGGCACATGCTGGTGGGAACGGCCCTGTACAGGGATCACCCGACCTCCGCGCGGCCCCCGCTTCTAGTTTGATCGCGCTCATCGCATAGAGTCGGATGCTGGTGGGACAGGCCCTTAACTAGGCAGATATATGAGAGTGCTTAAGACTTATTATCTCTTTGTATTTTGAATTTATTTCTTCTTCTTGGCTCAAAGATAAAATATTTATTTAAAGTTTCTGAGTTTGATAATGTGGCATCCCCAACAGGATTATAGATTGCTTTTCAGCCATGGTGCATCCGCCTGCTAATTGTTTGGTGTGCCTTATTCTAACCAGTTCCGTTTCAAACTGGCACAAATTTGAAGGGTTGAGAGGTCAAATTGAAGCTATTCGTCATGCAAAATCACTGCAGAAACCATTCCTGGGTAGGTGAATGCATTTCTCCTAATGCCAACATCATATATTCACTGACAGTAATGGTTAGACACAAGGAGCCGCAGGTACTGGAATCTTTCTCAGAACACAAAGTGTGGAGTATCACAGCAGGTCAGGCTGGGTCGAGTCTCTGCCTCAGAGGGCGGTGGAGGCAGGTTCTCTGGATGCTTTCAAGCAGGCATGAAACTCGCTATCAAAACATGGAGGGGATGGGGGGGACAGGGGGGGGGACAGTTTTTTGGCAGCCGCGCGCGCATGCGCACACTCACGCACACATGCGCGAGGCATTGGATGCTCAATCCAGCGCTAAATGCAGCTCAACTCTGCATGTCTTGCTGGATTAACTACAGCCCTGACTGGACTGACGGGACACCAGTGCTGCTTCTCCCCGCTGGCCATATTTGCGCAAGCCCAGGCAGGTTAACCTAGCGGGACAGGCAGAGTGAGCTGGGTTTAGCGCTGCTTCTCTGCGCTGGCTGTGGGCCTGGGGTCGACGCGCCTGTCTGATTCCCGACCTCTCTGGCCACCCATGGGGGGGGGGGGGGGGGGGTGGCACTCGAGTGGGGATGGGACAGCTCTTAAAAATAGCGGAGTCAGGGTATATGGGGAGAAGGCAGGAATGGGGTACTGATTGGGGATGATCAACCATGATCACATTGAATGGCAGTGCTGGCTCGAAGGGCCTATTCCTGAAGATGGCTCCCGACTCAACACATTTGATAAGGTTCCACACGAGAGATTAGTGGGCAAAATTAGGGCACATGGTTTTGGGGTAGAGTGCTGACATGGATAGAAAATTGGTTGGCAGACAGGAAACAAAGAGTAGGGATTAACGGGTCCCTTTCAGAATGACAGGCAGTGACTAGTGGGGTACCGCAAGGCTCGGTGCTGGGACCGCAGCTATTTACAATATACATCAATGATTTGGATGAAGGGATTCCAATGAACATTAGCAAATTTGCAGATGACACAAAGCTGGGTGGCAGTGTGAACTGTGAGGAGGATGCTATGAGAATGCAGGGTGACTTGGACACGTTTGGGGAGTGTATGGCAGATGCAGTTTAATGTGGATAAATGTGAGGTTATCCACTTTGGTAGCAAAAACAGGAAGGAAGATTATTATCTAAATGGTGTCAAGTACAACGGGATCTGGGGGTCCTTGTTCATCAGTCAATTAATGTAAGCATGCAGGAACAGCAGGCAATGAAGAAAGCAAATGGCATGTTGGCCTTCATAACAAGAGAAGATGAGTATAGGAACAAAGAGGTCTTTCTGCAGTTGTGTTGTGTGCAGTTTTGGTCTGCAAATTTGAGGAAGGACATTCTTGCTATTGAGGGAGTGCAGCGTAGGTTCACAAGGTTAATCTTAATATAAGACTATTAAGAGTTTGGACACGCTAGAGGCAGGAAACATGTTCCCGATGTTGGAGGAGTCCATAATCAGGCGCCACAGTTTAAGAATAAGCAGTAAGCCATTTAGAACGGAGGTGAGGAAACAGTTTTTCACACAGAGAGTTGTGAGTCTGTGGAATTCTCTGCCTCAGAGGGCCGGTTCTCTGGAAACTTTCAAGAGAGAGCTAGATACGGCTCTTGAAGATAGCGGAGTCAGGGGATATGGGGAGAAGGCAGGAACGTGGTACTGATTATGGATGATCAGCCATGATCACATTGAATGGTGGTGGTGACTTGAATGGCCTACTCCTGCACCTATTGTCTATTGTCTATTGTCTAATAGACAGAAAGAGAACGATAAAACCTGTGGACTCTTACTCTTGCAAGCAGTACATTGTTTCTAGACATTGTTAAGCCATTCATTCTTCATTTTGTCATTTGCTCTGTTTTGTTCTGTATCCATAATTTATTTAGTTAAAGAAACCATTGTTCCCACGTGAACTGTTTCTTTGTTACATTATTATGTAACACTTGTTTATTTGTAACAGTCTTCATCTTCAGCAATTTGGGCCAATCTCTCAAGCGGTTTAAAAACATACTTAATTCTGGCAATTTGCATGCATCATCCAATCCCCATTCATAAAGAAATCTCATAGAAATGTAATCTGTTACAAAACAATGATATCATTAGAAACTGAAAATGTGGTTGCATCATATTTGGCACTTTTTTCCCAGAAGAATATCATTATTACCCCTTAGCAAATATTTGCGAGACTACAATAGCAATTGGGTATGGAGAGGTCAGTGGAGGAATGGTGAGGAACATGGCAGAGGGACTACTGATTTTGGTGTTCACCAGAGCAAAATCACCTTATTTCACAATCCATCATCAGCTCACGAATGCTGCCTGACTTTCAAAGTGATCAGTAAGGTGGTGAACCAGCACTACACCACTCATACCCTCAGCGGGTTAAACACAGACTCAACTCAAATAATTCTGATCCAAGCACAACATTTCATTTGGGATATACAGTTGCAACTTAAAATTATCTTCAGAAGTGTGGCACTGTTTCAGATGCTGTGCTACATCCTGTTTGTAACTGTGACATTGTTTCAGATAAAGTAATACATTCTGTTTGTAACAGTTTTTTTGATGCATGCGAATTGGTTGCTAATGAATGGCACCCTTACTCCTTCAATATTG
This sequence comes from Raja brachyura, assembly GCA_963514005.1. The sequence continues at coordinate 65,547,249 of OY740792.1, read as the reverse complement.
TACTTGACTAAAGTTGATCTTATTGAGCTAAATAGTTATGCGACCCCCAGGCTCAGGTCTGTTTGGGGGGAGTTCCCCCCGCCACGGGTACCATGTAATCCCACGCTACTGCTCCAGGGTCGAATAGTCAGCGACTAAACCGTCTCCCCCACCTGGTTTTCCAGGTGAGGAGGGGGCTGTGGACCCGCGGCAGGACCAAAAACAAGACCTGTCAAAGGGCGGATGAGCTCCTAGCGAGCCAACGGCCATTCACACTTCAGTAGAAGTTGTGATCACTGTCGTACACAGCATTGTAAGGAATGAGGAAAAACATGAAATGTAATTCTTCCCTCTCTTTGCTTCTCAAAAGAGAAGTTGTTAATTAATGTTATAAAGATTATAAATAAAGATTCCACTAGGAGCGCCACATTGATAGCAGCCTCTGCCTGCAGTCTGTCTGTTTTTCTATCTTTTTAAATTTTTAGTTTGTTTAAAAGTACGTTTTGGAGGATCTTTCTTGTATTTGTATGTGGGGGAGGGGGTAGGGTAAGGGGGATGATGTGGGTATTCTGCGAGTCGCATCTTCAACCCCCCTTCTCGCGGCCCACCAACTGGAATGGCGCTGCCGTTCCTGCCGGGACCGGACCAGAGCTTCAGCAGCGGCAGTGCAGCGCTGGATACATCGCGGAGCGGGCGATGCCTTATCTGGGATCGCTGTTTGAAGCTCCGGAGTGTTGGGCCGCTGCTTCCACATTGTGGAGCTGTGGTCAGCAGAGCTTCCAGCGAGGGCGGCGCTGACTTCAACATCGCGAGTCCTGGGATCCCTTTGCCGAGGGCCGCCAGCGTGTATCTCCGCCCAGCTCGGCCTGTGGACTTCGGGAGCCGCGGTCTCCGGTAGGAAGTGGCCGGTTCGGAAGTCCAAGCCGCTGAGAATGTTCTGCCGTTCCGACGTCAGAGTTCCATCATCCGACATGCGGGCCTGAAACATCGGGGCGCCCATAGCGGCGATTGCGAGGGGTTCGGGAGCCCCCCGACCACGGGTGAACAACAGAGGACAACAGCGGAGGATGACTGAACTTTGGTGCCTTCCCTCACATTGGGAAACTTTGTTTCCGCTGTGTGGGGATGTTTATCTTAAAGACTATCATATCTTGTGTTCTTTTTTATTCGTATGGCTGTATGGTGACCACAAATTCCACTGTACCAATTGGTGCTTGTGACAATGCATGTCTCTTGTCTCTTGTCTAGTATACACTGGACCAAATATCAGCTGTGCCAGCATTTCTGGTTTTGTACAGTGTTGGACACGGGTTGTGGAATCTGTGAAGCAAGGTGTTGTTTCAAATCCATATAGATTGCAGGCAAAAGGGCCTGTCCCACCAGCATGCAACTCTATGCGATGAGCGCGATCAAACTAGAAGCGGGGGCCACGCGGCGGTCGGGTGATCCCCTGTACAGGGCCGTTCCCACCAGCATGCGCCTGCATGCGGCAAGCGCGACCAAACCGGCAGCAGGGGCCACGCGGAGGTCGGGTGAGTGGCGCAATGCGGCGCAAAGTGAGGCGAACTTGGAGGTAAGTTCGCCAGGACAGAGAGGGGCACACAGAGAGGGGCACCGAGGCACACACACACACAGGGCCACGGAGCCACACACATAGAGGGTCACGGAGGCACTTACAAATAGGATCACGGAGGCACGATGTCCAGGGCGGTGTGTATATGTCGAGGCGACTGCGAGCCGACAAGCCGTTGCCGCGCGGAATTTTTCGACATAGTCAGTTTTTCGGAGCCCCGCGCGGTGTCGGGACGAACTCGGGACGAACTCCGCACAATTCCGCACAGCTCTGGCGATCGAAGTGGGACCGGCCCCACGACGCCGGACGGCTCAAGCGACCACGTTAGGTTGCGCTAATCGCATAGAGTTGCATGCTGGTGGGACAGGCCCTTAAGTATTTGGAATTGTCATTAGAAATATTTATTTAGTCAGAGGGAGGCGAATCTGTGGAATTCATTGTGGAAGCCAAGTCAATGGATATTTTTAAGGCAGGGATACATAGATTCTTCATTAGTATGGGTGTTAGGGATCATGAGGAGAAGGAAGGATTCAAATGTGTTGAGTGTTCAAATTGAACCAAGGCAAAATTAAATTTTGTCAAAGGCAGTCTTATCAAGATTAACTTTGCAAGAGAAAGCTGAATTAACTCTGCTTTCATCTGAAGGCTGCCTCTGTCTCAGTGGTGTTCCTTACTGGAAGGAAATTGGAAGCTGATCCGATTCAAGTAATTGGACTCTGACATATCTTGCATTTCTTTCAAGAACAATGCAAAAGCTTCAGAATTGAATCAGGAAGGCTAGAAGGGGCCATGAAATGTCCTTGATGTGTAATATTAAAGAAATATGGGTGGAAATTGGCTGATGCAGCTTAATCTTGACTAGTGTGCACTTTGGGTGGTCAAATGGATGAACAAAGTATTCAGGAAATAACAGGAACTTCAGGAGGCATTGTTGTAATGGGTGCCCTTGGGGTGGAAGTCCATAGCTCCCTGAAAGTAGAAACATAAAGGGCCTGTCCCACCAGCATGCAACTCTATGCGATGAGCGCGACCTAACTTGGTCGCTTGAGCCGTCCGGCGTCGCGGGGCCGGTCCCACTTCGATCGCCGGAGCCGTGCGGAATTGTGCGGAGTTCGTCCCGACATCGCGCGGGGCTCCGAAAAACTGACTATGTTCAAAAATTCCGTGCGGCAACGGCTTGTCGGCTCGCAGTTGCCTCGACGCATTACACACCGCCCTGACATCGTGCCTCCGTGACCCTCTCTGTAGGTGCCTCCATGACCCTCTATGCGTGTGCCTCTGTGCCCCTCTCTGTGTGTGCCTCTGTGCCCCTCTCTGTGTGCCCCTCTCTGTCCTGGCGAACTTACCTTAGACTTCGCTCCAAGTTCACCTCACTTTGTGCCGCGTTGCGCCGCTCACCCGACCTCCGCGCGGCCCTCCCTGCCGGTTTGGTCGCGCTTGCCGCATGCAGGCGCACGCTGGTGGGAACGGCCCTGTACAGGGATCACCCGACCTCCGCGCGGCCCCCGCTTCTAGTTTGATCGCGCTCATCGCATGGAGTCGGATGCTGGTAGGACAGGCCCTTTGGTAAATATAGTTTGAGCAGCACAGTGGTGCAGCAGTAGAGTTGCTGCCTTTTCAGCACGAGACCCTGACTACGGGCGCTGTCTGTACAGAGTTTGTACCTTCTCCCCGTGACCTGTGTGGGTTTTTCTCTGGGAGCTCTGGTTTCATCCCACTCTCCATAAACCTGCAGGTTTATAGGTTAATTGATTTGGTATTATTGTAAATTGTCCCAAGTACGTGTAGGATAGTGTTAGTGTGCGGGGATCGCTGGTCGGCGCAGAGTTGGTGGGGTGAGGGGCCTGTTTCCGCGCTGTATATCTAAACCAGACTAAACTAAACTATTGCGGTTAAGAAAGTATATGGCAGACTTGCCTTCATTGGTCCGGATAATGTGGATAAAACTCGGAAAGTCATGTTACAGATGTATAAAATGTGGTTAGGCCACATTTGGAGTATTGTGTGAGCAATTACAGGAGCTTGCGAAGGATTTGGAGGGGCTGGAGAAGTTATTCACCGGAATGTTGCCTGGATTGGAGAGTTTTAGCTGTAAGAAAAACCTGGACAAGCTTGGATTGTTGTTATAGGTATATAAAATGTAGAGAGGCATAGAAAGGGTAGATAGTTGGTCTTATTCCTTGGGTGAAAATACCAAATACCAGAGGGCATAGCTTTAAGGTGAGAGGAGAAAAGTTGAAAGCAGATTTACAAGGAGATTTATTTTATTCAGACAGTAAGAGGTGGCTGAAACATGCTGTTCGGGGAGGTTGTGGAAGCCGATACAATAGCAACGTTGAACAGGCATTTAGACAGGCAAATGGATATGCAAGGAATGGATGGCTACAGATTATGGGCAGGCAGATTAGATTAGTTTGGCTTCAAGATTGACACAGACATTGTGGGCAGAAGAGTCTCCAAATCTGAGGAAGGATATTATTGCCATAGAGGGAGTGCAGAGAAGGTTCACCAGACTGATTCATGGGATGGCAGGACTGTCTTATGAAGAAAGACTGGATAGACTTGGTTTATACTCTCTAGAATTTAGGAGATTGAGAGGGGATTTTATAGAAACTTACAAAATTCTTAAGGGGTTGGACACAGGAATGCAGGAAGATTGTTCCTGATGTTGGGGAAGTCCAGGACAAGGGGTCACAGCTTAAGGATAAGGGGGAAATCCTTTAGGACCGAGATGAGAAGGACTTTTTTCACACAGAGAGTGGTGGGTCTCTGGAACTCTCTGCCACAGAGGGTAGTTGAGGCCAGTTCATTGGCTATATTTAAGAGGGAGTTAGATGTGGCCCTTGTGGCTAAGGCGATCAGAGGGTATGCAGAGAAGGCAGGTACGGGATACTGAGTTGGATGATCAGCCATGATCACATTGAATTGCGGTGCATGCTCGAAGGGCCGAATGGCCTACTCCTGCACCTAATTTCTATGTTTCTATGTAAGAGCTTGTTCCTGTGCTGTACTATTATGTGTTCTATGAAAACTGACACCCAGAACTCTTACATAAGGCTCCATTGCAGAGTTAAGGGGCTGTGCCACTTGGGCGACCTAATCTGTGAGTTCTGGCAAGTTTGCCCTCGACTCATACTCGCAGCATGGTCGACACGAGGTCATAGGAGGTCTTTGTAACTCTCCTTCATGCTTGAGAGTAGTCCCCGTGTACTCGAGGCCTCAGCTAGGTCACGTCGTATTTTTCAACATGCTGAAAAATGCACGCAAGTAAAAAAAGATCGTCATGGAAAAAATCGATACTCTTTTTACTTGTATGTTTAGTCGAGGTAGGTCGTAGTAGGTCGTCATGTTAGTCCTAGGTAATCAAGGGTAGTCGTAGATAGACTTCATCATAGTCGAAGGAGGTCGAAGGAGATCTTCTACATAGTCAAAGGTCTTCAACATTACATTTTTTTCAAACTCTCCCAATTAGGTCGCCCAAGTGGGACAGCCCCTTTACACCTGAATTACTTGTAACTAAACCTGCTACTGAAGAAAGGTCCTGGCCCAAAATGTCATCAATCCATGTTCTCCACAGATGCTGCCTGACCCGCTGAGTTACTCCAGCACTCTGTGAAACGTCACCTATCCGTGTTCTCCACAGATGCTGCCTGACCCGCTGAGTTACTCCAGCACTCTGTGAAACGTCACCTATCCGTGTTCTCCACAGATGCTGCCTGACCCGCTGAGTTACTCCAGCACTCTGTGAAACGTCACCTATCCATGTTCTCCACAGATGCTGCCTGACCCGCTGAGTTACTCCAGCACTCTGTGAAACGTCACCTATCCATGTTCTCCACAGATGCTGCCTGACCCGCTGAGTTACTCCAGCACCTAGTATACTTTTGTGTAAAAGCAGCATCTGCAGTACCTCGTTTCCACATACGGAAAAAATCTTGTACCCTGATAGACGTTCAATCCTATTTATCCAACCTACAAAGAAAACTATACACCCCGGGCTAAACCAACATGGTAAGAGGCTCTTTGAGAATGAAAGTATCTGACACCTAACGACTCAGGAAAGATATCTGAAGTGGAACATGTCGCATGAATGTAAATGTTTATAGAACTGCAATCTGCGGGACATAAACATGAAAATTGGATACCAATGGTCACATTTTAGCAATGGGCTGGTGATAATGGGATGCCCTGAAACAGCTGCTGATGACAGAGTTTGTGTGTATATGCAAGCATTCTCCGCATGGCTTAGGTCAAGGGTGCCTGTCCATCAGATCTGAACATTCTTTGTGAAACTCAGCCATCTGTGTTGGAAGGTTGGTCACTGGAAAGTGTGTCATTTAATTTGCTCTTCCCCCTGAAGAAGGAGAACTCGCTCCTTCAAGTTAGTAACAGCTCATTTACCTCAGCATTCCAGAACACACAACCTTCAGTAAGGCAATGTTTCCTTTGGCTCGATGGCACAAATCAAATTGTACTTTCCTGAGTCAAACATGGTTTTAACAGAAAAGGCATAAAACAATATTTCACCTTTGAATTCCTCTGATAAATTGGAATCAACTAAAACTATTCACTTCACAGTGCTGGCAAAATAAATATCATGCTCTCAGAGTGTTGCAGCTTACTATTTTTTTTGTTAATTTTAATATCTCATCAAACTCTGATATTCAGATTTGTCATCTTTGTTGGTTGTCCTATATGTAAAAAAGGAACGGTGCACAGATTGTAGTTTTAGCACAGCTAACTGTACACAGGAAGCTACAGACACTGCAAGTCGGAAGCCATCTGACGTTCTCAGGATGGAATCCTATTTCACTGCCCGTTTGAATTCTGAAAGCTTTTTAAGCAATAATCTGGGATTTGTGGTTTGGATATGAAACGTTGGCTGCCGGAATCTCTCTTCCACTCTTTCCCATCTAAACTGGTGTCTGACTTCTTATGCCGCTGTCCCACTTAGGAAACCTGAACGGAAACCTCTGGAGACTTTGCGCCCCACCCAAGGTTTCCATGCGGTTCCCGGAGGTTTTTGTCCTCCGGCAACCACCTTCAACTAGCATCGCAACCGGCTTCGACTAAACAATTAACGATTTTAAAAACGGAAACCACTTTCAACTATTAGGGAGACTAACAAAAACCTCCAGGAACCGCACGGATACCTTGGGTGGGGCGCAAAGTCTCCAAAGGTTTCCTAAGTGGGACAGGGGCATTAGTCTAACCTGTTTACTCACAATTTTAGCAATGAAGCTGACCTCTTCTGAGCTGCAATGCCAGTGGAAGAACGTGCACTTAAATCCAGGAGCTGCAAATTCGAGACCCTTCTTCAGACTGATGTCAGGGGAGTGGGCAGGACAGAAAAAAAATGTAGCCGGAGACAGTAAGACTTGTGGGAGAACTGGGAAGGGGGAGGGGATGGAGAGAGAGGGAAACAACGGCTATTTGAAGTTAGAGAAATCAATGTTCATACTGCCGAGGTGTAGGCAGCCCAAGCGAAATATGAGGTGCTGTTCCTCCAATTTGCGCTGGGCCTCTCTCTGACAATTGCATTATCACCAGCCCATTGATAAAATGTGACTATTGGTATCCAATTTTCATGTTTATGTCCCGCATATTGCAGGACAGAAAGGTCAGATTGGGAATGGGAGGGGGAATTAAAGTGCTGAGCCACCGGGAGATCAGGAAGGTTGAGACGGACTGAGCGGAGGTGTTCAGCGAAACGGTCACCAAGCCTGCGCTTGGTCACGCCGATGTAGAGAAAGAAGTTGACACCTGGAACACCTGGTAGATACAGTAGATGAGGTTGGAAGAGGTGCAAGTGAACCTCTGCCTCACCTGGAAAGACTGTTTGGGTCCTTGGATGGAGTCAAGGGGGGGGAGGTAAAGGGACAGGTGTTATTGTTATAGCTGTCATTTGGTTATCTATACAGTGCACATCCTTACACTAGATATAAAATATTCCTTTTCCTGAGGATTGGAGGGTAGCTAATGTAACCCCACTTTTTAAAAAGGGAGGGAGAGAGAAAACGGGGAATTACAGACCAGTTAGTCTAACATCGGTAGTGGGGAAACTACTAGAGTCAGTTATTAAAGATGGGATAGCAGCGCATTTGGAAAGTGGTGAAATCATTGGACAAAGTCAGCATGGATTTATGAAAGGTAAATCATGTCTGATGAATCTTATAGAATTTTTTGAGGATGTAACTAGTAGAGTGGATAAGGGAGAACCAGTGGATGTGTTATATCTGGACTTTCAGAAGGCTTTTGACAAGGTCCCACATGAGAGATTATTATGCAAACTCAAAGCATACGGCATTGGGTGTTCAGTATTGATGTGGATAGAGAACTGGCCGGCAGACAGGAAGCAAAGAGTAGGAGTAAACAGGTCCTTTTCAGAATGGCAGGCAGTGACTAGTGGGGTTCGGTGCTGGGCTCGGTGCTGGGACCCCAGCTATTTACAATATATATTAATGATTTGGTTGAGGGAATTGAATGCAACATCTCCAATTTTGCAGATGACACGAAGCTGGGAGGCAGTGTTAGTGTGAGGAAGATGCTAAGAGGCTGCAAGGTGACTTGGATAGGTTGGATGAGTGGGAAGATGCATGGCAGATGCAGTATAATGTGGATAAATGTGAGGTTATCCACTTTGGTGCAAAAACAGGGAAGTAGACTATTATTTGAATGGTGGACGATTAGGAAAAGGGGAGATGCAACGAGACCTGGGTGTCATGGTACACCAGTCATTGAAAGTAGGAATGCAGGTGTAGCAGGCAGTGAAGAAAGCGAATGGTATGTTAGCATTCATAGCAAAAGGATTTGAGTATAGCAGCATGGAGGTTCTATTGCAGCTGTACAGGGTCTTGGTGAGACCACACCTGGAGTAACTTTTACATTTACCACGCCACTTAATCTACAAACCTGTACATTTTTGGAGTGTGGGAGGAAACCAAAGATTTGGAGAAAACTCACACACTTCACGGGGAGAACATGCAAACTCCGTACAGACAGCGCCCGTAGTCGGGATCGAACCCGGGTCTCCAGCGCTGCATTCGCTGCAAGGCAGCAACTCTACCGCTGCACCACCGTGACTTCCCATGTAGTTATTGAACCCCCTGATGGGGCAGGAGAGACTGGAGGTTCACCACCCGTACTAAAGCCAGTTGAATTTGATGGTAAATGAAGTGAAAATTCTCTTCTGCAATGAATGTTATGTTACACCTGTATAAGTTGTTGGTGAAGCCACACTTTGAGTACGGTGTTCACTTTTGGTCACCTGCTATAGCAAGGATGTCATTAATGTGGAAAAAGTGCAGAGATTTACGAAGATGTTGCCTGGAGTCGAGGACCTGCGCGACAGGGAAATAATGGGGAAGGCTAGGACTTTATTCCTTGGAGCGCAGGAGGCCGAGGGGTGATCTTATAGAGGTGTATAAAACCATGAGGGGAATAGATCAGGTAGGTGCACAGTGTCTCTTAGCTAGAGTGGAGGAATGAAGAATTAGAGGACATGGGTTTAAGGTGAGAAGGGAAAGATTTAATAAGAACCTGACGGGGGGCCTTTTCACACAGAAGGTGGCTGGTATGTGGAACAAGTTTGCCAGCGGAGGTATTTGAGGCAGGTGCAACAACAACATTTAAAAGACACCTGGATAGGTACATGGATAGGAAAGGTTTCAAGAGATATGGGCCAAATGCAGGCAGGTGGAACTAGCTTTGATGGGGCATCTTGGTCGGCAAGGACAAGTTGGGCCAAAGAGATCCAACTTCCTTTGCTATCTGACAATGACTTTAACCTTTTTTTATGATCAATTGCTGGATATGAGCATCATTGGTGCTGCTGGAACTTGGATCTGCGATCTCATACACTTGCGTAGGTGATGTAAGAAGATGGGGCTTGAGTGAACCAGATGTTGCTCCTCACAACGCTCACAGAGTTTCTTGGGCATTGTTTCTCCATTATATATATATTTTTAAATTCTGGATTTATTCTGTTAACTAAATATAAAATCCTCAGCTGCCATAATGGAATTTGAATTGTTGCCTCTGTACAAATAGCCCAGGTGTCTGAATTACGAACACACCCTCCATGCTTTAGTCACCCTCAGCTGAAGTGTTTAAGAAAGAAGTGCAGATGCTGGAAAAATCGAAGGTAGATAAAAATGCTGGAAAAACTCAGACTGAAGTAGGGTCTCGACTTGAAACGTCACCTATTCCTTCACTCCATAGATGCTGCCTCACCCACTGAGTTGCTCCAGCATTTTTATCTACATCAGCTGAAGTGTTGTCATCCATTTTCGTGTAAAACTGAGATTTAGACCCCACATTTGATGATAAAAAATGTAAAGAAATACTTAGTGTGATTCCACTGCATTCATATGATTATTATCATATTTTCTTATTTCTTCTTCTGTCCCATAGTATTGACGGTGATTTGTCGTCTTTCCAGATTTTTGACGACTGATTAGGCCAATGTGTGAATCATACATTCCCCAACGGAGCAAAAATGCTTGATCGGACAGGGTGAGTGAGTCGTTTCTGAGGTGGTATGTTCCTTTTTTCATTTCTACACGGCTTCTATGTGCTCCTGATGCATAGATTGACGTTAGAAACATAGGACGTAGAACAATAAAGTACAGGACCAGGCCCTCTGGCCCACCATGCATTGTAACCTGTTACACCCACCACAGTTAACCTATAATGACCACTTAAGCTGCCAACCAGCAAATATAACCATATAACCATATAACAATTACAGCACGGAAACAGGCCTTCTCGGCCCTTCCAGTCCGTGCCGACCATTTATTTTCCCCTAGTCCCATCTACCTGCACTCAGACCATACCCCTCCATTCCCTTCCCGTCCATATACCTATCCACTTTACTTTTAAATGTTAAAATCGATCCTGCCTCCACCACTTCTGCTGGAAGATCATTCCACACAGCCACCACTCTCTGAGTGAAGAAGTTCCCCCTCATGTTACCCCTAAACTTCTGTCCCTTAATTCTCATGTCATGCCCTCTTGTTTGAATCTTCCCTACCCTCAATGGGAAAAGCTTATCCACGTCAACTCTGTCTATCCCTTTCATCATTTTAAAGCCCTTAACCTTCTGTGCTCCAAAGAATAAAGACCTAACTTGTTCAACCTTTCTCTGTAACTTAGTTGCTGGAACCCAGGCAACATTCTAGTAAATCTCCTCTGTACTCTCTCTATTTTGTTGACATCCTTCCTATAATTTTGGGGGCATGGAAGTAAATCATAGCAGGAACTTTAAAGGGGATTTGAGGGAAGGTATTTAACATGGAGAGTCATTGGTGTCTGGAACGCCCTGGCATAGGAGGTGTGGAGCCAGGTGCCCTCACAAAGTGAAGAAGGAGCATTGAGACGGCATTGAGAACTTGCTGTTTGTCATCTATGATTTGGATGAAAGTGTAAGTGGTTTGGTTACTAAGTTTGCTGACAAGACAAAAAGGTGGCTTGTGAGGAAGACTGTCAAAGGATACAGCAGGGTAAAGATCAGCTGGGAATTTGAGTGGAAAGTGCTGATGGAATTTAATCCAGACAAGTGTGAGATGCCACATTTTTAGGAGGTCCATTGCACAATATATGGCAGGACCCTGAGGAGAAATGAGGTATGTAAGGGGCATTCGTTGCAAGTCCACAACGCCCTGAATTGGCCAACACGAGTGCATAGATCGGCAAAGAAGATATCTGCATAAGATAGATATAGGAAGCTGGAGTAACTCAGCGAGTCAGACAACATCTCTGGAGAAAAGGAATGAATGAAATTTCAGGCCATGACCCTTCTTCAGACTTTCATATGGCATGCTTACCTTCATCGGTCTGGACGTTGAGCCTAAAAGTTCACAAATTATGTTGTTGTTGTTCTTCTTCTTGTATATGGCGTGCACAGCCTAAAGTTGTAGGGCAACTTGTTCTATTTGACCTTATTTGATTGTGCATGCAAGGTTGATTGCATTTGTCGAAACAGGGCGGACCACGTGAAGGTTGCAGTCTCCCACCCCACATAAAGCTTTGGTTGGACCACATTTCAACTCTTTTGTTCAGTTTTGGTTGCTACACTTAAGGTAGGATGTGGGGAGGGTGCAGAAGAGATTCACCATGTTCCAGGTTGCCTGGATCAGAGGGTACAAGCTATAAGGAGTGGTGCTCTAGCAAGTACACTATCAGGTTTATTTTTCTCTGGAGCACATGAGGTGGAGGAGCAACCTGATGGAAGTATATCAAATTATGAGAGTCGTTGATAGTGCAGAAGGTCTGAGTTTAATTCCCCAGCGTGGAGTTATCAAATACTACGAGGGCTAGGTTGTGAAGAGATGGAGAAAGTTTGGGATGTGTTGCGGCAAGTTTTAAAACAGAGCGGTAGGTTCCCGGGTAAGTGGCAGAGGCAGATACAATAGCAAGACACATGAAGGCAGTGTATAAAGAGACCCAAACCACATGCAGCTAGGTAGGATTAATTAGATTAGCTTCATGGTTGGTTTGTTTGTTTGAAGTGTGGGAATGCACTGAGATCTAGCATAGAGTTGATACGTGGAGAAGCACACATGAAAATAATCTGTAATGTGGGAATAAACCCTACGATATTTTGATATTACGATATTATGGGAGATTACACTGCTTTACTGTATATTTTGAAGGCAGGGATAAGGTTAACAATTTGCTTAGAAATGTCACAAAGTACTTTGGATTTAACCCTATGTCATAGTACATCAAACTCTCTAGCACCAGAGTAGATTCCTTATCCAATACTGCCACCCACCCACACCTATTGTTCTCCTTTCTACCCTCAAGAAGATGAAGCCAGCCACGACTTGAATATCACCCAATGTTCCCAATTTCCAAAGTTTGTTCTAGGTGTTAGAAATTAGGTGCAGGAGTAGGCCATTCGGCCCTTCGAGCCACTCAATATGATCATGGCTGATCATCCAACTCAGTATCCCGTACCTACCTTCTCTCCATACCCTCTGATCCCCTTAGCCACAAGGGCCACATCTAGCCCCCTCTTAAATATAGCCAATGAACTGGCCTCAACTACTCTCTGTGGCAGAGAGTTCCAGAGACCCACCACTCTCTGTGTGAAAAAATTCCTTCTCATCTCGGTCCTAAAGGATTTCCCCCTTATCCTTAAGCTGTGACCCCTTGTCCTGGACCTCCCCAACATCGGGAACAATCTTCCTGCATCTAGCCTGTCCAACCCCTTAAGAATGTTGTACTTTTCTATAAGATCCCCTCTCAATCTCCTAAATTCTAGAGAGTATAAACCGAGTCTATCCAGTCTTTCTTCATAAGACAGTCCTGACATCCCAGGAATTAGTCTGGTGAACCTTCTCTGCACTCCCTCTATGGCAATAATGTCCTTCCTCAGATTTGAAGACCAGAACTGTACGCAATACTCCAGGTGTGGTCTCACCAAGACCCTATACAACTGAAGTAGAGCCTCCCTGCTCCTATACTCAAATCCTTAATTGGTAGATGGGACTAGGGGAAAATAAATGGTCGGCACGGACTGGAAGAGCCGATAAGGCCTGTTTCTGTGCTGTAATTGTTATATGGTTATATGGTTATATGTTTTGTATATTAATTCACAAACCCAACCAGTTTTACCACCTTGGGATAGAAATATGTCCTCCGTCATTTACTTTTATTAACCAGTAGAATGGAAGTTGGAAGTGCAATATGGTAGGTCAGCTCCATATCATTCAGCACGTGGTCTTGAGTGCATTTCTATGCTGCTAATTTCAGAGTGGGTTCTATCAAAAATTAAAATCATGCAGTATCAATGAAAACCTGCTGAATATAGAATTGGCTACATGTCCATTGACAAAATCTATATAATTAAAAGTCTCATCTTGACCACATCCTGTCTGCACTGTATATTGATTTTAGAAAAGACGCTACCATATATCGCTATGATTTTTGGTCATCTTACTCACAGTCCTCCTCCGCTGAGCAGGCCCCGAGGGTTTTTCCCATCGATGAAAAATAAAAAAGGTTTTTATTTTGTTTTTTTTTAATTTGCTTTTCTGCTCTTATTTTTTATTAAAAAATATATATATATTTATTAGAAGTAATGTACATTACAATGATATAAGCCAAAAATAACATAATGCATTTCCTGTACCACTTCTTATTTTAAACTTTAAGAAGGAGAACAATAGAGAAAGTTAGATAAGATAGTAAGTGTGTGAGAGAGTGATCAGGAAGAACCTGTAGAAGCTTAAAACACAAGAAAGAATAAAAAAGAAAACCAAAGGAAATGAAAGAGAAAAATAGAAGACAGAAAATATAAGAAAGTAAAATAAGATAAGACAAAAGGGATGTACCTACTTTACACACCCCTCACCAGGTCCTGATACCATTTATTTTCAAAGTTGTGTTGCACCATATGCTTGTAATAAATCGATAAATGGAGACCAAATCTTTTGGAAATGGTCTGAATTGCCTGCAAGGAGGAATCTCATATCTTCGAGGTGTAATATTTCAGACATATTTGAAATCCACATTTTTATCGTTGGTGTGGGAGCGTTTTTCCAGAATTTAAGTGTATATTTTTTTGCCATTATTAATCCATAATTAAGGAAGCTCTTTTGGAACAAAGTCAGCTCAAAGCTGGCTTCCATTGTTCCAAAAATAATCAATTCTGCATTCAGTTTCAGTTTTATTTTGAGTAATTTTGTAAAAATATCAAAGATTTAATTCCAAAGTTTTTGGATTTTTATGCAAAAAACAAAGGAATGCGCTATGGTTGCTTCTTGGGATAGACATTTATCACAAATTGGGGAGACATTTGGAAAATAATTACTTATTTTAGTTTTTGAATAATATAGTGTAAGGTTTTAAATTGAATCAGATTATGTCTGACATCGATCGAGCATTTGTGCACATATAGCAAGTGTTTATCTCAACTCTCTTTCAAGATTTTTATAGCTAGTTCTTGTTCCCAATCTCTTCTAATTCTATATTTAGAATAATATTATACAAGTATGATGTTAAATTAGTTGAGTCCACCTTTATATTCATTGCTTCGTGTAATAAGTCTGGGGACAAATTTTGATATTCTTGTGTATATTTTTTCAAATAATCACGAATTTGAAAATATTAAAAATATTGATTACTTCTCAGATTGTATTTAAGTTGTAGTTGCTGGAATGATAAGAAATGTCCATTTTCATACATGTCTCCAAACGTTTTAATTCCTATTTTTTCCCAATATGTAAATGATCTATCAATACTGGAAGGCTTAAACGATGGATTGTTAACTATAGGAGTGAGAAGTGATACATTTCGTAATTTAAGGGTTAATTTTATTTGTTTCCAAATTCTAGTAATACAATGAATAATTGGATTCTTGCTGTATATTGTATTATTCAGTTTGTTGGTGAGAGAAGGATCGCTCCTATATTGAAAGGGGCGCAATCCTCTCTCTCCATTACTATCCAATCCAGCCGCTGGGCAGAGTTGTCCAACAGGTGAATCACATTTTTGACGTTTGCTGTCCAATAATAATATAAAAAATTAGGGAGTGTTAATCCATCAAATTCTTTAGGTTTGCACAAATGTCTTCTTTGAATTCTATGAGATTTATAGTCCCATATAAAATTTGTAATATCTGAATCCAGTTTTTTTAAAACTTTTTAATAATATTTGATTGGAATAGATATAAAATTTGTGGTAGGAAGATCATTTTTATAGCATTTATTCGTCCTATTAAAGACATCGGAAGAGTTTTCCAAAACTTAATCAGGAAATTTAATTTGTTAGGTAAGGGCATATAGTTTGCATTAAATAAAGATTCATATTTTCTGGTAATTTCGATTCCCAAATATTTAAATTTTTCTGTAGCAATTTTAAAAGGGAATTTTAGCAGATGTGTTGAGTCTTGAGGTTTTATCGTCGTAATTTCACTTTTATTCCAATTTATTCTATAACCTGAAAAGGATACAAATTCCTCTATTAGATTTAATATATTTGGTATGCTGATTTGTGATTTTGTGATGTACAGTAGTACATCATCTGCGTATAATGATATTTTGTTATTTGAGCATTTTGTATTATAACCATGGATGTTCAGATGTGTTCTAATGCTTTCAGCTAGAGGTTCTATTACAAGAGCAAATAGCAGAGGTGATAGTGAACATTCCTGTCTATTGCGCCTGGATAATTGAAATTTCGGAGACAACATGTTATTATTTAATATTCTAGCCGTGGGCCTGTCATATAATAGTTTTACCCATGAGATTAAATTCTCCTCCATTTGAAATTTTTGCAATACTTTAACCAGGCAGTCCCATTCCACTTGATCAAAGGCTTTTTCTGCATCCAATGAAATAATTGATAAGTCTTGTTCTTCAGTTGTATATGAATGCATTATATTAAACAGTCTCAGATTATTGCATGAGTATCTCTTGGGTATAAGTTCCGTTTGATCTACATTTATTAATTTACTAACATATTTACTTAATCTTCTAGCTAATGTTTTTGCTAGTATTTTTTAATCTGTTTTTAACAGTGCCATGGCTCTGTATGAAGCATAAAAAGGTTATGAGTGTTTAAAAAACCTTGAGATCCTCTTACCTGTAAATCACCGTGATTAAGGTAACGCCCCTTCCAGGGGAGGGGGGGGGGGGGAGAGGGGGGCCGGATTATAAAACCCCAGATGCCTGGACATGACTCAGTCACTCTGCAAGATCGTGAGGGAGAGGCCACAACTCTAATTCTAAGCTGTGAATCAACTCAACTGTGAGTCTGCAATGTACTTGCAATAAATGATTTGTTAGCCCTTAATGACAATGCTATGAGTTGTTTGGCCTGCTGCCCTGCCTGTGCTTGAAACTGCAATGCTTTATTAGGTCCGACTGTGTTTGGAAGGAATAAATTCTTTATTAGGTCCGACTGTGTTTGGTTCAAAAGTCCCACTCATTTTGTGACTTCCGCTTAGTGGATAGGTCGCGCTGATTGCGTAATTTCCCATGAGTACAGAGGTCACGCTGATTGCGGAAGTGCCACTGACTGCGGAAGCCCCAAAGTGGAGAGGCCGCGCTCAGCTGTGTGAATATTCAAGAAAGTTTACTGCCATATATATGGTGTGTGAGTCAGTGAGTGTTTGTTTGTGTGTGTGTGTATGTGGTTGTAAGTGTATGTATGTGTGTATGTGTTTGTGAGTGTATGTGCGTGTGAGTGTGTGTGTGAGTGTGTGTGTTTGTGAGTGTATGTGCATGTGTGCATGTGTGTGAGTGTGTGAGTATGTGAGTATGTGAGTGTGTGAGTGTATGTGTGAGTGTGTGAGTGTGAGTGTCTGTATGTGTGTGTGTGTATGTGGTTATGAGTGTATGTGTGTATGTATGTATGTATGTGTTTGTGAGTGTATGTGTGTGTGTGTGTGTATGGGTGAGTTTGTGAGTGTGTGTGTGTGAGTGAATGTGTGTGTATGTGTGTGTGTGTGTTTGTGTGTTTGTGAATGTATGTGCATGTGTGTGAGTGTGTGTGTTAGTGTGGTCTCAGTGACTGAGCTGCCAGCCCAAGAGTTCATTTGGCCCACAATGTCCATACTAGCCCTCTGGAAACCAGCCCCTTCGGCCCACAACACCATGCTAGCGCTCCAGAAAGCCCACCCCCCCCCCTCCCCCCGCTGGCCACCAATATTAGAATTGATGGAGAGGGGGAATATTGCGTTTTGGGACCAGCCCTCCTGTGTAAAGCTGGAACCCACTTAGTCTAGTATTATTATAAATGGCTGTAGTTTTGCTGATAGAAAGTTGCTGGTGGTGTTCCACAGGGGTCATTGTTAGAGCTTTTGAAGTTTACAGCCTCTATTAGTCAACTAGAAGAAGGTACATGGCCAAACTTGCAGATGGTACAAAGATTTAGAGAATAGAGAAGATGAATAGAAATGTCCATGCGGTCTAATGGAATTTGTACAAAAAAATCAGAGGTCGTTTTTAAATTAATTTGGTAGTTGTCCAAGGGTTGCTCATCTGATTTTGTTCGAATCCTCAGGCACCCCATGGACAAGTCTCCTAATTGACTGAATGACAGATCACACCTGTATAAAAAAGCGAGATGGATCAGTTGTGTTTTAATCCTGTCACCTTTTAATCCTTCTCCTCTTCACTGGCTTCTTTCTATCAATGCAAATAGTCAATTATTTAGCAATGTTACAAAATTTTGAGATTTTAAAAATCAAGTCTGCAATTTATCCCATCAGATAAAGCATAACAAGAAGTTTAATTTGACACCTAATTTACTTTCATATCTTCAGTATTAAGAAAGTTATGGCCATTTGCATACTCGGAAATGAGCATCTTGCTCCCCATTGCCTTTCCATTGACTTAACTCAAAAGCTGTGATCTGGAAAAGTTAAAAGTCCGTAACATTCTTAAAAATTAAGAGAACTCAATGAAATTTTCAGTTATTATAGATTGAAGCATTCTGAAACAAATATTAAACAATCTTACTTGGATGACCTGAAATTAAAGCATATAATTAGTTAGTTATCTAATTGTAGCTAATTACAAAATTCAATGAGTGGATCTAAACATCTATCAATTTCTTAAGAAAAGATAAACTTTTTTTAAATTGCCTAAGTGTCCAAATAACATTCACACAATAATCCACAATATAACATAATTTTTAAATTTCATTTTCATGAATTTCTGGGCCAAATGGAAGGAATTTAGTGTTTTATGCCTGTAAATTAATGGCCATTTAAATCAACTAGCGAGTGGGTTTTAGTGGAATGCGGTGGATTAGAACGTTGCGGTTAGCGGTGAAGTCGGGGGGAAAAATATTGGGGGGAAAAACATTTTTTGGGGACCCCATTTCGCAACATAAAAATATTATTAATGCCTCCCGAAAAACCAACTTTTAATATAAAAATAAAGTATTTACCTTTTTTTCTCCCCTACGCAAAATGCTTCCGGTTGTCTGCGGTCACGGCTTTTGAAGGTGATTTTTAAATTACTCTAGTTAATAAATAATCTAGAGTAATTTAAAAATACCACCATTCATTAAATGTCGGAGCGATTTTTCTTCAGCAACCAAATTGCCCGACATTCATCGATTTCCAGGCCTGTGGAAAAACGGCACTTTAAGCCCGCCCCCCTCTGCAAGGCGCGAAAGTCGCGCACACGGGGAGCGGCAGAAGTGCAGCGCCGCTAAAGGTAAGTTTTGTAACATACCTAAATTATTCAACTCGCCAGAAACTAAAGAGGAAACGTTGCATTACATCCACAACAAATTCTCCAATATGGAGAGACAAGGAACTGCAGGTGCTGGCATCCTGCATCAAACACAAAGTGCTGGAGTAATTCAACGGGTCAGGCAGCATTAGTGGAAGGAATGCATGGGTGACATTTGTGCCAGGACACTTCCTTAGAAATTCTACAATATGGTTTGATGCAAACAAAGAATTTCTCTCCTGGATCAATCACAATCACAATAATACCTTATTAGCCAAGTATGTTTTGCAACATACGAGGAATTTCATTTGCCGTACAGTCATACCAATAAAAAGCAACGGAACACACAAAATACATTTTAACATAAACATCCACCACAGTGACTCCTCCACATTCCTCACTGTGATGGAAGGCGAAAAAAACAAGTTCAATCTCTTCCCTTCTTTGCTCTCCCGTGGTCGGGGGCCTCGAACCCTCCGTTGACAGGATGATCTTGACTCCCGTAGCCGGCGGCGGGCCCTCCGCGTCAAGGCGATCAGCTCCTGTAGCTCCTCCGCGTCGGGTGATGGAACCCTGCGCCGGGGCTGGTCGAACCTTCCGCATGTTGGAGCTCTTGACATCCACGGCCTCTCCCGAGACTGCGAGCTCCCGATGTAAAGTCCGCAGGCCGCGGTTGGAGCGATCCCAGGCAAGGGATCGACTCCGATGTAAGTCCACGCCCCACGGTGGGGCCCAAGGTCAGACCGAGGAGGCCTCCAGCTCCATCGATGGTAGGCCGCAGATCGACCGGAGAATGCGATCCGAAAATTAATGGCATCTCTGGCAAGGTACGAAACGGAAAAAAAAGTTTCCCCCCACCCTTCCCCCTCCCCCCACATAAAGCAAACCGGAGAACATTCACACAGACTTTTAACACACACTAAAACATTTAAAAAAGAAGGAAAAACAATCGAAGGCTGCCAATCGTAAAAAAAAAATAGTTTATGCTTTAAACGACTCCTTCAGAATTAGTTGGAAGCCCCTTCCTCTAATAATTAGAGTAACTATTTACAGCTTTACTAAACGCAATTGAGTATGGGTCAGACTGTACCGAGTTGTTTACCCAGTACTGGATGGATGCTAATCTTTCCATTGCATTTTTCCTTGCTGTTAATCGGATAGAATATTATTGGTGGCATGAGTAACTCCACTAATATCCTAACCAGTTTAGTTTAAAGTGCCATTTTGATGTTTAAAGCAGGCAATGTGATCAAGGTGCAGTGTTATGAAAGGTTTTAGCACATACGGAACTGTTTTGTCATGAAACACAGCCAAGCAGATTTTATAAACTTGTCAATTGAAACTTGCATATTCCTTGATGTGCCTCCATGGCCACCAGATGTCTTGTTAAGTCACTAGTCAAGACCATGAGATATGATGGGGCTAGGGGTGGGGGTGGGGGGGTGGGAGCACAGTGGGTGTAAATGCTTACAAGTCTGACACATTGCAATGAAGTGAAGCCCTTTCATGGTTACAGCCTTGCACAGACAATTTCAAATATACACAAACCCCTTCCAGCAGGATCCTTGCTAAACATAAGGTTCCATTCTGTTCACCATTCAGCTGTCTTAGATTTGCATCTCATTCTTTTTCACTCTATGAGAACGATAAATGTTGATTAGAACTGAACATTGGAATGTTGAAATCGTTAAGTCATCTTTCAAAGAATTTAAGTTAAAACCGTTGCATTCCTTTTAAAGAAATTAAGCCCCATCTGTTAATCCACAGTTCCACAACGCAGAAAAAAGGCCCTTCGGCCCAACTTGTCCATGCTCACCAAGATGCCACATGTAAGCTGATTCCATTTACCCCATAAATCTTTCCTATCCATGCACATGTCCAAATATCTATAAAATGTTATTATAGCTGCCTCAAATCATTCTTGTAGCAAATTCAACCCTTCTTTGGTATTTCAGTATCATAGATCTCAAAGGAGATAGACACTAAATGCTGGAGCATTTACGTCAGCTCCTTGTGTCTACCTTCGGTGTAAACCAGCATCTGCAGTTCCTTGCTACACATAGATCTCATATGCTGTCAAATAGTTTGCACTGAAGCACTAAGGTAGCCTGATGATGGTTCACAACTTGTGATAAAATGACAAGCCTAAAGCCCCTGTCCCACTTTCACGACCTAACTGGCGACCTCTGCCGAATTTGCCCTTGACTCATACTCGCAGCATGGTCGCCACGAGGTCGTAGGAGGTCTTAGGATGTCTTCGTAACTCTTCCTCATGCTCGTGAGTGGTCTCCGCGTACTCGTGGCCTCAAGTAGGTCGCAGCGTTTTTTCCAGCCTGATAGAAATGTCCATGAGTAAACAAAAAGATCGGCGTGGAAAAAATGATACTTTTTACTCACAGGTAGGTCGTAGGTAGGTCAGCAGAGAAGGTTATTGGCTGCAACCTTCCCTCCATTGATGAACTGTACACTGCAAGGGCCAGGAAGCGAGCGGGCAAGATCATCTCTGACCCCTCTCACCCTGGCCACAAGCTCTTTGAATCACTTCCCTCTGGAAGGCGACTCTGGACTGTCAAAGCTGCCACAGCCAGGCATAAAAACAGTTTTTATCCACGAGTAGTTGCTCTACTCAACAGCCAAAAGTCTGTAGCCTCCCTTTGATCTGGTATTCTGTTGGTTCACATGCTTGATCAATGGTGTTTTATCATTAATGTTTTATTATTATTAATGTTTAGTGTTTTCTGAGTCATTCGTAACTGTCACTATGTCATGGTGTTACTTGTGGGCGGAGCACCAAGGCAAATTCGTTGTATGTGAATACTTGCCCAATAAACTTACTTACTTAGTAGTCGTAGGTAGCGTGGATAGTCGTGGGTAGTGGTAGGTCGGTAACTGGCCCGAGAAAAAAATAATGCAAACATGTGATTATTTACCACTCGTAGCTAGTCGTAGTTGGTCTTAGGTGTGGAAGAGTGAGGTCGAGGGGGGTCATAGGAGGTTGTAGACATAGTTGTAGGAGGTTGTAGACATAGTTGTAGGAGGTCGTAGACATAGTTGTAGGAGGTTGTAGACATAGTTGTAGGAGGTTGTAGACATAGTTGTAGGAGGTTGTAGACATAGTTGTAGGAGGTTGTAGACATAGTTGTAGGAGGTTGTAGACATAGTTGTAGGAGGTTGTAGACATAGTTGTAGGAGGTTGTAGACATAGTTGTAGGAGGTTGTAGACATAGTTGTAGGAGGTCGTAGACATAGTTGTAGGAGGTTGTAGACATAGTTGTAGGAGGTCGTAGGAGGTCTTTTACTTCAGTGAGTCAACACGATCTTGACATTTTTTTAAACTCGTGGATTAGGTCGTCCAAGTGGGACAGGTCCTTTACTTATTTCCTCCTCATATTTTTCCTGTTTTCTGGGAAATCCTCTTTGCTTGATATTTTGGCCAGGAATTTTGGTAATGCCCTCTCATTTAGAATTCTATACTAACTGGCTAATGAGATCGACTAGATAAGCTGCATACATCAAAACACAAAGTACGTTTTTTAGAAGAAACGGCGAATCTCATGTTGAAAGCAATCGTTTATGGAAAAAGACATTTGACTAAAAAAGGAAGGGAAAGTGTCTGGCACAGTAGACCCACTGCCTCGTAGCACCAAATACCGGTTTCAATCCATACTGTGCTTCGGGTGCTGTCTGTGTGGAGTTTGCACGTTCTCCCTGTGACTGCGTGGGTTTCCTCCCACATCCCAAAGACGTGCTGGTTTGTTGGTAAATTTGCCCTCTGTAAAATTGCCTCTAGTGTGCAGGGAGTGGATGAGAAAATGGGATAACACAGAACAAGTGTACACGTCTGATCGATGGTCGGTGTGGACTCTTTGGGTGGAAGGGCCTGTTTCAAGCTCTGACCAAAAGTATAGATTGGTGGACTAAAGGCTTAGCTTGCTTATTGCTCTATACTGGGGCCTGCAACAGTAGAGTGAAAGCAAAGCTGAGCTTCACCATTACCCTCTTGTTTTTGCTTTCTCCAGCAGAAAAAAATAATGCCACGTCTTTTCTTTTGCTCAATTAATAGCAGTTACATAAACAACCATTTCAAAATGGAATTCATAATATTAAATTATTACTCTCGTGAATAAAAATATCCTCTGGTTATATAGAAAGAAAAGTGTCTCTGGCTGTGCACTATAAACTGAAAGTTCACTTTAGGTTTAACACTCAATGTATCGAGGTCAGTTTATTGTCACATGTACCAATTAAGGTACAGTGAAATGTGAGTTACCATACAGCAATACTAAGTGAAAAGCAACAGGACACACAGCCACATAAACGTTAACATAAACATCCACCACAGTGGATTCCACATTCCTCACTGTGAAGGAAGGCAATAAAGTTCATAGAAACATAGAAACATAGAAAATAGGTGCAGGAGTAGGCCATTCGGCCCTTCGAGCCTGCACCGCCATTCAATGTGATCATGGCTGATCATCCAACTCAGTATCCCGTACCTGCCTTCTCTCCATACCCCCTGATCCCTTTAGCCACAAGTGCCACATCTAACGCCCTCTTAAATATAGCCAATGAACTGGCCTCAACTACCTTCTGTGGCAGAGAATTCCAGAGACTCACCACTCTCTGTGTAAAGAATGTTTTCCTCATTTCGGTCCTAAAGGAATTCCCCCTTATCCTTAGACTGTGACCCCTTGTTCTGGACTCCCCCAACATCGGGAACAATCTTCCAGCATCTAGCTTGTCCAACCCCTTAAGAATTTTGTAGGTTTCTATAAGATCCCCCCTCAATCTTCTAAATTCCATCGAGTACAAACCGAGTCTATCCAATCTTTCCTCATATGAAAGTCCTGACATCCCAGGAATCAGTCTGGTGAATCTTCTCTGTACCCCCTCTATGGCAAGGATGTCTTTCCTCAGATTTGGAGACCAAAACTGTACGCAGTACTCCAGGTGTGGCCTCACCAAAACCCTGTACAACTGCAGTAGAACCTCCCTGCTGCTATACTCAAATCCTTTCGCTATGAATGCTAACATACCATTTGTTCAATCTACTTCCTCTTGTTCTCCCGCGATTGGGGCACTCAAACCATCTGCAGTCGGGGCGATTAAAGCCCCTGTTGGGGTGATCGAAACTCCCACATTGGGGCGGTTGAAACTCTGTCCGCGGTATGGAGCTCCTGAGTCGGCCTCTTCTTACCAGACACCGCGGGCTTCACGATGTTAAAGCCCACAGGCCCCGCAGTTGGAGCTTTGACCCCAGGCAAAGGGATCGAAGGTTCCACAATGTTAAAGTCCCACAGACTCCCGCGGCTTGAAAGCAGGGTCAGTCTCCAGGAAAGTCCACCAACTCCTCGATGTTAGGCCGCAGTGGGAACGGAGATACGATACGGAAAAAAATCGCATCTCCGTCGAGGAAAGAGATTGGAAAAAAAATTCCCTAACTCTACCTCCCCCTCCCCCCCCCCCCCCCCCCCCCCCACACACCCCACACATAAAACAAACCAAGGAACACTAAAACATACTTTTTAACACATACTAAAATATCAAAAAGAAGGCAGGACAGACAGACTGTTGGCGAGGCAGCCACTGCTGGTGGCACCACCCGGTATGATGTGAAGAATTTCTGTGCATTCATATACAGACAAAACAATCAGAATATAATCAACAAACCAAAGGGAGGAACGTAGTGGATTTCATATAAAAAATTAAAGTATAATGAAAAAATAACGTTTTTTCATTAATAATGAGTCTCCAGGATCTAATGGTTTCCAGTCCAGATAATTAATTAAATAAATTGATGACATAACAGTCATATAATCCTTAATTTTCCAAAGCTCTTGATTCAGGAATTAACTTTTTGGAATGGAAAGATGACAAATATTTCCATGCTACTTAAAGAAGAGAGTCGAAATAGTTAACCTCAGATCTGTCACTTTAATATTGCTTATATTTAAGTAATTGGAATTTAGAATCAGACAAAAGTGCTAGATTTTACACTTGCAGTGCAATGATAGCTGGAAAATTAGATAGGATAACGCAGATGATTGTGCAACCTATCCAACAGTGTCTTATCACCTAACCTTCTTCTTTTTGCGTAAGGCGTGCACAGCCTAAAATTGTAGGTCAACTTGTTCTATTTGATCTATTTGTTTGTGCACGTCAAGTTCATTGCGGGGTGGACCAAGTGAAGGTTGCAATCTCCTACCCCATCACCTAACCAAAGCATTAACATTCCAAGTTTCCTACACAATTAGCACCATCGGTGCTGGCTCGTAGGGCCGAATGGCCTCCTCCTGCACCTATTTTCTATGTTTCATTGGATGAGATAGTGATCTGCACACAGCCATGAACATTTCAGTCTGCAAAGTATTGGTTTGATTCATTATTGTCACATGTACCAAGATTCAGTGGAAAAACCTTCTTTGTATTCCATCCCGTCAAATCGTACTATACATGAGCAGATTCAGACCATACGCAAATACAACAGGCCATGCACAGAAAAAATATCATAGTGCAGAATGTAGTGTTACAGTGATATAGCATTAAAGTGCAGATTAATAAAAAGTGCAAAGTCTCCAATGAGATAGGTTGGGTGATCGGGACCGCACCCCACCTGATTCAGTAGTCTGGGAACAGTGTTCCTGAGCCCAGTGGTGTGTGGTTTCAACCTTTTGTATCTTCTGCCCAGGAGTAGAGGGAATGACTACATTGAAAATAGTCTTTGACTATGTTGGTTGCTTTCCCGAGGCAGTGTGGTGTGGATGGAGTTGACGGTGGGGAGCCTGGTTTGTGCGATGGACTGGGCTACATCCACAACTGTCTACAATTCCTTGTGGTCTTGGCCAGAGCTGTTGCCAAAGCAAGCTGAACTGCATCCCAATCGGATGCTTTCCACGGTGCATCTAAGCTTCTAAGAAGGGTTAGAGACAGGCCGGACTACTTTAGTTTTCTCAGGAAGTGGAAGTGTTGGTACACTTTCCAAACACGGGACTTGAAATAGGTGGAGATGAAAAGAGAGTGAGGAAAATCACACCATGATGGAATAACAGAAGATCATAAAGAATATGTGATAGGAGCAGAATTAGGCCATTCGGCCCATCAAGTCTACTCCGCCATTCAATCATGGCTGTTCTATCTCCCTCTTCACCCCATTCTCTTGCCTTCTCCCCATAACCCCTGACACCAGTACTAATCAAGTTTCTGGAATTTTGGCGAGGGGTTGTCATATTTTGATAAAGCAACATCCATCACTCCATTATATCATTATGGGAGGGCCGAGAGTTGTACATTCAGCTTCTGGATTGCAGTTTTAGGAAGCGTAGGGAGGAAGTAAGAATGCATAATGAGATGGTGGAAGCAATTATGAAGGAACTCTGGCAAAGCAAATACATGGTTACAGATGCTGGAAATCCAAAGTGAAAACAGAAAATGCTGGAAATACTCCGCAGGTTCAGCAGCATCCGTTGAGCGTCAACATTAAATCAGAATTAAGAAAGGGTGGAGGTAAGTTACCAAGTTTTAGGGAAAGCAGGAACGGGGCAGGGAATAAAAGGCATTATCTGTGATTGAGCAGAAATCAGGTGTGACTGAATAACATGTGGTGCTGATGCTGTTTGTGAGAGGCTGATGAAAGTCAATGAATAATGAATGACATGTCTGGGGGAGATATAAAGAAACAGTGAGGAACAAAATCTGAAATTATTAGAAAGGGAGAGAAGAATGTAAACTCAATAGGCCTCCCAATTATCTCCCAAAGGATAGAGGGACAGATGTGTGGACAGATTACTGCGAGGGCTGTCATATTGCGGTGGGCAGAATTTGTTTGGTCTATCCAAGAGGGTTTCCTAAATGGTCTGTGGATAGTCCTACTCGAAGAGGGGCTTCTTTCCTGGACCTTGGGAAATGGGCATGGATTGGTGTTTCAGTGGATGAGCATTTTGGGAACAGTGATCACAACGTTATACATTTTTAGTTATGAATAAGGTTAAGGCAGGATCTTGGCGGGATGTATTAAATTGGGGTAAGGCAGACTACAACATTATTAGGCAGGAGCTTGGGAGACTAAATTGGGAACGGCTGTTATTGGCTAAATCCACATCAGACATATGGCAATCATTTAAGGACCAGTTGATCAAAGTTCAGGACCAGCATGTCCCAGGAAGGAGAGGGATAAGGATGGCAAGGTAAGGGAGCTCGGAATGATCAGAGGGGTTGTAAATTTGGTCAAAAAGAAAAACAAGTACATAAAAGGTGTGAAAACATGATTTAGACAGGAGCTGAAACATGTTCCCAAGTGAGGGGATTTTGTGCACCATCTGGGCTCTCCTATATAGACGTAGTATATAGATGTACTATATTGATGTTAACAATTTAGAAAGGCCAAAAGGGGCCCTGAAATGTAATTGGCAAGTCGAATTAAAGACTGTCCCAAGGAATTATATACACACATTAAAAACAAGAGGGTCCCAGAATGCTGCAAGGATGAGCTCTGACGAGTAACTATCTCTGGAGAACATGGATAGGTGATGTTTCGGGTTGGAAGCCCCCTTCAGACCGTTTGTGGGGGGAGGGGGTGAAAGCTGGAAGAGAGGAGGGGCAGGACAAAGCATTGTCCTGCAAGAATTACCATCCCACAACAAACGAGCAATGCAGAAAAAGAAATTTGCATTTCACAAGGTGCCCTGCCAAAGTGCCCTGTGTGTATCTGCAAAAAAATAATTTCATGCTGAGGTACAAGGTGTGGTGTCAATGTTCAGTCCATACTGAGGTATTGTTGCTTTAAACAATGTCCATTGATGTGGTACATTCAGTTAACAGCAGGAAGTGATGGAATTTTTAATATCATCTGGGCTATCACTGAACTAAACTATTGAGTTGTTTGATTCAAGAACTCAACTTAATACTTTTAAATTGTGATGGTGAGTATCGTGTACAAACATACTAAGAGCAGAGGGGAACATAAAACCAACAGGGGAATAAGAAGCAAAGATTAGCATTGACATAAAATGAACATTTTTCCCCAGGGCGAAATGTCAAAGATTAGAGGGCATAGCTTTAAAGTGACTGAGACAAAGTTTAAAGGACAGCGGGGCACGTTTTTTTACACGGAGGCTGGGTGGGTGCCTGGAATGCACTGCCAGGGGTGGTGGTGGATGGTGGAATTTAAGAGGCTTTTAGGTAGGGACAAGTACAATCCCGATGGAGGGATACGGATCATGTGCAGGCAGAGGTGATCGGTTTTTATCAGCACAGACATTGTGGACCGAAGGGCCTGTTCCTGTGCTGTACTGTTCTATGAATAAATGAATGACGTACACAATGCGTTTTGCAAAGCACAAAATAAAAGCATAAAGAAGAGGAAGCATGCTACTTCAATGCCTTACTTGACCTTTGCATTTCTCTGGTCAGCAACTTGATGCATTTTGCTTACTTTGACTCCTGGTACTGGAAGCATACAGCTTTCCTTTGACCCCCCAAACTTCCATTGCTTTGAAAGTATTTTACTGCATATATAAATCTGGCTGGGAAGGGCCATTTTTCTACAGATATACATTGTGCGCAGACAGGAAGTTTATTTTCTGCCTGATAGCCTGTGCTTTGAAATCTGTCAGCAGCTTTATGTTTGGGGTCCCCCAGCTGGTGGCCTGTGTTTCCCAGACATGGGTTTCTGCTGGAAGACTATAAACAGCTGGACATGAAGGTTAACACCTTCAGGGTGTCTCCCCGGTGGCAAAACAAAAGCTGCTGGAACCAAAAGAACAAGAATGTGGAGGACAAAAGAGGGTGATGTTTTAAGCAGCTGCATCGAGTGAGGACTTTTACATTGTGACCCAAAGTGCTGGGGTAACTCAGCGGGCCGGGCAGAAACTCTGGAGGATATGGATAGGTGACGTTTCGGGTCTCGATTCTTCTTCAGACTGAAGAAGGGTCCCGACCCAAAATGACGCCTGTCCATTTCATCTAGAGATGCTACCTGACCCACTGATCTACTCCAGCACTTTGCGTTCTATGCAAGATTCCAGCATCATCATTCCATGTGACTACACGGACCTATAGAATGTGACACACAGAGTGGAACTGAATGGAAACACTTAGAGAGAGATTGATTTAGTGAGTGGGTGAGTGGGTGGGTGGAAATATATTGTTTTGTTCAAGAAATGGAGGTGATTAGTTAAGGGCCTCCAGTAGACAGAGTGAAAAGGTGAAGTGCACAGATAGCTTTACCTTGATTACTCTCAAATGATCACTAAACAGTATGCTCCAAGACTGAGACGTCATCGGTCCATTCTCTCCACAGTTGCTGCCCGACCAGCTGAGTTCCTTCGGCACTTTGCGTTTTGCTCAAGATTCCAGCAGCGTGTGGCACCAATTGAAGCAACCTGCGACTTTTGTCCTGCCCTGGCATTTAACACCCTGAGCCGAATCCCGTCTCCCTCCATATTGTTCTGGAGAAGAATGAGAGGGTGCCTTGTCTTCATGTGGGCCATTCCCTGGAGACCTGCAGTTCCGTATCTGCACAACTGTCCCAAGTACCTGATGCCTTTATTACAACCCATTACCGTGTAAACCCTGGATAACATCTTCAAAAACAGCTGCATCTGAATGTTCTCACAAAAACCTGAAAATAAAGAAAATAGAAAAAGATAACAAATAATTCTGAAGCGGGGTCTCGATCCGAAGTCCCCTTTCCAAGTTCTCTACATATGCTGCCTGACCTGCTGAGTTATTCCAGCACTTTATTTTATTATTACTACCAGCATCTGCAGATACTTGTTTCTAGAAAAAAATAAACTGAAGGCTCCATGACACTGTAGGCCACTGCAACATTTTTTAATTACATTGACAAAAACCTTCCCGTTCTGCATAACACCACTTCTACTCCCTCGACTGGAGTGACCATCAAGTCCCCATCTTTACATAAATCCTACCTAACCCAGCGCGATTAAGATTAAAATCCCACAAATTCTGGTACTCTATGTTGAGCAAAGTTATCAGCATTATCTAAACTTTCCATTTCCCTTCATTTGATATCCTCATATATATATATATATATCTTCCATTTTATCTTGCGTAGAACAATAGGAATACAAAAAAATAATGATCCAATTAAATGTGCATAAATCAAGTTCAGAGGTTCTGATCATTATTTTTTTCAGAGTGAAATGGATGATTGCATAATTCTTGAATAAAATTGTAAAATTCACAATTTCATAACTGCTTTGTCCATTAGTTCCAAATTATGGTGTACTCGATTGAAAAATGCATGGTATTGAAATATGTGATATATTTAGGACATGTCCTTCATAAGTAATGCATCATGGGTAATATTTAATCTGTATACATGATGTGCAGAATACTGCAGCAGGGTATTCGACTCAAGGTAATGCTGGATTGGTCATTTTTGCCTTATACCTGGAATATACAGGTACCACCAATTCCTTTTGCGAGGCCAATCTCATTTCACCATTTTCATCTCAGGTCATGCAATCCAAATCCTAGCCACCTGTTTTGTAACGAGGTTTCTGCATGACACTCTTTATTCCTTTGCCTCCGTTTCAGAACACAACATGTTGGAGGAGCTCAGCGGATCAGGTAGCATCCGTGGATAGAATGCATAGGTGTCGTTTAGGTTGGAACGCCCATTCCTTTCACAAATGCTGCCTGACCCACTTAGTTCCTCCAGCGCCTCCCTCAAGATTCCAGCATCTGCAATTCCTCGTGTCCCCTGAGCCCTCTGTTTATGGGCCTTTAATCACTGAGAGCAGTTTCACTTTATTTTTTACTATGTTCTTTATAGTTTTACACACTCCTTTAAACCTCCTCCTGGCTTTCTCTACTCCAACGGGAGATCAAACTCGGCTGCCTCAGTCTATTCATGCAACAGTAATCCCTTATCTCTGGAAATATTTTAATAAATCTCTTCTGTACCACTCCAAAGCCTCTACATCCTTCCTCAATTGCAGTGCCCAGAATCACTTACAACACTCCTGCCAGGATGGAACTAATGTTTTCATAGGTTTAGCATAATTTCCTGACATTTGTAATCCCCCATTTAGAAAGTTCAGGATCCCATATGCTTTATTGCCTGCTTTGCTAACTGTCTTGGCACCTTCAAAGATTTCTGCATATTGATGTATCGTGCTGCGTAATCTTCCGCAATGGAAAAACGAATGAGTTACAGGAGACGTGAAGGAATGGAATATGAGGAATGATTAAATAGAAGAAAAGCCAACCAGACACTGAACAGAATAGTAGAGGGGATGTTTTATTTCATACAACCCCAAAAACATTTTAAAAAGCAAATCACTGGGAAAGACATCAAAAGGGTTCCATTGGGCCGTGCTGGAAAGCCAGGTTAGGGATTGTAACACACAGTTCACGAAATTCAGCCAGTCCACCTCCCTCCGAAAGGAAAACAAGGAATTGCAGATGGCGATTTTACCAAAAAAGGCACAGAGAGCTCCAGTAACTCAGTGGGCCAGGCAGCATCTCTGGAGAACGTAGAACATGGATGGGAGACGTTTTGGGTCGGGGTCCTTCTTCAGTCTGTAGAGGTGTTCCAACCCGAAACGTCACCGAGTTTAGTTCATTATTGTCACGTGTACTGAGGTACAGTGAAAAGCATTTTTGTTGCGTGTCAGCCAATCAACGAAAAGACTACAGGATTACAATCAAGCTACCCACAGTGTACAGATACAGGGTAAAGGGAATAATGTTTAGTGCAAGTTAAAGTCCAGTTAAAGATAGTTTGGCGGTCTCCAATGAGGTAGATGGGAGGTCAGGACCGCTCTCTAGTTGGTGAGAGGACGGTTCAGTTGCCTGATAGCAGCTGGGAAGAAACTGTCCCTGAATCTGGAGGTGTGTGCTTTCAAATGTCTGTATCTAATGAGAAGAAGAGGGAGTGGCCAGGGTGAGACTGGTCCTTAATTATGCTGGTGGTCTTGCCAAGGCAGTGTGAAGGTCAGAAAGATCATGCAAATTAAGAGCAGAGGTAGGCCCTTTGCCCTTTGAGCCTACTCCACCACTAATCAAGGTCATGCCTCTTCCTCTACCTGATTCTACACGGCACTGTGGCTTCATCATTCCCTTGCAATCCAGAGATCCAAGGATCCCTGATGTGAATGACAATGTCTGAAGCTCTACAGTCCTCACAATTGGAGAATCTGAGAGATTTACCACCCTCAGCATGAAGGAATAACTCACCTCAAACCTAAATGACATTCGCTTTATTCTCCATCTGGCCCCTGGTTTGGGGCTCCTCAGCTGAGGGAAATATCCTCTCTGCATCCAGCCTTTCAATCCCTGTAAGAATTTTATAAGAATAAGATGTCTTGCTCTTCTAAGCTCCAGCATATGGTCCCAGTCCACACAGCTTGTCTTCAGATTGGAAACGCACCTTCCCTAGAATCACTCATGAATCTTTGCTGTGTTCTCTCCAGGGCTGGTATACCTACCTTGTTTAAATAAAAATACAAAATTGCACACTATACTCCAGGTATAGTCTCATCAAGGCCCTACGTAGTGCAGCAAGATATCTTTACTCTTGACTGTTATTTTCACATCCTCATGGAAGAACATACCATTTGTCTTCCTAATTGTTTGCTGCATCTGTGCGTTGGTTTTCAGTGTTAATCATGTAAGGATGATGATCAGTAAAGGATGGGAAAAGGCAGAGATGGAAAATGTGAAAATGAGAGGAAATTGGCAGCAAAGATCATGAAACGTTCAAGCGATGTATGAAAGTAGGGCGTGGCACCAACAAACAGTTGACCCCATATTAAAGCCAAAGAACATGAGGCTATTAGTAGCAATGTTACAAAATTTTGAGATTTTAAAAATCAAGTCTGCAATTTATCCCATCAGATAAAGCATAAAAATAAGTTTAATTTGACACCTAATTCACTTTCATATCTTCAGTATTAAAAAAGTTAGGGCCATTTTCATACTCGGAAATTAGCAACTTGCTTCCTATTGCTTTTCTATTGACAACACAAAAGTTGTGATCGAGGACAGTCAAAAGCCCATAACTTCATTAAAAATTAAGAGAACTTAAAGAAATTTTCAGTTATTATAGATTGAAGTATTCTGAAACAAATATGAAACAATCTTACTTGGATGACCTGAAATTAAAGCATATAATTAGTTATTTACCCAATTGTAGCCAATTACAAAATTCAATTGCTAGATCTAAACATCTATTCTTAAGAAAAAATTAAAAAAATTCAAAACCTAAGTGTCCAATTAACAGTCACACAATAATTCACAATAAAACATGATTTTTAAATCTAATTGTCATTAATTTATAGGCCAAATTGAAGGAATTCAGTGTTTAATGCCTGTAAATTAATGGGCAATTTAAACAGCTTGCGAGTGGGATTTTCTGAAACACGATGGATTAGAACGTTGCGGTTGCGGTGAATTTAAACCCAATATTGGCAGGAAATTTTCTGCCAGTTCATATGGGGGCTAAATCACCGTTTCACAACATGAAATATTGATTAAAGTCCTCTAAAAAAGCAAGTTTATATGTAAAAATAAACAGCTTTCACTTACCTGTCCCCTACGTAAAATCGGTCCCCATTGTCGGTGTTCATGGCATTAGGAGCTAATTTTGGATGGCAAGGGGAAAACCGCATGTTAACCCCGCCCCCACCCTTAAAGGCGCCAAAGTCGCGCACACGGCCAGCAGCAGAACTGCAGCACCACTAAAGGTAAGTTTTGTAAATTACCTACTATTAGACGTCCCTTAACCTTTGTAGCTATCCTCTCATTGTTGATGGTATTCAAAGACAGATGATCTGCAGAATGAAGGCAAATTGGCCAAAATATTGCCTATGGGTTTCAAATGTAGTTTCATACCATTTCATGCAGGGTGCAATGACACCACATTCAAATGCAGTTTCATACCATTTCATGCAGGGTGCAAAGCCACCACATTCAAATGCAGTTTTATACTATTTCAAGCAGGGTGAAACCACTATAAAAACCACCATAAAACCACACAAAACACCACCCACAGTTCAGTAGACATTCAGTGTGTTCAGTTGATTCACTGCTCAGACAGAACTGTGACCTCTCCCTCTCCCATCAAGAGTGGGTATCTCTCCTGCATGTGATAGATCTCCATCAACCAGACATGCCGAGGTGTGAGCTAGTGAAAGCCTGTTTCTCTGTTCATCTGTTCCTGTCCCTCCATGGTAATAATTAGTGTTCACCTCTCCTGGAATCTGTGACCATCCAAAGGGAAAGGTATTTGGAAAATTGTGATACCTAGAAGCTATCTCTAGATCCAGTGTGGAAAGTACCCACTTGTCGAAGCTGGTGGCCACTGTGAAGGCAGGCATGGGTTATTGATTGGGGACGATTAGCCATGATCGCAATGAATGGCGGTGCTGGCTCGAAGGGCCGAATGGCCTCCTCCTGCACCTATTTTATATGTCCATGTCTATGTCTGTGTCTAGGTTAATGGTTGTTGGGGGAAGGTAGTTCGTTCTCCCCCTGCTCTTGCATTGGAGGCGTGGCTGTGGAGTGTGGAGTATCTCAGTGTGGAGTATGACAGAGTGAAGCACAGACACATCGTGCATTGTTCCTTGCAGGACATGGTGAACACGATCCTCTCTTTCCACCACTCCCTTTCTGACAGATCATTCTCAATTATTTTGCATTCCTGATGGGAATTGCCAATGTCTGGAAGCAACATGGCATCTTTATTTTAGTGGCAATTCCAATCAGGAATTTCGGATCCCACCAGCAATTCCATCAAACTTTGGCTCAACACTCCATGTTGACTTTATCAGCTTTATAGAACCTTATGGACCTGTCCCACTCTTTAGGGACTAGTTTTAATGGAATTCACCTACAACACCTGGCAATAACCTATGACAATATACAACAGCAAACTTTGTCGACACTGTCGCCAACATGTTTTGCGGCAGTCGTCTGTAGTCGCCCAAAAAATTGCCTAAGTGGGACAGGCTCATTAGAAGCACCAAACGCAAGTTGACTCAAAGCTGCACGAAGAGAGAATCAATCAGTAAGTAATCTACAAGTGACTGATGATCCTCCGGGCATGCCTATTACATGGTGATAGTGACACTGTTGAGCTCCATCTTGGCAGCGTTGATGCTGTGTCAACATTATACACTGATTAATGTGATGAGTTGTCCACCTGGTACTCAGGTCAATAATAAACCTAAACCTATTCTGCGTGTCTCCAGCATATAATAATGAATCAACCACTTGCACCTTTTGCATATGGTTGCCTGGCAGCTTCACTACACATTTACGTGCCAGAATGAGAGCAAATTAGGGTCCAAACAATAGATGCTGTGCATTTTGTATCACAGGATTAATAGGGAACCAAGCTTGTTTTCACTCTCCTATATTTATCCAGACTATCTCCTCTTGCAGCACCCTGACCAACTATTGGCTTAATGTTGGGTGACGTATTCTGGTCCACCAGTAAAGAAGTATTTGCATGTGATTGTCAAGATAAAAAAAGAATGAAAGTGGTAAGAAATAAGTTGAATGGCACTCGGGGAGCTGTTAATGGGTAGAACAGTTCAACTCTTCTCAGCATTCTTGACAAGCAGCCTCGACCCGTGAAATGCTTCACCTTCATATCGCCATGATGTCAGATGGAATTTCATGGGCAAATACTGGCGATGACATGGACAATTTACAGCATGACTTTCCCCTCAACTCCAGACATGGTGTTGTGATTATCCACGGTCTACCCAAGCCCTGCATTCCTGAAGGAGAATCTTTTACGAGAAGTTTTATAGGGTATAGCCTCCTCCTGTAAGCTAGTCATAAAACACTGGTGATTTTCATAGTTGGAGACAGGACTATGGAGTCAGGATCTTTTGCATTAACCTACACTTGCTATTAGTTTATATAACACATGACTAGAATTATTCAGTTAAAGAAAACTCCTTAATCTAAAATATTTTCAGGGACTTCTTGATAAGACATACCTTGTAAACTACAGATTAGCATTTATTTTTACCCAACAAAAACTTTAGGAATGGTGTAGCTGGTAGAGCTGCTGCCTCATGGCACCAGAGACCTGGGTTGATCCTGGACCGGAGGATTTTTTCCATCGATGAAAAATCAGAGAGATATTAATGTTTTTTTTTAAATTACCATTCTCTCTGCTGCCCCTGCTGGTGGGAGAGGGGAGGGACTATAAAACCCGGAAGTGGTGTGCCTCACTCAGTCTCTGCAAGTTGGAGGAAGCCAGAGGGTCACATTTCTCTGAGCTCTGAATAATACCGAACACATGTCTACTCAACTGTGAGTGCCCTTAATGTGGTTTGAAAATAAGAATATGGTTGGTTTGAAGTAAAAAGACACTGCCTGCAAATGGTTGTTTGAGGGATTTGGGTTGAAGTGAAAAGACACTGCCTGCAAATGGTTGTTTGGGAGGTTTGGGTTGGAGTGAAAAGGCACTGCATGCAAATGGTTGTTTGTCTAAACTTGCCATCTTACTCAGTCCCCCTCCGCTCATCAGGTGCAGAGGATTCTTCCCATCAATGAAAAACAAAAGTGTTACTAATGTATAAAAAATGTTGAGAATCTCTCTCCTGTCAATCACACCATGAAGACCACACCTTTTCCGGTGGGAGGGAGAGGGATTATAAAACCCGGAAGTGTGGGTGTCGCTCAGTCTCTGCATGATGGGAGAGGGAGAGGTCACAGTTCTGTCTGAGCAGTAAATAACTGAACACACTGAATGTCTACTGAACTGTGTGTGGTGTTTTGTGTGGTTTTTATGGTGGTTTTTATGGTGGTTTCACCCTGCTTGAAATAGTATAAAACTGCATTTGAATGTGGTGGCCTTGCACCCTGCATGAAATGGTATGAAACTGCATTTGAATGTGGTGTCATTGCACCCTGCATGAAATGGTCTGAAACTGCATTTGAATTTGGTGGCCTTGCACCCTGCTTGAAGTGGTAGGAAACTGAACTGGAATTTGGTGACCTTGCACCCTGCTTGCAGTGGTATGAAACTGCATTTGAATTTCGTGGCCTTGAACACTGCTCCAAGAGGTAAGAAACTGCACTTGAATTTGGTGGCCTTGCACCCTGCTTGAAATGGTAGGAAACTGGATTTGAATTTGGTGGCCTTGCACTCTGCTTGAAATGGAATTTCAAGGAATAGCCGTGTCAACTGCCAGCCCACCAGCCATGAGTGAGCTGCCAGCACATCAGGCTTCAGGGACTGAGTTGCCACCCCAAGAATCCATTTGGCCCACAATGTCCATACTAGCCCTCTGGAGACCAGTCGTCCCTGCAGCCAACAACAACCATACCAGCGCTCCAGAAAGCCCCCCCTCCCCCACTGGCTACCAATATTGGAATTGGTGGGGAGGTGGAATATTGCGATGGGGAACCAGCCCTCCCGTGTGAACATGGGACCCAACGCGTCCCACTTAGTCTAGTATATTATATAACCTGATCTCCCGGTTCCCCAGCTCTTCAACTCCCGCTCCCATTCTGAATCTGACCTTTCTGTCCTGGGCCTCCTCCATTGCCAGAGTGAGGCCCAGCATAAATTGGAGGAGCAGCACCTCATATTTTGCTTGGGTAGTTTAAACCCCAGCGGTATGAACATTGACTTCTCTAATTTTAGGTAGTCCTTGCTTTCTCCCTCCTTCCCCTCCCCCTACCCAGCTCTCCCACATAGCCTATTGTCTCTGCCTCTTCCTTTATTTTTCCCACCTCCCTGCCCACCCCCCCCCTCCCCGACATCAGTCTGAAGAAGGGTCTAGACCCGAAACGTCACCTCCTCCTTTTCTCCATAGATGCTGCCTCACCCGCCGAGTTTCTTCAGCATTTTTTGTCTACTTTCCAGCATCTGCAGTTCCTTCTTAAACATGATTATAGATTAATTGACCTTTATAAATAGCCGCTAGTTTGTAGGGAAGTGGATTAGAAAGTGGGATAACATAGAATGGGTGATCGATGGTAGAAGTGGTCGATGGGCTGAAGATTTCCATGCTGCATCTCTAAACTAAAATTTAATAAGACTATTTAAATATTTCTCGGTCCTGCCGTCAGAACCTTTTTTCCCCAGGGTAGAAATGTCAAATACTACTGGCCATTACATTAAGGTGAGTGGGGCAATATTTAAAGGAGATGTGCTGGGCAAGTTTTTAATATCACAGAGGGTGCTGCCAGGGGTGATGGTGGAGGCAGATACGATAGTGGTAATTAAAAGGCTCTTAGATAGGCAGATGAACAGGCAGATAGCCGCTCTCCCGAGCTCCCGCAACACAGCTTCTCCAACCCGTGTCACGGGGTTGGAGTGACCCGGAGAGGGGCCGTACATCGCCCGGCGCGACTTTCATGGACGCGGGACATTCCAGCGCCCGCCGGGGGCTCCAACGTTGTGACTTTTGGGCCTAGAGCGGGGCCGTACATCGCCCGGCGCGGCCTCAATGGCCGTGGGACTTAACACCGCCTGCCTGGGGCTTGGACAACGGGAGAGAAATGTGCGGGGGAGAGAGAAGACTTTGACTTCCATCACAGTGAGGAGGTGATTCACTGTGATGGATGTTTGTGTGAATTGAATTGTTGTGTGTATTTTTTTTATGAATTGTTCTGTTGTATGGCTTGTAGAGACGGAGTTTCGTTTGAGCCTCTCTGAGGTTCGAATGACAAGTAATAAAATCAAATCAAATCAAATGAATATGCAGGGTATGGAGGGATATTGATCATATGCAAACAGATTTGATTAGTTTGGCATGGACGTTATAGACCAAAGCGCCTGTTCCTTTGCTGGACTATTCTATGTATCAAGGTAACGCAATATAGCCCCACAAACACTCGCCACTGGCATCATTTCATGGGATGAATGAGCTTTACATGTAGAGTTACTCCCGGCCGTCCTGAATGTGGACGGCTGTGCACCGCAGCCCAGTGTTTCTTCCTGGTCTTCTGTCTCCAAACCTGTCAGAGATTGCAACATTGGAAAGCACCTGGATCGCGCAGCTGAATGGACAGAGAATGTGCAACCAAGAGAAATGCATAACCTTTCTCTCTCTCGAGAGAGAGAGAGTTAATAGATGCACGCACATCCTCACTATTCCCTTCCCCCCCACTGATAGAGACTCCCAAAAAATGTATTAAAACTTGTGGCTGGAAACTCAGAAGTTTAGGCTAGTTGGCAGGTCCAGGTAAACTTCATAATAGTTAGGTGTGGGGAAGATCAAAGCAGACATGTCTCTGACAGCAAAAGGCCATGTCCCTGTGAAATCCAGGGACAGACAGTATGAATGCCAAATTTAGCTTTCCAATATGCATTAATTTTAATTTTAAACCAGTTTCAAGTTTGCAAATATATAGAGGTTCATTGGGGTTTAAATGCACTTATACAGATGGGTAACATGGTGTTCAAGAGTGTTTATTTGTCATATGCACCAGATATTTACCCGGAACTATGATCGTCTTACCTGCTGCAGCTTTAAAGACACATTGGAAGTAGCATAAATGTACATTAAATGATCAGTTATTCTAAGTAAACTAATCCATGATACTACTGAGTGCATAGAGCAACAAAGTAGAACAAAGTCCACAGTGGATATTTGTAGTACATTCAATAGGCAGTGAAGAAAGCGAATGGTATGTTAGCTTTCATAGCAAGAGGATTTGATTATAGGAGCAGGGAGGTTCTACTTCAGTTCTACAGGGTCTTGGTGAGACCACACCTGGAGTATTGCGTACAGTTCTGGTCTCCAAATCTGAGGAAGGACATTATTGCCATAGAGGGAGTGCAGAGAAGGTTCACCAGACTGATTCCTGGGATGTCAGACTGGATAGGCTCGGTTTATACTCTCTAGAATTTAGGAGATTGAGGGGGGATCTTATAGAAACTTACAAAATTCTTAAGGGGTTGGACAGGCTAGATGCAGGAACATTGTTCCCGATGTTGGGGAGGTCCAGGACAAGGTGTCACAGCTTAAGGATAAGGGGGAAATCCTTTAGGACCGAGATGAGAAGGACTTTTTTCACACAGAGAGTGGTGGGTCTCTGGAACTCTCTGCCACAGAGGGTAGTTGAGGCCAGTTCATTGGTTATATTTAAGAGGGAGTTAGATGTGGCCCTTGTGGCTAAGGGGATCAGAGGGTATGGAGAGAAGGCAGGTACAGGATACTGAGTTGGACGATCAGCCATGATCATATTGAATGGCGGTGCAGGCTCGAAGGGCCGAATGGCCTACTCCTGCACCTATTTTCTATGTTTCTAATAGGTTTGCCTGCCTTAGTAGCTTAGATGTGATCATTCTTGGTAGAGGTAAAAAGTGGTTTATTTTTGTTGGGTCTAGTCGAGATAAATAAAAAATGTTCTGCTAATAATTTATTGATTATTCTGATACCTTGCATGAAATAAGTAAGTTGTATTTGCATACACGATTATGCCCCTAGTGTTCTTGCTGCCACGGTACTTACCTTTGAGAGTCATGTGGTTCCCAGCTACCTCAAAACTATTTGCATTGACTGAATCTCAAATCGGAGGTGCTCAGAAACGACAACTGGATGGCAGCAACAGATCCTGAAGGACTTTTGGCAGTTCATGTTATTAAAGGGTTTTTAAACTAGTTCCAATTCTCTCGAAAGGTATAAGGAACATGGAGTGACTGGGCTTGTATACACTGGAATTTAGAAGGATGAGAGGATATCTTATTAAAACATATAAGATTATTAAGGGTTTGGACACGCTAGAGGCAGGAAACATGTTCCCGATGTTGGGGGAGTCCAGAACCAGGGTCCATAGTTTAAGAATAAGGGGTTGGCCATTTAGATCGGAGATGAGGAAAAATGTTTTCACTCATAGATTTGTGATTCTATGGAATTCTCTACCTCACAAGGCAGTGGAGGCCAATTCTCTGGATGCATTCAAGAGAGAATTAGATAGAGCTCTTAAAGATCGCAGAGTCAAGGGATATGGGGAGAAGGCAGCAACGGGGTACTGATTGTGGATGATCAGCCGTGATTACAGTGAATGGTGGTGCTGGTTCGAAGGGCCGAATGGCCTATTCCTGCAACTATTGTCTATTGAGTATATCTAAAAAACATTTGAAATATGTTGAGATCATCTTAAAAAACGTTAGTATTATTTCAAATTTTAAAGAATAAATTTAAAGGGAACATTTTTTCTAGTATAGCATACTTTGAAGTCTTAATGGAACTCAATGGAACTGCAGATGCTGGAATCTTGGGTAAAACACAAGGTGCTGGAATAACTCCGTAGGTCTGGCTGCATCTGTGGAGGGAATGGATAGGTGACGTTTCAGGTCGGTACATTTTTCAGACTGAGTGAATGATCAGTCTGAATCCTAACCCGAAATATCACCTGTGAATACCCTCCACAGATGCTGCCCGACCTTATGGGTTTTATTCCAACCCATAAAGTTGCTTAAACTAAATACAAGCATCTTATTTAATTTTTCCTTTAGGTTGGCTGACCCATTCCAAATGAATGGAGCCCCAATAGATTGACCGGCCTTCGTTGCCATACAGTTGAGGAGCCAGACACAAAGTGCATCTGGAAGACAAACAATTTAAAACTTGCAACAAAATAAAGTCTGAAGAAGGGTCCCAACCCAAAACACCGTCTGTCCATTCCGTCCCCAGATGCTGCCTGACCCACTGAGTTACTCCTGCACTTTGTGCTTTGCTCAAGAAAATACAGCTGTTGAAAAGGTATGTATGTGCAGATGACATACATTTTATTTCCTAAACAATGTGTGTCACAGTACATTTTAGCCTTATCCGTAGGTCAGAGGGCTTGGGATGTGTTTCTAAATAAAATCCATTTCTGCACCAATTTGTAAACCTAAGTGGATTTCCTCACCATCGAGTGGGAAATTCATCATAGCAGTTTTTGTT
Organism: Raja brachyura; assembly: GCA_963514005.1. The sequence continues at coordinate 65,505,613 of OY740792.1, read as the reverse complement.
GAAGATTTTATTCACTTTTGTGTGGGCGCATTGCAAATAAGATGGGAAATATATCATAGTTTTTATATGGAGGAAATACTTATGAACGCACTTGTAAGTCAGGGACATGGTTCAGAGGTGCAATTAATTTAATTGATGTTTTCCAATTGTGTACATTTATGGTGTAGATAATATATGATACAACTATGATAGCATAATGGTTGGTTTAGCAGGAGTGATGGTGTTGAACACTGAGCTGTAGTCGGTGAACAGAAAATAGTAAAATTCAATTATTTATATTTTATTAAATATAACTTGTTATTAAAATTAGATCATGATTTTATTTACTTCTATTTTAGTAAACTCTATGTTTAAAAAAATTGACAGTAGTTTTATTTTTTAATTTAATCCAAATAGTTTTTACAGTTTGAACACCAAGCGGTAATCAAAGAACATCACCTGGATTACATGTTTTTACTCCAGAAAATACAAATTCAATTATTTATAATTTATTACATATAATTTATTTATTTTGTTTAAATTACTTTTTTATTTACTTCGATTTTAGTAAAATCAATGTTTAAAAACTTGGAGTGTAGTTTTATCTTTTAATTTAATTTAAATAATTTACAGACTCTCAAACTTGGACAGTGTGAGGCTGAATCCTCATGGCTTTGCCTTCTCTTGGTGACAATCAAGGGGTTTGGCAAACAAGGCCTTTGAGGTTGACGGTTGTGAGTGGGAAAGAATAAATATTTCCTGAAGATGAGGTAGAAGAATGGTCAGCTTTTGATTGCTCCTCAAGAGCAAATTGTGACTTCACATTTGTCATTCAACAAGTTAATGCCTTAAGGGCCTGTCCCACCAGCATGCAACTCTATGCGATTAGCGCGACCTAACGTGGTCGCTTGAGCCGTCCGGCGTCGCGGGGCCGGTCCCACTTCGATTGCCGGAGCCGTGCGGAATTGTGCGGAGTTCGTCCCAACATCGCGCGGGGCTCCGAAAAACTGACTATGTTCAAAAATTCCGCGCGGCAACGGATTGTCGGCTCGCAGTCGCCTCGACGCATTACACACCGCCTCGACATCATGCCTCCGTGAACCTATCTGTAGGTGCCTCCATGACCCTCTATGTGTGTGGCTTCGTGGCCCTCTGTGTGTGTGTGTGCCTCTGTGCCCCTCTCTGTCCTGGCGAACTTACCTTAAGACTTTGCTCCAAGTTCGCCTCACTTTGCGCCGCGTTGCGCCACTCACCCGACCTCCGCGCGGCCCCTGCTGCCGGTTTGGTTGCGCTTGCCGCATGCAGGCGACGCTGGTGGGAACGGCCATGTACAGGGATCACCCGACCTCCGCGCGGCCCCCGCTTCTAGTTTGATCGCGTTCATCGCATGGAGTTGGATGCTGGTAGGACAGGCCCTTTATGTTTAAAATATCGTGATTTTCTTGCTGATAATACTACAGTTAAACAGTTCAATGATTTCAAATTTTGCGTGCAAGAGAAAATTAAATTCAAATTGATTTCAAACTTTACTCAAACGGTGGTATTTGCACTTCAAAACAAACAGTTCTGTGATTTGCAAAGTTGATGGACATTGGGGGAATCTTCTTTGCATCTAGTTCGGACTGTGAGTGAGGTTTTAGCCGAATGAATCAACTCAAAACGAAGCAGAGAAACCGTTTAGGTGAGTGTCATGTGGATATGCTAATGAGAATCAAAAGCTACCAATTGGATGGGAGTTCTATTAATATTGATAGTGTTTACAAAGAATGGCTAAATGCCAAAGACAGGACAGAGAAAAAATAAATGAGTGACTATGTATTTTAATCTGCTGTTATTCTGTGCAGTTTTATGTTAAACTAGACCAAGGGGGACCCGTTGGGTCCCGTCCCCTCAACGCGCAGTTGCGGTTGTGGGGGGGGGGGGGGTGGGGATGTGGCCATCAGCATCACACACACACACTGCCCACCACCCTTGATATTATATTAATATTATTAATTCACTCCTTTTACCCCATCCCCCGCTCTATCCACTCACACATAGCCCCCAACTGTGCAGGCACGGCTAGAGAGGGGAGGTGGAGTGGGAGGGGGGTACAGAGGGAGGAGGGTAAAGATTGTGGGGTGGGGGCGTGGTGTCACAAGGGAGGGCTGGTTCCCGAACTCAATACTCCACCACACCCATAGCTCCCAATATTCACCACTCCCTAGAGATGGAGGGGGAGCAGAGAGGGGGTGCCAGGCAGAGAGGGAGGGGGGAGCAGAGAGGAAAGGGGGGGCAGAGAGGAAAGGGGGCAGAGAGGGAGGGGGGGCAGAGATGGAAGGGGGCAGAGAAGGGGGGGGCAGAGAGGGAGGGCCCCCTCCCCACCCTCTCCTACCCCCCTCTCCTCTCCTCCCTCTCCACTCCCCCTCCTCCCCCTCTCCTTCCCCTTCCCCCTCTCCTTCCCCTTCCCCCTCTCCTCCCCCCCTCTCCACCCTCCCCTCTCCACCCCCTCTCCTCCCCTCCCTCCACATCCCTCTTCCCCCCTCCCCCCCTCCTCGCCCCCCACCCTCTCTCTCTTTCTCTGCCCCGGGGAGAGGGTAGAGAGGGAGAGGGAGGGGGTAGAGGCAGCACCTACCCAGGTCATAGAGCAGGCCTCCCCACCAGGCACTGTGCCCAAGCTAGGCTGCAGCCGGCGTGGACGCGAACGAGGCTTGGAGCGATCCAAGGACGGTGAAAAGCAGCGGACGGCCGGCCGATCGTGGATTCCACGAGGATAAGCCCACTCACCAGTGTGACAGATGATCGGGTGGGGGAGACGGAGAGGAGGTTGTCCCCTGTGATGGCCTCTGTGGCCACTTTTCCATTGCGCTTGTCCGCGGCCGTGCTGTGATAATGACCGCCGCCACCATGTTGTAGAACTTGAAGGAGCCCAGTGGAGCGTGCAGCACAACTTAATCACGTGTTCAACGGCTTCAATCTGGAGCCCTGGGGGAGGGCAGCTGGGCCATGTAACTCGCAGCTCATGGCAGCTTGCCGCGAGGAGCAAAGGCATTGTGAAGTCATCCATCTCGCTTCAGCACGTTAGATTTTAAAAAGATTTCAGATAGGTGAACAAATTTAGTAAGAAACTTGGGAAATAATGAATCAAATTTTCAGATGAGGGGATTTTTTGAAATCATGAGATAAATCTCTACCGGAATATGTAAAAATGTCACCGTTACCACGTCGGGTTTTCGAGAAGATGTGAATCACATATGAAAACACACACAGGCACACACACACACACACACACACACACACACACACACACACACACACACACACACACACACACACACACACACACACACACACACACACACACACACACACCCTCATCCAAGATCAGAGTTTTAATAGTTACTAGACCAAGTGCAGACCCGTTGGGTCTGTTCCTCCAAAGCGTGGTTGCGGAGGGGGGGGGGGGGTGGTGGGCTGGGGGGAGCTGCTTGTGGCATCACATACACTAAATACCCCCCCCCCCCCGCGCACACACACGCTGACTATCCCCTTGATGGTGGGGGGAAGGGACGGGGAGGGAGAGTGGGAGGGGATCGGGTGGAGGGAAGGGGTAGGGAATGGGTAGAGTGGAGGAGCGAAGGGGGTTTAGGGGAGGGAGGGTGGGGGAGGGCAGGGGGGTTGGGGAGAGGAAGGGTGAGAGAGGGAGAGAGAGAGAGAGAGAGAGAGAGAGAGAGGGAAGAGGGAGATATGGGGAGAGAGAGGGAGGGGGAGATAGAGAGAGCAAAATGCAACCGTGTGTCACGCATTCAGAAGGTTCTGGAAATGAAGCGTCCGCGTCTCATGCACAAAAGCTGTTGGCAGGGGAATACAGGGGAGGACCCCCCCCCCACCACAACCACACACACACACACAGCAGGTCCGATCTAACCTGTCAATGAAGCCAACAAATTTATTTTTTAAAAACTGTCTTTGAAATTAAAAGTTAATGTTAAGAATTATTTATGTTATGTGAGAAATAATTCAATTCAATTCAATGAAAAACAATGGAATCAACTACCTGTTAAAGAAGGAACTGCAGATGCTGGAGAATCGAGGGTTACACAAAAGGCTGGAGAAACTCAGCGGGTGCAGCAGCATCTAAGGAGCGAAGGAGATCGGCAACATTTCGGGCCAAAACCCTTCTTCAGAATCAACTACCTGGCAGGCCGGGGGGCCAGGCCGGGCAGGGCCATGAGGCAGTTGGCCAGGTGCAAAGCCATTGTGAGGTCAGCAGCTGGGCAACCTTAATATTTTTTTTAAATGTCAGTTTGGTGATAAATGTTAGTAAATATCTCTGAAAAATAATCGACCAAATTTATAGAGGATTGGATTTTTGAAATCATATGGAAATTTTCTATCAGAAGATGTAAAAATTTCACTGTTAGTGTAACGTCAGCAGCTGGGCAGCGGTCAGATTTAAAAAAAAAGGTCAGATTGGTCAACAATTTTAATACAAAAGTCAGGAAAATAATGTACCAACGGTACAGAGGAGTGGATTTCTAAACTCGCAAGGAAAATCTATATCGAAATATGTAAAAATCTTCCCGTTTCGGCGTTTGGTTTTCAAGGAGATACGTTTCACATGCAAAAACACACACACACACACACACACAGTTTTAATAGATGTATGATATATGGTATGATATGATATGATATTGTTTAATTTGTAGACCTACATAAACTGTGCTATGTGTAAATATCTTCACATTAAGTATCCATATAGTCTAGTTTGTCAACTATCCTTGTGTTTGATGAGTTTTGATTTCCACATTTTCTGCAAATTTAATAAAAAAGACCTATGAATGGATGGATGTTTTGTCATTACTTTATTTTGGCATTGTATCACGTAAAAATAACACTTATTGATATTTTATTTAATGGAGCAACAAACTGATGAAAGTAGTTCAATCTTCAAAGTATAGGATCAAATCTCAATTGAATACAAAACCATAAATTGCATTCATATTTCTAAAAATATGATATTTGTATTATATTAAAACATGGCAATACAGTTTTATTAGCCATGAGAGAGAGAGGCTATGGCAAAAATATCATGAAACAATGTCAGGTATTTATTTGCACAAGAATTCAGTGCGCACACACATTTGTAACAGCATAAGAAAATGCACAATACAAGTCTTCTGCGCACACGAACTACTAAAAATTAGAGGGAACATTGGTTGTGACCCGATATCACCTTGCCACTTATGGATTGAGAGACCATCTATAATTAGAATACTTGTTTATAGTTGATTAATATGACCTTGAGGAGAGCTCGGGGCACAGATCTGGGTGATAACTCAAATTTTGCATGATAAAATGTTACAATTCATCTTTTTAAATAACATTAACAACAATTTGAGAAAGCAGTTATTGAAACCATTAAACCAAACAAAATGAATTAGTGAACATCTTTCTTAGCTCTTTGCTTTCTTTTCTGGAGCCCTAAAATCTTGATTGAAATCAGTGGAGTCACGGAATTTCCACCAAATCTAATCTGGCAGAGAGTTGTGGAACTGAGGAGCCCAGCAGCCAAATGAAACTCTGGACTTCCATATTTCAACACAACCGACTGCAGATAATGGTTCAGAAAAAAATACATGAATCTTTTGTGAGAAAACACTGCAATCAGTGTGAGGAAGGATCCTGACCTGAAATGTAACCTATCTATGTTCTCCAGAGATGCTGCCTGACCCGCTGAATTACTCCAGTACTTTGTGTATTTTTTTGTAAACAAGCATCTGCAGATCCTGGTGCCAATAATATGTGCTTGTCATTTAATTGCTGCTGTTATTCCAGCACTTTAAGATTTTTATATTTAATCTCATCATCTATGGAAGTCTTAGATATACTGGGATTTACCAACAGAATCTAGGCCATTATGTTTCAGCACTTGTGACTCCTTGTTTAAAATCAAAGCTTGCATTTCGGGATTGGAAAAACAAAGGGTACAATTTTACAATTGTCCTTGACAAACCTAAATAGATTTTACCCTTAGAAATCCATTGCGATGATCATTCCATCTCCATTGTTAGTAGGTGAATGGGAGATAGGGCTTAATGCCCAAGGAACAAATGGGCAAGTTTTAAATCTACTCGGCATGGCTACTCCCAAACAGTCTTATTTATGTTCGACTGAAACAAATTCATTGTTTTATGCATTTGCACATGGAAGACTATGATTTTAAGAAAAACAATAGGCAGTGGGGTAACTCCAAAGCAAAATTACTCACACATGGATTGTATCCAAAAACATAACGATAAAAAGGATTCATGGAAATTGCCTGATAATTACTTTGCCAAATACTGCCAAAGATATGTGGGCCATCAACACAAAAGCAATGTTTAGCAACAAGAGATGGGAACACATCTGTTCCAGTTTTAGATGAGCCATGTGGAATGTGCATCTCTCCTTCAACAATCCGGTGATTTTGAACAGGTTTTATACCAATCCCAGCAGATTTCAAAAAGTAGGTATCAGACCACCACAGAAAGTTGGCGATATCGTAAGGTTGAAGGATTTTATTGCACATATATTGCAACTATATTGAAGGCCAAGGATTTTTGGAATGAGGCGTTTGTGTTTCTTCCAAGATTTATGTGCCTTTCACTCTTCTGAGAGTGTATTGGGGATAGCGAACATTCTTGAGCGTATGAATAAAATGGTTTTCTTGAACCTGCTGGTCCCCCCATAAATGTATATGTTGCTTGTCAAAAAACAACATCTCAGCTCACAGGGGAACAAACCAGCTGAAATTGCAGAAGTTTATGTTGGAAAATAGAGTTTCCAAAAGTAACATTGATTTAACATGTTTTTTCCTTTTAAGTGCTGGAGGAACTCAACGGGTCAGGCAGCATCTTTGGAGGGAAAGGACAAACGACGTTTCGGATTGGGACCCTTCTTCAATCTGTTGAAAGGTCCCAATCCAAAATGTCACTTGTTTATTCCCTTCTGCAATTCCTTGTGGCTCCAAGTTAAATCAAATTGGCCTTCCCGAGAACTAATGTTTTGCAAAAAGAAACCTTAAGGGAGTTGACTCGAGTGAAGTTTATTTGATCAAATGCATAAAATAAGATGGGTTTTCAGAGGGTGTTATAATCAGGTGTCACAGAAGGGGGTTGCTAATAAAATGTTGCCATATGGAGTTAGAGGAAATACTGATTGGATGGTAGTGGATGGACAAGAAAACACAGTGAATGGCCATTTCTTCATCTGGAGATGGAGATAAAGCCATGTGCCCCAGGGGGACTGTAGAACAAACAGTTAGAAAGATGCATGATTTGAACATAGAGTCATGGACAGCACAGGCAGCACAGATACACACCCCGCCCATGTCTATCCAAGCTAGTCTTTATTCTTTGGAGCGCAGAAGGTTAAGGGGGGACTTGATTGAGGTCTTTAAAATGATCAAAGGGATAGACAGAGTTGACGTGGATAAGCTTTTCCCATTGAGGTTAGGAAAGATTCAAACAAGAGGGCATGACATGAGAATTAAGGGACAGAAGTTTAGGGGTAACATGAGGGGGAACTTCTTTACTCAGAGAGTGGTGGCTGTGTGGAATGATCTTCCAGCAGAAGTGGTGGAGGCAGGATCGATTTTAACATTTAAAAGTAAAGTGGATAGGTACATGGACGGGAAGGGAATGGAGGGGTATGGTCAGAGTGCAGGTAGATGGGACTAGGGGAAAATAAATGGTCGGCACGGACTGGAAGGGCCGAGGAGGCCTGTTTCCATGCTGTAATTGTCATATGGTTATATGGTTAGTCCCATTAGGCTGCCTTTAGCCCAAATCCCTCTGAACCTTTTCTAACTATGTACCTGCCTAAATGTCCTTTAAAATGTGCAACTGCTCGTTCCACATAACCAACACATTCTGCATGAAAACGTTACCCCTTAGAACTCTCTAAAACCTTACTATAAATCTATGTCCTCTAGTTTTAGACTCCTCTACCAAGGGAAAAAGACTATGACTGTCAATCTTCTCTATATCCCTCTATAAATGATTCTATAAATGTGTGTGAGCTCACCCCTCAGCTTCCTTTGGTCCCAGGAACAGCCTATCCAGCTTCTTTTTACAACTGAAGCCCTCCAGTCCCCATAACATCCTCGTGAATCTTATCTGCACCCTTTCTGGGTTATGACATACATATAGGATGGTGCTAATTTACCAATATTTGCTGAACCAGAAGGCTTGCAAAGAATGTGGATGTCTTGGAGATATTTTTAGAATAATCAGGTAGGCAGAAGTCACAATCTAAATCAAATAAAAGAGCAGGAAGAAAGATATAGGAGCATGTACCACGGTTGGGGGCGGGGGGTGGGGGGGGGAAGTATTAAAAGGTGTAGATGATCATAGAGCAAGCTTCAAATATCCATTTCCCTGAAAGGATAGAACAGAACACCATAGGAACTTGCCCTTTGGCCTGTGATATTTGTGTCGACCATGATCAAAGTGCTGGAATAACTCGGCCAGTCAGGCAGCATCTCTGGACAACACAAATAAGTGACCTCTTTCAACACACATGACAAATGGACGAGCAAAACTCTGAACTGCTAAAGTAACTCAGCAGGTCAGACAGCATCTGTGGAGGAATGGATCAGCAAGGCTTTCAACACTTTGTGTTTTGCTCAAAATTCCAGCATCTGCAGTTCCTTATGCCTCCATCTGACAAATGGTTGGCCAATGGTTGGCATTTCATTAATTCATTTGATTTTATTCCAAAATGTTCTTGCAGTACTTTAAACGTGACATGAATTAAAGTTTAATGCAAAATAACATATTCTCCTGAATGATAATATTAATCACACATAACATTGAAAACTGGATGGTTACATTTTGGGCATATCTCATGACATAGAAAGTTCTCTGTTGGAGGTCTTCAGCCATTCTACATAACAAGAATATCACGCTGACATCAATTAACAAGTTCCTTAGACACCATGCAGCGTGTCTAGCAGTAAAATATATTTTAGCACAATTTGAAGTGTTTCCTGCTGGTGAAGACTTTGTTAGGTAAACAGAATGCCGGGCTAAATGAAAAATGTGAAAGCAAATGCCTGCTTGTGGCTGATGATTTTACCCTATTAAAACTTTCATCAGTTTGAAGTGATGAGCTGATGGCAGATCAGATGTGGGCCAGTGTCCAACATTTTACTTTCTACGTACACATTGAGGTAACAGAGTGATTAATAGGGATTGGAAATCTTTTGTTTTTCAATATATTTTTGCCAGTAGCAGAATGCAGTGATTCTGAATTTGCTGGCAGGTCACTTGATCTTTAGTGCAGTCTGCATCTGATAATTGTCATTTATTCCACAAATGTTTCCAAGATTTTTGCCAGCTCTGCACTGGAAGATGATTTCACCCGTTTATCATTATTTGAAGACACATTGTCTGAACTCCATTTCAAACGTGTAGATGTAGCAGTGGCTTTGTGACTGGCATATGGATATGCAGGGAACGGAGGGATATGGATCATGTGCAGGCAGAGATTGGTGACATGGGCATTGTGGGCCACAGAGCCTGTTCCTGTACTGTACTGTTCTATGGTCTATATACCTGTTTCTGCTTCTGTATTATTAAGGAATACTCTGCCTTAATGTTTCCATTACCTAAATAGTAGTTTTTGTCCTTGTCAAATGGTCGATCCTTCTAGGAGTTTAGTATATTATTGACACTGACCAAGGTACAGTGAAAACCTGTTTAGTTGCGTGCTATCCAGTCAGCGAAAAGACAATACATGGTTACAATCAAGCCAGCCACAGTGTACAGATACAGTAGAAAGGTTATGTTATTTTGTGCAAGATTTAGTCAGATTATGACCATGTCTGGCGATAAAGTGAAAGACAGGTGAGCTGATAAGCTTCTTGCCTTTTGGAAAGCCCATAGTCAATAGTTTGTACATCATATAGTCAGTTTGTGTGTATTAATGTAAGTGGCTCTTGGCAGAGCTGTTTGATTGCAGCCAGATTCACACAGCTGTGAGCAAGCTAGAGTTGATGTCAGAAGGACTTTCCTAAAATCAGCAGCTTCCTACCAGAAACCAACTGGCAGTTAACGTTCCATCTCCACCTTCAGTCTTGCCCTATAAATAAAACAACTGTCGCTGGTTCTCATCTTTGTGACGCTTCTGTACCGAACTGAAATGCCATCTTAGCAAACCAAACTCCCCCATTCATGCTGGCATTTGAACATGGAAACATACAGCACAGGGACAGACTGTGCTTGGGTCATATTACTCCTTACAAAAATCTCTCTGGCATTTTCATGGCCCTGTCCCACTGTACGAGCTCATTCAAGAGCTCTCCCGAGTTAAAAATCAAACTCGTGGAAGCGGGTAGAATATACGTAGCGGGTACGTCGGAGCTCGGGACGTCTCTTCGCGGCACGTAACGCTAATGGCAGGTACCCGGGAAACGTGGTAAGCACGGGAAGACTCGTGAAGATTTTTCAACATGTTGAAAAATGTCCACGAGAGCCCCAAGTACCGACGAGCGGCCATTACCGTAAATCTCCGAGTTCGAATCAGGGCAAACTCGGGAGAACTCTTGGAATGAGCTCGTACAGTGGGAAAGGGCCATTATAGAACAGAACGTGGAATAGAACAATACAGGCCTACGATGTTCAGGCTGAACGTGATGCCAAGTTAAACTAATCTCCTCAGCCTGCACCTGATCCGTATCTTGCTCCTATCTCAAACCCGGTCTTTGATATTCCGCCCTGGGAGATAAAGGTTAGAGATGCTGCACTTGTCCCTTCACCTCCCCCATCCACCCAAGCAGTCCTTCCAGGTCTGACAGAGGTTCACCTGCACCTCATCCAACCTCATCTACTGCATCCGTTGCTCCAGATGCCAGCTGATCTACATTGGTGAGACCAAGCGGAGGCTTGGCGATCGTTTCGCCGAACACCTCCGCTCGGTCCGCAATAACCAACCCGACCTCCCGGTGGCTCAGCACTTCAACTCCCCCTCCCATTCCATATCCGACCTCTCGGTCCTGGGCCTCCTCCACGGCCAGAGTGAGCAACACCGCAAGTTGGAGGAACAGCATCTCATATTCCGCTTGGGGAGTCTGCATCCTCTGGGCTTGAACATTGAATTTTCTCAATTCTGTTAACCCAGACTGCCTCCTCCCCTTCCCACCTCTCCCTCAGCCCTCGGGCCCTGGCATTCCCTCTCTCTCTATCTCTCCCCCACCCAAGTCGCACTAGCTTCTCATTTTCACACTTCAAACAGCTTACAATGGCCTGTTTCCCTTGTCATCGATACTTTTTTGCATATCTTTCATTCATTGTTCTTTATCTCTCCACATCACCGTCTATATCTCTCGTTTCCCTGATCCCTGACCAGTCTGAAGAAGGGTCTCGACCCGAAACGTCGCCTATCTCCTTCGCTCCTTAGATGCTGCTGCACCCGCTGAGTTTCTCCAGCTTTTTGTGTCACCCTAAAGGTTCAGACTATTCACTTGCCTGCACCTCTCACAATTTCAGATACTTCTCGTAGGTATTCCCTCCACCTGTGGAGTTCCAGGAAAAACAATCAAGGTTTGTTCTACTGGCATTCTTCTCTCCCACATCAGAGATATTTGTTCCCTCTTGGATCTCAAGTTAAGATCAGCACTTCTCTTCCCCTGAAACCAGTGATTAAGTCACAGTGGCATTCATTTTTTGACAGCTTATATTGTCACTCTTCTGGCTCTTCCTAGTTCTCCAAGGCATATCGTATATAACGAATAAAACTCACAGCAAGGAGATTTGAAAAAGAGCTCAAGGTGTTTATGGTCTGGCCAGTTATCGAGTCTTAGAGCTGTCCACCACAGAAACAGGCTCTTCAGCCCACTTTGTCTATGCTAGTCCCATTAGCATACTGGGCTAGTCCCATTTGCCTGCATTTGGTCTATAGCCTTCTAACCCCTTCCTATCCATGTATTGGTCCAAATGTCTTTTAAAAGCTTTAGGGGACAAAGAAGTTAAGCAATAACTTAAACAAATGTATGTTTGGAGCAAAAGATTGCAGATGCTAAAATGAAACAGATGAGATTGAAAGACCTAGGCGGTTGAGGCAGCACCTCTGGGAACGCGACACAGAGTCAACATTTCAGACCATCAACCCATCAGAAACCTGAAGTGGCAACTCAGTTTCCCTCCCTCTGCTTGGCCTGCTGAGTGTGTTCCAACTCCAGGATACATCTACACTGTGTCACGATAGACTTTGTATCAAGTAGGCGTGCATACAGCAAGCTCCAGTTGTAGTGGGGAGAAACAGACTTGAACATCCAAAGCAGACTACCGCTGCGGATGTGCATGAAAAACGAAAGGGCAATTTGCAGCAGCTGCTGCAGTCAGATGCATGATGCCACGTTACTGGTGGATCGTTGGGAGGAGAGTGGTCTGGGGCTTGTTCCCCCAGAGCATGCCGAACCACTGAAACAGGCAAACCACAGCAAAGGTGTTTATGCCAAGGACAATGGCTTCCACCGTAGGCAGGAACATAAAGATAACAGTTTTTTGGGAACATTGTCATAAGTAGAACCAGTTTCTTTGGGTAAAACTTGCGAATAGTAGATATCTTTAAAATATTTGAGATATTATGTTCCAGAAGTACGAAATATCAACCTCTGTTTAAACCCATTGCTCTACATTTGTCAATCTTTCTATTAAACATTTACCATTAGTTCATCACAAATGTCCTGTACCTGTTATCTTTTTCACTTGAATAGCGTCAACCTTAACTTTTAATTTCACTTTAAAAACGTTTCTATCTTACATGCAGTTTTCAAGCAATTTTATAGTAATGTCGGCTCTTAAAACAGCTGCAATTTGTGTCCCTGTTCGTAATGTGAATAAATGTGAAAAGGTGAAGAAAATGGGGGTTCTATTCAAAAATATATATGTTCTTGCGTTTGGTATACAGATGTCTTTATGCTGTCAAATAAACAAGAATTCTGTATCTGTAAAGGATTCTCAATTTTTGTCTGATTTATTTAACATTTTTCGACAAAATTTTATTTTCTCCCTGTAGGCACAGCTGTTTGCCAATTGCAAACGTAGAACTCATTTTAACTTTATATATTGAAATGGAATGTAAGAGATTAATCCTTTCAAATTATGTGCAGCACAATTACATTTAAATCTATTTTCTTAACTAAACTAATTGCCGATTTATTTTCGATAATTGCTCATGATATTTTGTCATGGCACATTTCCTAGATTTGGAATGCTTCTTGCGAAAAAAAAAAAAGATTTGCTGATGCATACGATCGCTGCAGGACCACAAGTATTTGGAGGACAGACATGCAAGGGTTAACACCGTGCTGGTAAATGAATGCAAAGATTAAACTGTTGGCGTTAGCATTTTAGTGGTTAAATCATAATATTTTATTAAGAAAATCATGTTTTAATAAGTTATTTAATTCGATAGCAGAATACAACTGACTTCACGAGGTTAATACAATGACCTGAATCAGGAAAGCACACAGCTAATCCTGCCAGTTTGGGCTTCATTACACTCTGCATGTACTCAGGGGGCCCACAATTAATTTACCTCGCCACAATCGCTCCCCAGCCAGATGTCGTATTTCATCACTTGTGTTGCTCAGTGAGAAACACAAACATGTGATGGTGGAGTCCAGCCCCGGACAGGAAATTAAAACACTACTCTCCCGGGTCGAAGGGGGTAGAGATAATGGGAGTTGCCTTGGACCAGTCAGGCAGCTTGTGTTATAATCTGACATTTAACTGCTTCCCCTTTTTACCGAGACAGCAAGGTTCAGAAGCCATTTAATCTGTCCCCACTGGGATGTAAAGACAAATGGAGCTGAAACAGTGCACATTCATGATGTTTTCTTGTTCAATGTGGTGGAGTATATAAAAGCTTGTCAGTGTCCAGTTAAAGGATTATTTGTAGCATAAATATTTGAATTGGATTTACAAATTGGGACTTGTGAAATGAGAAATGGGAAATTAAAAAGTTAGTGTTAGGAGAGGCTTGTGTTTCCTTTGCACCATGGGGACTGGAATGGGGGTAGGCCTCAGAAAGGCACAACGACTCAACACCAATTTTTATTTCATCAAAGCCGAGCCCTGGGTAACCATGATAACCACTCACCCTGACGTGGGAACAGGAGAAGGGCAACGTGCCTGTCCCACTGACAATTAGGAAATGTGTGAAATGTAGAACTTTAGCAAAGGGCCAACAGTCCTGCCAACTGCTTGCTATTAAAAACGTGAAGACGATCCAGCTGGAATAGCTCCAACTTCCAACTAATGTTTGAAAAAAAAATCCTTGCGCTGGTTGCAATGATAAAGATGTAATCTCACACTGAGTTCCAGTTTTTCAGACCACACTTAGAATGCATTAACACTGTAAGGTTAACATCGGCACAAAGCAATTTAGATTTCACAGCAATGCTAAATTGGCAGGGTAAACTTGGATGTCAGGGTTTCACCTGACTCCAGAATGGAATGGACTGCAACTCCCTCGAGTGGGTTGTCTCACTACATGTTGATTTGACACCGCATGCATGTAAGTACAACACTGTGGCAAACTTGCTTTACAGAATGTTTGGGGAATTCAACCCTCTGACCATTCTTCTGTACAGCCACTTAACTTCAATTTAAATGTCTTCAGAATGAGGAGCTTTCTCTCCCCACTTTTGAAATATTTCCATCTTTAGCTGCTAGGAGAAGTGCCAAAACCGTATTGAGACATGTACTCTCTCGGGTACCCCTGTTCCAATCCCAGCAAAGCAGGAGCCAGACAATGCCTGGCTGAATCTAAACTACAGCTCTACAAATCCTGGCCTGTTCTCCTCCTTTCACTTGTAAATAAGTACCAAAGGAGTGGCTGAGCAGACAGCAGAGATGGGTGGTAAATTGTACACACAATTTACAACATGGAAGTCAATTCTTCAGTTCTGCAGGTCCATTGCCTTAATCCTCTTCCTACCCTTCCTCATCTAACCCTATCAGTACACCTTATTTTATTACACATGCATTTACCCTTAAAAATGCTGAATGGAACGGAGGTAGTGAAGGAGAAAGTGAAGGGGCTTCTGTGGACTAGTTGTCTACAGAATGGTTGGTTCATAAATTCTGTGTATTACCAGAATTCAGGGGCGGCACATCGGCGCAGAGATAGAGTTGATGCCTCACGGCGCCATAGATCCAGGTTCGATCCCGACCTCGCGTGCTGTCTGTGTGGAGTTTGCATGTACTCCCTGTGACCACATGGGTTCCCTCCGGGCGCTCTGGTTTCCCCCCACATCCCAAAGACATGCAGATTTGTAGGTTAACTGGCCTCGGTAAATTGCCCCGAATGTGCAGGGAGGGGATGAGAAAGTGTGAATGAGTGATCAATGATCGGCATGGACTCGGTGGGCCGAAGGGCCTGTTTCCATGCTGTCCCTTTCAAATCAAGTCAAATCAGATACTTGAATACAGCTGGACGCTGGCAATGATTACATTTTATTCTTATTAATATATTTACAAAGTAAATTAAAATGGACAAAGATTGTTTCCTGACAGCCTTAGCGATACAACCTACAACACGTTAGGTGTTAAAAAAGGCTACATAAATAATGAAAACATGAATTATGAAATAAATGAAGGCTGATCCTTGAGGAACTTATTTTCTGGTCAACTACTCATTGTGTTAAAATATGTCCTATAAAGTAAACCGTGACATTTCTCAGACATTGGCTGAAATCTCAGCTTAAGCATAGAAAATTGTTTTTGCCGACTGCATTTTTTAATTTATTGGTGGTATTTATAACACTCAAGTGGACTCTGAAGCATGGATTAATTTTGCATAACTCCACAATTCCTATGATATTGTTAGCCAACCGGGACTTTAGCCTGTTATATTGAATCGGATTTGCAAGCACTGATTTTATTACCAGGCACAGGAATATTATAATTTGGAGCATTTATTAAAGTCGTTTCACCAGGCAATGTAGCTGAAACCTTTACCCAATCTCACTGAATTCGTTCGAGACTGAAATGGACCCTTGAGTCAATTTAAATTAACTTTTTAGAGTTTCACGATGGAATATAATCATTGCTTGAGTAAATATAAATACGTGCCAAACTCATTGAATGTACGGAGGAATGGTCTGTTTTTATTATAAATTAACTTTAATAACATTATTGAAACAAATTATTCCATTCTGCATTGCATTACCTTGATTTTGTTTGTGTGTTGAACTGTCCGAATCTCATTAGTGCTCTTGATTCTTAATGAAATCCAGTCTGACAATTATGCAAATAATCTTGTGTAACTTGGAGTTTTACTGTTGAATTTAAGCACTTAATTTTTGGCCTTAGTGATATAAAACTGGACAATATCCTTTTCTTTTACCACATTAACATTTTTAAATTGTTCAAAAATTATTCATATTGAAGCACGAGGGAAGAACAACCAAACCAAGAGAAATACTAGATAAATCTCATGATACATCCCAGAATTCATTCATCTTCAGGACTGATTTTTGTTTCCGTTTAGTTTTCGAATTTTGGACAAAAAAACGTCTGTTTTTATACAACATTCTAATCTGTGATCTCTGCAAAGTTAACAATACTCAGTGCTTTTTTTGTAGGCACAAAGGTACCATACGTATAGAAACATAGACCGAGAAAATAGGTGCAGGAGGAGGCCATTCGGCCCTTCGAGCCAGCACCGCCATTCATTGTGATCATGGCTGATCGTCCCCAATCAATAACCTGTGCCTGTCTAATCCCCATATCCCCTGACTCCACTAGCCCCAAGAGCTCTAGCTAACTCTCTCTTAAATCCGTATGCAACTGTTCATGCAATATTATTGGCTGTTGAACATTAGAGTCATAAGGGCCTGTCCCACCAGCATGCAACTCTATGGTGGTGGAAAAGATGCTGGAGTCAATTATTAAAGAGGTAATAATGGGGCATTTGGATAGCAGTAAACGGATTAGTCCAAGTCAACATGAATTTATGAAAGGGAAATCATGCTTGACTAATCTTCTGGATTTTTTTGAGGATGTGACAAGTAAAATGGATGAATGGGTGCCAGTGGATGTAGTGTATCTAGACATAGAAACATAGAAACATAGAAAATAGGTGCAGGAGTAGGCTATTCTGCCCTTCGAGCCTGCACCGCCATTCAATATGATCATGGCTGATCATCCAACTCAGTATTCCGTACCTGCCTTCTCCCCATACCCCCTGATCCCTTTAGCCACAAGGGCCACATCTAACTCCCTCTTAAATATAGCCAAAGAACTGGCCTCAACTACCTTCTGTGGCAGAGAATTCCAGAGATTCACCACTCTCTGTGTGAAATTCAGAAAGACTGAACAGTACATGTACAGCAGGCAGTGAAGAAAGCTAATGGAATAATGGCCTTCATAACAAGAGGATTTCAGTATAGGAGAAAATATGTTCTTCTGCAGTTGTATAGGGCTCTGGTAAGACCACATCTGGAGTATTGCGTACAGTTTTGGTCTCCTAATTTGAGGAAGGACATCCTTGTAATTGAGGCAGTGCAGTGTAGGTTCACGAGATTGATCCCTGGGATGGCGGGACTGTGAAATGACGATAGATTGAAAAGACTAGGCTTGTATTCACTGGAGTTTAGAAGGATGAGTGGTTATCTTATGGAAGCCCACAAGAGTTATAGCATAGAGATTTGCTAAAATTGACAGAGAGCAGTGTTACATCAACATTTACCATGAAACTCACAGATAAAGACTTCAAATTTGTGAAATTTTTTAAAACAGTGTTCCGATGACAGGAAAATCGAGCAAAATATCTCATAGAAACATTGAAACATGGAGGAAGCCATTCGGCCCTTCAATCCAGCACTGCCATTCATTGTGATCGGCTGATTGTCCCCAATCAATAACCCGTGCCTGCCTTCTCCCTATATCCCTTGACTCCACTAGCCCCTAGAGCTCTATCTAACTCTCTCTTAAATCCATCCAGTGACTTGGCCTCCACTCCCTCTGTGGCAGGGAATTGCACAAATTCACAACTCTGGGTGAAAACAGTTTTTCTCACCTCAGTCTTAAATGACCTCCCCTTTATTCCAAGACTGTGGTCCCTGGTTCTGGACTCACCCAACACTGGGAACATTTTTCCTACATCTAGCTTGTCCAGTTCTTTTATAATTTTATATGTTTCTATATGATTCCCCCTCATCCTTCAAAAACTCCAGTGAATACAGATCTAGTCTTTCCAATCTTTCCTCATATGACTCTCGAAGACCTTTGCCTTGTTAAACGACAGTATTGTCCCCTCTTGGAGGCATTGCCACTTTCATTTCACTGCAGGGGCCACGGAATGTTTTTGAAAGTGGGGGGAGCTGAGCAATCACTGATCAGCGGCCTCGGGGGTACCCGGTGAGGGAGCGGAGTGGGGGGAGGGTGGCACAATCATTATTTTTTGTTGTAGCTCGACCTCCAACAACTGGGGGATAATCCAGTCCATCCCCAACTCAAAAAGTGGGGTGATATATTCCCCCCCCCCCCCCCCTCTTGGTTTCCGCTCTGTGATCTTTGGTTCTGCCGCGCTCACTGTGCGCTTGTTCTGAGATTCTGGGTGGCGGAGGTCCTCAGAAGAAGAGAAAACGCCTGCGAGCCGGATAATTTCGGGTTATGAAGCATGTCTCGCCAAAAACGTGGAGGGACTGAAGCCCCCCCCAGGTTTTGCGGCCCACGCACTGCACATCATGTATGTGTATGTGACAAATAAAGTTGACTTCACTTGACTTGCTAAAGCCAACATCTAATATCCTATTTACACTTTTGTAAACTTCCCCAAAATAGGCTCACTTGTATCATATTACTCCTCACTGAAACATATCTGGCATTCTCATAGAACTTAGCAAAGAACAATACAGGTAGAGGCCAACATTGATGTCAGGTTAAACGAATCTCCTCTGCCTGTACATGATCCATATCCCTGTATTCCCTGCATATCCATGTGTCTATTGGAAAGCCAATATTGTATCTGCCTTCACCACCACCACCCCTGGCAATAAGGTCCAGGCACCCACCACTCTCTGTGTAAAAATGCTTTCCCCTCTCAGCTTAAAGCTATGATTTTAATTTTAGACTCTCTTACCCTGGGGAAAAGACTATTTCATCTTATCTGTGTTCTTCATAATTTTACACACGTCACCCCTCAGCTTATTTCTGTGCCGTGCAGTTCTATGTGAAACATATACATCTTCTAGATGCGCTGGGACACATCCTCAGTGATGTGACCTGGAGTCATCGGGTGTTTGGGGTCTCACAACATCAGACACCCTCGCCCAGGCGACCCAGCCGGGGTTGATCAGGCCCCGACTTGCGTCCCAGCAGCAACCGCCCACGGATCAGCCATCTTAATAACTACTCTGCAGGGGTTGGGAGACTCTAGTGTATGGAGGGACTGGGCTCTGTGGGGTGACTCCCGGCCGGGCTCCTCCTGCGTCTCACCAGGTTCAAGGCCTGTGCGCTGCACCTCTTTCTCCTTCTCCGAGCATTTCATTCTCGCCTGATGGATGTTTAGGCCACGATGGTTCATTAGGCCTTTCCGTAGCTTTGTTGGGTGTCTTTCTCATGAAAGACACAGACTGGGGTGCTAACCCAGCCTGTCCTGGGTGCCGTCTTTCCGTGCCGTCAACTGTCTCTCCAGTAGTCACAAAACTATTCTTGGTTGTCACCCTATGACTCCAATCCTGAGAATAATGGATAGCATCTTTATGTTTAGGGCTGTCATTTTGACATGGTAAGTTTAATGGACATTATGGATTAGCAACGGTAAAGGCTTCAAAAATCACGCATCACTCCAGAGACAGCGAGTAAGTATTTTTGATTCATTACGGAAAATAAACCATTTCTGAAGCTGTTAATTAATTAGTACATACTATTTTCTTGTAAGCTGTATTCTGTTTCAATTATTAATATTGGTTCCAACTTGGATTTGGTTGTTCTGCTGTAACACGATTCATTCAGCTGAAAAGTGGTAAACGCATCAGATGGGAGTGACTGTTTACAGATGGTAGTTCGGATTAAGGGCCTGTCCTACCAGCATCCGACTCCATGCGATGAGCGCGATCTGGCGCAATGCTGCGCAAAGTGAGGCGAACTTGGAGCGAAGTCTTCAAGGTAAGTTCGCCAGGACAGAGAGGGGCACACAGAGAGGGGCACAGAGGCACACACACAGAGGGCCACGGAGCCACACACATAGAGGGTCACGGAGGCACACTCAGATAGGTTCACGGAGGCACGATGTCAAGGCGGTGTGTCATGCGTCGAGGCGACTGCGAGCCAACAAGCCGTTGCCGCGCGGAATTTTTGAACATGGTCAGTTTTTCGGAGCCCCGCGCGATGTCGGGATGAACTCCGCAGAATTACGCATGGCTCCGGTGATTGAAGTGGGACCGGCCCCGCGACGCCGGACGGCTCAAGCGACCACGTTAGGTCGTGCTCATCGCATGGAGTTGCAGGTTTGTAGGACAGGCCCTTTAGTTTTCAAAGTCAGGTTGATAAACTGATGACCCATTTTTATTATGCAAATCGACACAAAATGCTGGAGTAACTCAGCGGACCAGGCAGCATCTCTGGAGAGAAGGAATAGGTCATGTTTCAGGTTCAGACCCGAAACGTCCAGAGATGCTGCCTGACCCGCATGCATTACTCCAGCATTTTGTATCTATCTACGGTGTAAACCAGCATCTGCAGTTTCTTCCTACGTATTTATTATGAAAAATATTCCCTCATAATTCTTGTTCCCACTGCATTAATCTAAACAAGTTTTATATCTCAGAGAGAACCATTAGGCTGACAGCATTGATGCCTCTCTGTTTCCAATTTGATATTAGTTAAATATCATCCAACAAATCTGTGGTTTGTCACTTTGTACTGTGGTTGATCTCTCCAATCAATGTCAAAGTGGTACAAGATTAAACACCATTGCAGTATTAAGTAATTTAAACGTTATTTTTTCAGTGTACAGCCCTTCCTCGATTTATGGAAGGAATTAATTAATCAAAAAAAAGAATGATTTAAGCTTCATTAGTCAAAAAGGTTGAACCAAATACATTGTGGACAGTTTATGACAGTGTGCCCAGACATAGTGTGGTATTTGTTGCAGTGTAAAATTGCTTTATAGATCATAAACACCAAAGAGGTAATGACATTATGAAAATTCACCATTCCCAGTTCAAACTGAACTTTTTCTAAACCAACAACATGGGTGGAGTGCATGGGCCATGAGTTTTTTAATTAAATGGAAACACAGCATATTCTTGATTTGGTTTATTTGTTATAGTCAATGGCAATTTCACTAAAGACAAACTGACAAAAAAATACAGAAAAAAGAGCAGCAAATATTATAGAATCCCAAAATGTATCCCCAATAGCTTTGTTTTGCATGCATGGCCAGGAGCAATTGTGATGACAGAGCAGAGATTAGTTGTTGGACGTTGGGTAGGTGGTTGTCACCCAAGCTTTCATTGGATAGGTTGATGGGAAGCAGTTGGCAAAATGTTGCAGGGTCTTGTGATAGTCCAGCATTGGCAGAAAAGAGAGTGAAGCTTTCTTTGTCAGTCGGGGGAAATAAGAAGCACGGTTGTTCTTCCTATATCGGCTTTTTTTAATATAGAAACCATTGAGAGGAGCGGGGGAGCTAGAAGAGAGAGGTGGGGCAGGACAAAGTCTGGCAAGTGATGGGTGGATGCAGGTGAAGACGGTGAAGAAAGCGACAAAAGGCTGGAGGTGAAAAGGAGGCAAAGGCGTGTCAGATAGAGTGAGTGGAGGTGTCAAATGTAAAGCCGGAGGAGGGATGCGGATGCTTGGGGGCAGGGGAGGTTAAAGAGGAAAATGTGCACACGGTAAGGAAAATGTTTATTGTTGATTCAATAGATAGCAGACAATAGGTGCAAGAGTAGGCCATTCGGCCCTTCGAGCCAGCACCGCCATTCCCAATCAGTACCCTGTTCCTGCCTTCTCCCCATATCCCCTGACTCCGCTATATTTAGGAGCCCTATCCAGCTCTCTCTTGAAAACATCCAGAGAACCGGCCTCCACAGCCCTCTGAGGCAGAGAATTCCACAGACTCACAAGTCTTTGTGAGAAAAAGTGTTTCCTCGCCTCTGTTCTAAATGGCTTACCCCTTATTCTTAAACTGTGGCCCCTGGTTCTGGAGTTCCCCAACATCGGGGTCATGTTTCCTGCCTCTAGAGTTTCCAAACCGTTAATAATCTTATATGTTTCAATAAGATTCCCTCTCATTCTTCTAAACTCCAGAACCAGGGGCCACAGTTAAAGAATAAGGGGTAAGCCATTTAGAACAGTGGCGAGGAAACACTTTTTCTCACAAAGAGTTGTGCGTCTGTGGAATTCTCTACCTCAAAGGGCGGTGGAGGCCGGTTCTCTGTCTTCAAGAGAGAGCTGGATAGGGCTCCTAAATATAGCGGAGTCAGGGTGCACAAGCCCAGCCGCTCCATTCTCTCAGCATATGACAGTCCCACCATCCCGGGAAATAACCTTGTAAACCTACGCTGCACTCCCTCAATAGCAAGAATGTCCTTCTTTAAATTAGGGGACCAAAACTGCATACAATACTCCAGGTGTGGTCTCACTAGGGCTCTGAACAACTGCAGAAGCAGATTCAGAATCTCCAATGTCATTTACAGCCGAACATATCGCAATCTCAGATGAAATGGCAGGAATTTCTCAAGCCTTCCCCATGATTGTCCAGTGTACAAGTGGTGAATGATTGATGGACACTTTGGACCAGCAGTATGAAGAATTATTCCTGGGTCCAAATGAGAACTTCCATTCAAGGGAACTTCTGAAGTAATTCCAGTTGGTATTTACAATCCCTAACATGAAACTGGGATCATATTGCAATGACACGGAGAGTTTGATTTTGAATTGTATAAAGCGGAAGATTTGTTTTACATTACAAAGTAATGAAATTAGGAAAATTGGAATGTATTTCCTCCATCTGCCAGAGAGAATTTTTCTGAAAACATATTTCCATTCTGTGAACATTTCCTTAATTTTCAGTGTTCTAATGAAGTCTTTCCTAGCCAATGCTAGCAAGAAACACAATGGGAATAGAAGAGAAATGATTTAATAACTTGGAATCTTTTTTATAATGGGAAAAATGGAAAACAATATGGTATATTTCCCTGGAGGTATTGGGAAGGATGGAAAATAACTTGATGCATTGAAGCTCATGATATTATAACGGACATCAATGGGAAAGAATCTTACACAGGGGAATTATTTCATGGCAAGGATTGGTACAATGGGATGATATGGAAGTGGCAGGAAAGGGATTTGAGATATTGGACATCCATAAAATTGTAGCAAATAGGAAACAATTTAGAATATTGGAATTATTTTCTATAATGAAAACCTGACTTTTCAAAATGAATGGTTTTTATTTCTATGTTAAAGCAAAAACAAACTATAGCTGATGTGTAGTCTTGCCAGCACTCGAGTAAAAACATTAGCATAAATGTGAAACAGTACTTTTTTTTTAAATTACGTAGCTTTGCCAGCTCTTTAGGTAGACTTATTGAATAGATAACAAGACTTTCATTCCTCATGGCCTGTAAATTTCACATATCAGCCTTGTAGAAACACAGAGTTTTTTCAATATATCTGACTGTTAAATGGAGAATATTGGCTGAACGGTCATTTAAAGATACAGCATGGAAACAGGCCCATTGGCCCACCGACTCCAAGCCGACAAGCAATCACCCATTCACACTAAGATAGACACAAAAAGCTGGGGTAACTCAGCGGGACAAGGCAACATCTCTGGAGAGAAGGATGGGTAACGATTCGGGTAGCGACCCTTCTTCAGATTGGTTAGGGATAAGGGAAACGAGAGATATAGGCAGTGATGTAGAGAGATAAAGAACAATGAATGAAAGATATGCAATAAAGCAACGACGATAAAACAGGCCACTGTAAGCTGTTTGTTAGGTGAAAACGAGAAGCTAGTGCGACTTGGGTGGGGGAGGGATGGATAAAGAGGGAATGCCGGGGCTCCCTGAAGTTAGAGAAGTCAATAGTCAACACCACTGGGCTGTAAGCTGCCCATGCAAAATATGAGATGCTGTTCCTCCAATTTGTGTTTAGCCTCACTCTGACAATGCAGGAGACCTAGGACAGAAAGGTCAGTGTAGGAATGGGAAGGAGAATTAAAGTGTCCGGCAACCGGGAGAACAGCTAGGTTCCGGCTGGCTGAGCGAAGGTGTTCAGTGAAACGATCGCCCAGTTTATGGGTACACAAAAAGCTGGAGAAACTCAGCGGGTGCAGCAGCATCTAAGGAGCGAAGGAGATAGGCGACGTTTCGGGTGGATCGCCCAGTCTATGTTTGGTCAAGCTAATGTATAAGAGTCCACATCGTGAACAACGTATACACCCATTCCCACACTGACCTTTCTGTGGAGCTGGAGCTGCTGAAGCTAGAGATGGAGCTGGACCTGAGATCGGAGGTAAGTAACCCAGCCTCAGCCCCAGCCCAACATTAGCCCCAAACCCAAGCCCCAACCCTAACCCAAGCCCCAACCCTAACCCAAGCCCCAACCCTAACCCAAGCCCCAACCGTAACCCTAGCCCTAGCAACAGCCCGAGCCCTAGCCCTAACGCCAGCCCCAGCCCCAACCCCAACCCTAGCCCCAGCTCCAACCCCAGCTCCAGCCCAAACCCCAGCCCTAAAGATAGTCATCTCCATCACGCGACGCTCCCAAATGTGATCATCTCCACCATGCGGAGTCATATCCGTCACACGAGTATTTTATGCTCATAATGTGTAAAATAAGATAACAATTACCATAATTATCAATTGTAATTGATAAATGAACAGTAGGCTTCTGGCTATTCATCTGAAGTCAATATTGTTTTAGAGGAAGTTGGTGAAAAGTTATGCGTAGGTTACCATTCTTGCTGAAAATCACCACCTTTTCGGCAGTAAACTGTTACGAAGGTGACAGTATTGGGATGAAAAAGGTTTTTTTTTGGTGGTTTATTTGAGGAAGATACTCTATAATTTGAAAGACAGCGACAAAAATTTGCTTTTATATTCTTAAATCAGTTCTATTTTGTGGTGTTGTTCATCGTAAAAATATGACGGACATGACTGAATGCAATGGGCAACCTGAAAAAAGAAGAGGGAAAAAAAAAATGACATTCTCTAAAAGATTGCGTCAAACATATGTTTCCCATAGTTCACCGATGTGAAACAACATTCAAATTTGCAAACATTTAAGTTTTATCTTCAGGCTACCAGAAACTTAAAAGTAGACACTTACTGAAGAATCACCCTGGTACGTGGGTCTAAACTTTTCCATCTTCTGCCTGACGGGAGAGGGGAGAAGAGGGGATGTTTGGGATGTCAATGATCCTTGGCTGCCTATTTGATCCAGCGTGAAATGCAGATAGTCAATTGCCTGATGGACTGGGCAGTGTCCAGAACTCTGCAATTTCTTTCAGTCTTGGGCAAAATAGTTTCCAGGCTGTGATGCACCCCCAATACGACGCTTTCTACCATGCCTTTAAAAGTCATTTGAGACATGCCAGAGTTCTTTCGCCTTCCTTTCGAGGCCTTCTTGGCCTTATCATCAGTGTCGTTGGACCAAGACAAATTGTTGGTGATAAAAGTAATCTCTTATAATGTGGTAGAACCGATAGGACCAGGTAGGATTTTGAACACCCACAGTTTCTATTATGTCAAACGGTTCCCATCTTTGTGGATACAGAATCGGCAGGGGTGGAAAATGAAAAATCCTTTTTTGCACAGTGAGTGGTTATGATTTGGAATGCACTCCTGAAACTGTGTGGTGATGCAGATTCAACTGCAGCTTTCAAAAAGCAATTGGATAACTAGTTGAAGACAAAATAATTTCACAGGAAAGACGGGGGGAAGGGAATCTATGGGCAAGTTCCACAGAATCAGACCACCTTGTATGTTGTAATAATTAAAACATTCCTTAATGATATCATCATTTTATTTTGCCTTAATTTGCAATTATTACCATAATTTTATTCCTACTAAACATGTGTGGTTTTGCATTGATTTAAACGTCCATGTTTTGGCATTCAATAGCATTGTGGCTATATCTGCATCATCCATTCTAGGTACATACAACACAATTGCCTCTATTACACAGTCCTTTGACTGAAAACTGCCCTGCCAATAAGACAAGCAGTAAATACAGTCAAGAGTATTTAATTGTCATATGTACCCAGAAGAGAACATGAAATTCTTATTTGCTGCTGCTTTACAGGCCTGTAAACGCAATTGCACGCAGATAAATATATAATAATCAATAATAGAATCAATTAATAATAGCAATACTAGGTAAATATTAAAGAGCAAAAACTGAAGTCCAGTGCAACCAAAGACACAGTTCTTGGAAGATTGTAATTGCTGAGGTTAGTGCTGTGCAGTGTTCAGGAGCCTCATGGTTGGACAAAGGGAATACAGAGGAAATCAGGAACACATGCCAAATCATCTAGCCAGGCATCTCTTTCAATGACAATGGATGCATCATATTTAAACATCCTTCAAATACAAAAGCACACACCGTTCCACTTTCTCACACACAACCAGTTTCACTGCGACTCATATGACCAGGAGGCTCTTTGTCCCCGGGATTATGACAGATATTTTGCAATTGATTACTTAGATGGATAAGCCAACAAAACGCCAGAATTGAAATCTGAGTCATTGCATGTCAGGGTAAACTTTGCGTTTTGCTCAAGATTCCAGCATCTACGGTGTCTTGTGGGGTGGAAGATTGCAACCTTCACGTGGTCCGCCCTGTTTCGACTAATGCAATCAACTCGACGTGCACAAACGGAAGATCAAATAGAACAAGTTGTCCAACAACTTTAGGCTGTGCACGCCACACGAAAGAAGAAGAAGGTGTCTTGTGTCTACATTTAAGATGTGCGTGGAGTCATATAGCTCCTTTGGCCCAACTTGCCTATGCCAAGCAAGATCTAAGATGCCTCACCTGCCCGCCCCACATCCCTCTAAACCTCTGCTATCACATGGGAACCAAAGCAGATTGCTGGAGATGTGGCTGGAATGAAGCCTTTGGATGGCAGTTCTTCATTGAGATAATTTCATCCTTTAACACAATGATTTAACAGAGCTACGAGATCATCAGGTCTAGACAGATCTAGTTTGTCGACCATTCTCAAACATACAGCCTGTGCTTCTCTCATACCTACTTACACCTTCCATAACTTGAACCAGATGTGATTACTTGCTGTTTGGCGTGCTAATTGATTTAATAAAGCACAGTATGTCTATTGTTTTAGCACAAATAAACACTATGTTTCAATAGAGCCAAAGGTTATTCAATTAAACCCTGTAAGTGTGACTAATTAACCAAGCACATAGTCTTTTACAGTAAAAATACTATGTTTGGAAGCAGGCTGTGCAGGGACTAGCTATAACCTTGATGGATGACTGGTGGTTTAAAGTCATTACTATTTGTCGTGCTACCATAACAATCTGACAGGCGCTTTGGGCTTTCACCTGCTGGGCTGGCTAGGAGTGAACAGCTGAATGGTGAAGCTTAGCAGTCCTGCTCAGCCCAACGCAGGAAAGGCTGTGCTTTTGTGCAGCCGCAGCTGATCAGGAGAATTTGTTTTTATCATTTAAACAGAAATATACTGAATTGTGAGAATTGAGTTGGGTTGAAATAGGTAGCATTGAAGGGCGGCAGAGTGGCGCAGTGGTAGAGTTGTGGCCTTGCAAGCCGCAGATCCGGGTTTGATCGCTTTGTACATTTGTACGGAGTTTGTATGTTCTCCCTGTGACCGCGTGGGTTTTCTCCAGGTGCTCCAGTTTCCTCCTCCACTCCAAAGACGTACAGGTTTGTAGACTAATTGGCTTTGATAACATTGTAAATTGCCCCTAGTGTGTAGGATAGTGCCAGTGTAAGGGGTGATAGATGACCGACGCAGACACGATGGTCCGAAGGGCCTGTTTCCGTGCTGAGTCTCCTTTGACCCACCAAGTCCATGTCCACTATCAATCACCTGTCCACGTAGTTTTATGATGCCCCACTTTCAGAATGAGTGCAACATTTTTGCAGCATTATTGCAGATTTTTACCAAAGTTTGTACGGTTGTGTCTCCAGTACATAGATCTTTGACTGAAAACTGCACTGCTACGAGGTTAAGTAGCAGAGTTAAGAGTGTTTAAGTGTCATATGTACTGACTACAGCACTACGAAATTCTTATTTGCTGCAGCTTAACAGGCCGGTAAACCCAATGGCATACAGATAAATATACAATAAATTAATAATAACCATAATAGTGAAAACACCAAAGTCCCCGGTGAAGCCGGAAACACAGTCCATAGAAGAATGTAATTGCTGAGAAGACAGAACATATCAGAATTAATCAGAACTATATTCTGTTAAATATTTTATTCACTTGTATATAAATACTCTTAATTCTAACATGTATTCCATCAATGCTACATATTGTCAACTTGGTAGTATTTCTCCCCAAAGTTAAAATTCTTTCTTTCAAGCAGAACATATTTATACATCAACCAGCAACATTAATAAACAACGTGTAGGAAGGAACTACAGATGCCGGTTTAAATCGAAGGTAGACACAAAATGGTGGAGTAACTCAGCATCTCTGGAGAGAAGGAATGGGTGAAGACCACGGCAACCGTCGATCATCCGTTCACACTAACTCTATGTCATCCCACTTTTGCATCCACTCCCTGCAGCCCAGCCGCTGTTTTGCAGAGGCCAATTAATCTACAAACTCCCACGTCTTTGGGATGTTGGAGGAAACGGGGGCACCCGGAGGAAACCCAGGAGGTCACAGGGAGAAGGTGCAAACTCCACCCACAGCCCCTGAGGTCAGGATTGAACCCGGGTCTCTGAAGCTGTGAGGCAGCAGCTCTACCAATCACCTGCATACGCGAGTGCCAACTATCTCTGAAATCATGACTTGTAAATTTGTAGTTTAAACAGTTTTACTGCAGAGACACCTTCTACTAGGAACAGGGAAAAAAAGCTGAATCCTTCCCATCATTGACCATAACAAGTGTAAGCATGGAGTTCAAACAGGTATCTTTGTTGCGATGATGTTCCATGCATATCTGAAGCCACCATGACCAGGGAAAATCAAGGTCATGAACAACATTATTGACGGCTCAGCACAGGAGGTGTTACAATACAATCTCAGCCCTTGTCACAAATACAACCAACTATTAACCTACAGCAAATAGAAAAGTATACCCATTCTCCATTCCCTGCATATCCATGCGCCTATCGAAAAGCCTCTTAAATGCTACTATTGTATCTGCCTCTACGATACGACTCCCACATATAACCCACCACAGAACATATATGATAGGGCACGATTCCAGGCATCTACCACCTTCTGTGTAAATAAAAACTTACCACACATCTTTAAGCTTTGCCCGCCTTACCTTAAAGCTATGCCCTCTGGTCTTTGACATTTCCACACTGGGGAAAACCATTCTGTTTGTCAAGTCAAGCCGTCAACTTTATTTGTCGCATGCACATACAAAATGTACAGTGAAATGAAAGTGGCAATGCCTGCGGGATTGTGACAAACAACACAACAATAGAACAACAGAACAGAACCAGTATTTACATTTTTTTTTAAAGACACAACACTGATTACGCCGTGATGAGATCAGAGTTTACAGCCCTGATGGCTTGTGGGAAGAAACTCTGCCTCATCCTCTCCGTTTTCACAGCATGACAGCGGAGGCGCTTGCCTGACCATAGCAGCTGGAACAGTCCGCTGCTGGGGGGGGTAGGGGTCCCCCATAATGTTGCTGGCTCTGGATCTGCACCTCCTGGTGTATAGGTCCTGCAGGGGGGCGAGTGTAGTTCCCATGGTGCGTTCGGCCGAACGCACTACCCTCTGCAGAGCCTTCCTGTCTTGGGCAGAGCTGTTGCCAAACCAGACCGAGATGTTTCCGGACAAGATGCTTTCTACTGCACCAGAGTAGAAGAATTGAAGGATCCTCAGAGTGACTCTGAATTTCCTCAGCTGCCTGAGGTGGTAAAGGCGCTGCCTTGCCTTTCTCACCAGTGTGGCAGTGTGTGTTGTCCATGTCAGATCCTCTGTGATGTGGACGCCCAGGTATTTGAAGCTGCTCACTCTATCCACAGTAGTCCCATTTATCCCCAGTGGTGTGTACGTCTCGGATGTTGAGCCCTTCTAAAGTCCACGATCAGCTCCTTAGTTTTAGTGACATACAAGAGGAGGCTGTTGTCCTGACACCAGAGTGGCAGATCAGCCACCTCCTCCAGGTAGGCCTTCTCATCGTTGTCTGAGATCAGGCCCACCACCACAGTGTCATCAGCAAACTTGATTATAGAGTTGGAGCTGAACCTAGCCACACGGTCATGTGTGTACAGGGAGTACAATAGGGGGCTGAGGACGCAACCCTGGGGGGATCCTGTGTTCAGGGTGAGGGGCTTGGAGATATGTCTCCCCATCTTGACCACTTGGGGCCTGGCGGTCAGAAAGTCCAGGGCCCAGGCACACAGGGGAGTGTTCAGTCCCAGCTCCAGCAGCTTCTCAGCAAGTCTGGTGGGGACTATCGTGTTGAAGGTTGAACTGACATCTATGAACAGCATCCTCACGTAGCCCCCCTTCTGGCTGTCAAGGTGAGAGAGAGCGGTGTGCAGAACCTGGGAGACAGCATCGTCCGTGGATCTGTTCGGACAGTATGCGAATTGTAGCAGGTCCATGTTGCGAGGGAGGAAGGCGCAGATGTGGTTCTTGATCAGCCTCTCGAAGCATTTCATGACCACTGAGGTGAGGGCCACCAGTCAGTAGTCATTCAAGCAGGCTGGAGAGGCATTCTTAGGCACTGGTACCATAGTGGATCTCTTGAAGCAGGCAGGGACTACGGACTTGGCCAGGGAGAGGTTGAATATTGTGGTGAACACTGGAGCTAGCTGATTAGCACAGGACTTTAGTACTCGCCCAGATATATCATCTGGGCCTACAGCTTTCCTCGTGTTCACACATGTCAGAGCCTTCCTCACGTCGTGCTCGGACATCGACAATGCGTGCACATCCCCAGCGGTGGACCTCCCTCCAGCCTCGCTAGCGGTGTTGTTGTTAGCCGGCGATCTAGGGGTGATGTTGCCCGTCTCGAATCGTGCGTAGAAAAAGTTCAGGTCATCAGCTAGGGAGGTGCCGGCACTCCCGGTTGGGGGAGGGGGGGGCTGCTCCGGTAGTTAGTTACAGTCCGTAGCCCCTGCCACGGGCGTCTGGTGTCCTGCTGCTCCATCTGCGACTCCATCCTGTCCCTGTACCTCCTTTTTGCATCCTCCACCGCCCTTCGCAGTTGGTAGGCCTCTGCCTTGTAGTCATCCATGTTGCCGGATGCCAGGCTGGAGTTGTAAGCAGCGGTGCGAGCATTCAAGGCGATGCGAGTGGACCTGCCATCATATCGATGCCTCTCATGATGCTATATACTTCTATCAGGTCTCCCCTCAATCTCTGGCTTTCCAGAGAAAATCACTTAATGAAACAATATTTTAGTGGTTGCATGGTCAGAACATGACTCCAGTCCACAGTGTCTTCGTTCTTTAACACCTAATCCACAAGCATTTCTGCTATGAACTGAAAATTAGTACTGCCAACTTGTTGTAAACTTCACTTGTAATTCATTCTCATTTTAATGTATTTTCCAATTTGCTCAGTGACAGAAGGCAGAAAATAATGCATTTGAACCATGCTAATTAGCTGCCTGACAAACACAACTCCCATGCATCTGTAGCATCCACTTTTCAATAAACTTAATATTTGACAATAGCTTTATTGGAAAGTTATCATTGTTAAATTGCAAACTTCATTACAACTCGTCTCATTAAAAATAATACACTCCCCTCAACAGCGATCCTTCTGGCCTCGCCCGTCAGTGAGATTACCAATTAGTGCTGAGTTATGGGGCGTTTTCCATCCTGGAATCCAGAAAGTAGGAACTCAAAGAAAATTAAATTAAATTCATAAAATGAAAGTGAATCACTAATTTCTGGAAGTTGGCATTAAACACCCCTCCCCCCTCACTCATAGCCTTCACAAAAAGGTCACAATGCCTAGCAGTTAACTGGGGTTTCTTGATGGTGCCTGGAAGGGCCTACGCTGCCCCACAGCAGCCTTTAATTGAGCATTCATCATCCACGGACATTTCAAAGCAGGAGGGCCACAGTCTAAAGCTCCACGTATGATGTATTTTAGCTCCGGTGCTAAGTTGATGTTCCTATTCTTCCAATTGTTGCCTGCATTTTGAAGTTTACCGGGTTCCTTTCAGTGTGAAAGCACTCCAGGATCAACAGGAGTTATCAAAGCTGTTATCACCGGTTTGTTTGCAGCTTATCAACAAAGTTAAAGACCTGTTAACCTTGGCTGTTTGTGTGTTGTTGATGTTCTTGTCAGTAGGCTGGATTGATTGTTTTTCCTCCTAGCCACTGTACTTCTTCAGCAGCTGCAGTATCCATTTCACAAATGCATTGAATCAAATGCGGGCAGCAAGTGTCACTTTGATTTCTAAAGACAATCCCACCCAATGCAATATGAACTGAGCAGGTTATTAATGCATTCGGCTTCTACTGAAAGCCAAGTTTGTTATCCCTCTTAAAAGTACCAACGGACACCAGTCATCGCACTGATTAAAGTCAGTGAAGAATGATAGGATTTGAGGATGACGTTTTAAAGGTAGATGTGCAGGAAGGAACTGCAGATGCTGGTTTACACTGAAGATAGACACAAAATGCTGGAGTTACTCAGCAGGGCATGCAGTGTCTATCTTCCAGAAATTAGAAGGGAGTTGGCTTACCCATTCCTTCTCTCCAGAGATGCTACCTGTCCCTTTGAGTTACTCCCACAGTTTGTGTTTTTCTTTTTGGGATAAATGTCGGGGTAAATGCTGATATGTTAAAAGGAGAGCACATGCGCATGAGGACAAACATTGCAAAATACAAATAGAACGGGTTTCAAAGAAAATTAATGCCTGACAGGTCGTTTGCAACCTCAGGTATTGCTGAGGAATCATAATAAATGTACAGAAACTGCAGATGCCAGAATCTTGAGCAGATCCCAAAATGCTGGAGGAACTCAGCTGGTCAGGCAGCATCTGTGGAAGGAATGGACAGGTGGCGTTCCGGGTCCGATCTTCTCCAAATGCTGGAGAGACTCAGCGGCTCGGGCAGCATTTATGGAGAACATGGATTGGCAACGTTTCGGGTTGGGACCCTTCTTCAAATATAATTCATATATATAATTCTTATATTTTAAATCCACAATCCACTTGATCGTTTGTTTAGCAAATCAGTCTTATAAAAGGAGCAGTAAAAATTGAACTGGTACAAGTTTTCTCAGAAGTGACTGGACCCCACTCTTTCTCAGCACTAATCAATCTACTGGTGAAGTGGCTATTATAACATATATATAACCATATAACAATTACAGCACGGAAACAGGCCTCCTCGGCCCTTCCAGTCCATGCCGACCATTTATTTTCCCCTAGTCCCATCTACCTGCACTCAGACCATACCCCTCCATTCCCTTCCCGTCCATATACCTATCCACTTTACTTTTAAATGTTAAAATCGATCCTGCCTCCACCACTTCTGCTGGAAGATCATTCCACACAGCCACCACTCTCTGAGTAAAGAAGTTCCCCCTCATGTTACCCATAAACCTCTGTCCCTTAATTCTCATGTCATGCCCTCTTGTTTGAATCTTCCCTACCCTCAATGGGAAAAGCTTATCCACGTCAACTCTGTCTATCCCTTTCATCATTTTAAAGACCTCAATCAAGTCCCCCCTTAACCGTCTCCGCTCCAAAGAATAAAGACCTAACTTGTTCAACCTTTCTCTGTAACTTAGTTGCTGGAACCCAGGCAACATTCTAGTAAATCTCCTCTGTACTCTCTCTATTTTGTTGACATCCTTCCTATAATTAGGCGACCAAAATTGTACACCATACTCCAGAATTCGTCTCACCAATGCCTTGTACAATTTTAACATTACTTCCCTACTCCTATATTCAATGCTCTGATTTATAAAGGCCAGCACACCAAAAGCTTTCTTTACCACCCTATCTACATGGGATTCCCCCTTCAGGGAACTATTGAAAGGGAAATACTGATGATCAGATCAGGAAATGCATTTAAATGATCTGACTGAGTGAGGGTTTGCTGGCATTAAGTGACAGTAAAGAGAAAAGAACTGAATAGAGCTCTCTGTACTTGGACCAGGGATATTAAAAAAATCCTTCCTTGTTTTGAGTTGGCTGAATTAGTTTGGTACTTTTAGTTTGATACTTGTGTCTAGAGTTTGCATATGGTACACAACCTGGTGCAAATGAAAAATCAATAAGCCAGTTTATGAACAAAGCAGCACGCTCACGCAATTTCATTTCGGAGTCACGTGAGTGACTTCGTGAAGAGCCCGCCGGCGCGCATGCTCGACATATCGTCGTAACGCGTTGCTGCGACGGCTGGCGGTGGAGCGCGCTCCTCGCCAGCCCTTCATAAGGGGCCACGGAGGTGAGTATTCCACCTTTAGTTGGTGGTCCTTGTTGTCTGATTATGTCTTGCAGCAAGGACATGGATGGGAGTTCGAAGGGCCGGAGGACGTCAGGACGAGTTCGCCGGTCAACAGTTCCGGGGCCTTTACCATCGGCAGTACCTGCAGCGCAGGCCGGGACTCAGGCGGAGATGTGGGTAAGCCCTGTGTTCACAGGTCCAGATCCGCCAGCACACCACAGCTCGGAGGAGTTCGGTGAGGAGGAGTGTGGTGTGCCGCCAGAGCAGGGGGACCCTGCCATGGCAGTCAGGTTGTCAGCGGGCTCGCTGGCGACCTCGAGCAGGGCGCGTGCCGTTGCACGGCCTGTTCCACTCAGCCCTCCGAGAAGGGGGAGGGGAGGAGCCCAGAAGCCTAACCCTGTTAGGGCTAAGGCATTGCCTGTCGCGGAGGAGCGGTCAGGTTCCAGGGCGAGACCCGGGGCGGCTGTGAGGTCCAGCCGGCACACCCCGACTCTCGACGCCGGGACGGGTCGGTTGAGTCGGGTCTCGTCGCGGTCGCCGAGCCCCCCATGGATGGGTGGGCGGCACCATGCGTCGGCAACGTCCACGATGTGGGCAGCCGGCAAGACTGCGCGGGCCCCAGGCAGCCATGCTTCGGCTGGTGCCGACACCTCGCCGCATGTGCCCTTAGTGGCAGCGGCTTCAGCTCTCGCTAAACGGAGGCGATTGAACACGCCCGCGCAGGAATCGCGCAGTTTCGCCTCGGCGGCTGTTAGCGACAACTACCGGCACCGGCAGGGCCTCGACGAGGTGCGGGCCGATGACAGGAGCCCGCTTTTCTTTTCAGAGCCGGAGGACTCCGACCACCTGAGTGTTCAGGGTGAAGGGCGTATTGACCGTATGGAGCGGCTGCTGGAGCTCCTGCTTCAACGTCAACAACAGCAGGGCAGCAACAGGCACAGGGCGTCTTCACCAACATCTACTATCAGCCTGGAGCAGCACGAGGAGGAGGTTCTGGTGGATCCCGTACCACCTCCGGTGGAGGTGCCAGCGGAGGAACTTTTGGATGTGGCGACCAAATTCGCGGCCCCACATACGGCTGGTCTTCCTCTCAATTCAAAGCTGGCAGCCACAGTGGACTTTCTTAATAATCAGGTGCTGCAGGAAGAAGTCCTCATCCAGGCTATGAGCCGTCACAAGGCTCCATCAAACTGCAACTCCCTCAACGTGCCTGTGGTCAATACGCCAATATGGATATGGATATACGCAACATCAGTGCGGCTATCCGTCAACAAGAGCTACAATTGCAGCGGATCCTGAAACTCCTCACGGCCGGTATTACCACCTTTGCGCGGTCGGTGGACGAGGACGAGCTGAATTTGGACCAGGAAGATGCTCTGGCCTTATTGTGCGCGACCCAGCACGAAATCAACGGGTTTCGCAAAAACAGCATCCGCCCAGCACTCAACCCGAAGTTTGCAGGATTGTGCAAACCACCGCCGCCGCCGCCGCCCCGTCAGCTCTTTGGTGAGGACCTCTCGAAGAGAGTCAAAGAGCTTGACGAACAAGCCAAAACGGTGGGGATCATGCGCTCTAAGAGTGCCCCCACACCGTCCGGCTCAAAAGCTCCATACATTCGCTCACGAGGGTCGGCCAGTGCCTCGACGAGGACTCACCCTCTAGCTCCACAACGACAACCACACCAGAACCAGCACCAAGGGTCTTTTTTAGGACAGGGTCGGCAGAGACCTTTTTGGAAATCGAAGACGCCGCGCCCTCAAGCCAACCCAGCACCTCCACGGCCACCCACACGTGTCAAGGACCGCCGGTAACCACGGAGGTGAGGGGGTCTGGTTCTCTCTTTTCTCTCTGTTTAACTTCCCATGTTGGTGGTCGTTTACGGTTGTTTTTGGATGCATGGGGTAATTTTACTGGTGATGAGTATGTGTTGCGGAATATTCAGGGGCATAAAATTGACTTTATTAATGGCGACATTCCTCCATCCCAGCACATGCCTGGTCGTACGTTCAAATTCTCTGCTGCAGAACAGGCAGCAGGTTACAAGGAAATTTTAAGTTTGGAACAGAAGGGTGTGATTGAGAAAACAGTGCATGAGCCAATTGAATTTGTTTCGAACATATTTACTAGACCTAAGAAGGATGGAGGCTGTCGTGTCATTATTGATCTAACCCGTTTGAATACGTTTGTAACATATACTCATTTTAAAATGGATACGTTTGAAACAGCCAAATCATTGATTTCTCATGGCTGCTTTATGGCATGCATTGATTTGAGGGATGCATATTATTCAGTATCCATCCAGAAAGATGATAGAAGGTTTTTGAAATTTATCTGGATGGGGCAACTTTGGCAGTATAAGGCTTTGCCTAATGGGCTTACTACAGCCCCTAGATTGTTCACTAAATTGGTGAAGCCAATCATGGCTTATTTGAGACAACGACATCATATAGTTATGGCCTATTTAGATGATGTCTTTATTGTGGGCCACACCCTGCAATTGGCTGAACAGGGTGTTGCAGCTGCTGTCAATATATTTCAACAATTAGGATTCATTGTCCATCCAGAGAAATCAAAGTTCTGCCCTGCCTAGGTAATTAATTACCTAGGGTTCACGGTGAACTCAATGAGCATGAGGATAACTATACCAATTAACAAAATTGAGGAAGTCACTAAGGTGTGCAGAGATTTAATTGGCACCAATATACCATCGATTCGGCATACAGCCACAGTAATTGGCAAGTTAGTGGCTTTGTTTCCGGCAGCACGATATGGACCTTTGCATTATCAGAATTTGCAAAGAGCTAAAATTACCGCGTTAAAATGGAACGCTGGTCATTACGATCGATCTATGCAGCTGCCGTCCGAAGCGATAACTGAGTTGCAATGGTGGGTGTGTCACATTAGCAACTCATTTAAGCCTGTCAGGGAGGCTAATCCGGTGGTATATTTACAGACTGATGCAAGCTCCAATGGCTGGGGAGCTACTGATAATTGCTCTAGTTGTGGGGGTAGATGGGACACCCTTGAGGCATCGATGTTGTTGACTCAAGGGATTAACTATTTGGAGTTGCTGGCAGCATTCCACGGACTTCGTGCATATTGTTCCAAGCTTGTTGGAGCACACGTCCGTCTCCAAATAGACAACACCACAGCTGTGGCATATTTAAACCATATGGGTGGTACCAGGTCAGTTTCGTGTGACAAATTGGCTAACTCAATTTGGCTCTGGTGTATTCAAAGAGACATTTGGATTTCAGCTACCTATTTGCCAGGTGAGCTTAATACTGTGGCGGACACCAGGTCACGCAAATTTAATGACAACATTGAATGGATGTTGCATCCTGAGATTTTTGCTGAAGTCACAGCCAAATTTGGTAAACCAGACATTGACCTTTTTGCGTCACGGTTGAACCATCAGGTACCAGCCTACGTTTCATGGGAACCAGATCCTGGGGCAATAGCGCTAGATGCATTCTCGCTGGACTGGGGGAATTGGGTTTTCTATGCCTTCCCTCCGTTTTGCCTCATCAGTCGGGTATTGCGAAAGATTCAGGCAGATGCTGCCAAGGGCATCCTTATTATACCCGACTGGCCCACACAGCCTTGGTATCCGGTGGTCTTTGACATGCTCAACGAACCTTGGGTCCTTTTGAAGGGTTGCCCACAATTGGTTACTCACCCTGTGTCAGGGGAGCCACATCCCTGCCATGGCTATTTAAATTTGTTGGCTTGCAGGTTCTGAACAGGCCGTTAGTCCAATACGGCCTCTCGGCTCGGACCATGGATACCATCGGGGCGTCGTGTCGAGAGTCCACAAGGCGAAGATACCGCTCGCATATTAAGAAGTGGGAAGCCTACTGCAGCCGCTCTCGCATCACGTACGATGACGTGACAATAACCGACGTCCTGGAATTCCTCGCGGGGTTGCACCATGATGAACACTTAAGTTACAGTGCCATCAACAGCGCCAGAAGTGCGCTATCATTCTACCTCAAGATTGGGGTAGGATCCAACAGGCTAGTGTCCAGACTCATGCGGGGTATATTCAATATGAATCCGCCTACACCACGCTATAATATCACCTGGGATGTCAGGGACGTATTAACCCTGCTCAGGACGTGGTCTCCCATGGAAGGGCTCCAACTGGACCAACTCACCATGAAGCTGGTGATGTTACTAGCGCTGACTTCAGCTCAGAGGGTACAGACACTACACAAACTGCGTGTCGACAGAATGACATCTACCCCTACAGAAGTAGTCTTTTTCGTTGACGAGCTACTAAAGCAGCATAGACCTGGGTGCACAGGGCTGCAGCTGAAGTTCCCGGCATACCCCGCAGATGCTAGGCTATGTTTAGCCTCACATATCCGCCACTATGTCAAGGTGACGGCACGCATCAGAGGAATGGAGAGATACCTGCTTGTCACTCATAAGAGACCTCATCATCGAGTGACAGTCCAGACGATATCCAGGTGGCTTCGAGTCGTCTTGGGTAAGTCAGGTATCGACACTAATGTGTTCAAGTCTCATTCCACCAGGGCTGCATCGACGTCAGCGGCGAGGGTCATGGAGGTGCCCATGGACCAAATTCTTGCCACAGCAGGATGGGCGAATGAAGCTGTGTTCCAGCGTTTTTATAACAAGCCTGTTGCTGCTCCTCTACAGTTCGCAGAAGCCGTGCTGAATGCAGGTCAAGAACGTGGAGATGTCCCCGCATGAGGGGTTTTTGATTTGTTATTAATAAATATGCTTTTGTTTTGCAGTATGAGCTATTGAGCCAGTTTGTTCCTCCCATCCATCCCTGGTAGTAGTGTGTCAGCATGGACGTGGTCCAGGGCGTGTAATCACAGAAGCTTTGAAGTCTTCACGAAGTCACTCACGTGACTCCGAAATGAAATAGTAAGATTGAACGAGAACTTACCAGTTCGAAGGTTGATCTTTATTTCATGAGGAGTCGAAGTGAGGGATTTCGTGCCCTCCTCGCCCAACCCTCAATCACCTTCATCTGGTAATCTTAGTCAATTCAATCATACTATGCGAAGTCATTTCTATTGTTGGTTCTGTGATTCCACGCCGCTACTTTGAAGTATGTCGAGCATGCGCGCCGGCGGGCTCTTCA
This sequence comes from Raja brachyura, assembly GCA_963514005.1. The sequence goes on along the minus strand of OY740792.1, from coordinate 65,465,928 downwards.
CGAAATCCCTCACTTCGACTCCTCATGAAATAAAGATCAACCTTCGAACTGGTAAGTTCTCGTTCAATCTTACTATTCCTGTTCCCTGCTAAGATAATTTATAGTAAAGTGAGAGATGTTGACATAAGTCTGCAGGTAAGAAGAATTAAAATGGTGCGATTAATTAAAAATTGGGTTGCAGGTAAAGAACGACCTATGACCTGGGAATGCCTGTAGATCATTTAATGATCATTCTCAGGAACATGAAAAGTAGATTGCGTGTGATTTAATTTGGTAAAATTACCATTTTGTTCACCAGATGATTCAATGCACATATCACAGGTTGCTCTGTACAGTAAAGCCTTAACATTATTAAGATACTAACTACCTAAACTGATTTTTAAACATTTCAAAATGTCCCAGAAAACATTAATCTCTATTTTATATTTCAAATAGACTCTCGATGGTTGGGTTGGACTTGGAGGGCTGAAGGGCCTGTTTCCATGCTGTATCTCAAATAGACTTTGAACTTTAGAGATACACCTTGGAAACAGGCACTTTGGCCACCGAGTCCGTGCCGAACAGCGAAACTAAACTAAACTGAAGCACATTCATTTTTCAGACCGGAAACGCTGGGATTTGATGTGCAAACTCAATGGACTCAAGGTTGTGAAAATAGTCTTCGATTTCTGAAAGGCGGCTGCCAGCAGTTTAAAGGGGCTGTCCCACTTGGGCCACCTAATCCGCGAGTCCAGAAGAGTGTCTTTGACCTTCAGGGCACTCGCCTGGAAAGCCTCGAGCTGGATCGACCGTCCGCGTTGAAACCGCCAGCTGGATCGAATGACCGCACACACACACACACACACACACACACACACACACACACACACACACACACACACACACACACACACACACACACACGCATCGCAAAGGCGAGGGCCAGGAAAAGCGGTTGGCTGGGTGGCGCTGTCAGAAATTCACTCCCGCGATGAAGAAGAAGGTAAAACGGCTGCACAGTGTGCGGTTAGTCCTTTAGAAGGAGTGGAGGGGGGGGGAGAAGGGGAGAGAGGGGGAGGGAGGGGGAGAGGGGGAGAGAAGGAGTGGAGACACTTTTAAGAAGTATAATAAAGTTTAGCGGGCATTTTACCTACCGGTAGGTCTCCCTTGGTCCTGAAAACTCCAATGAGCCAATCAAAATGCCCGGTCAGCGAAGGAGATTGCCTACGGCTGCCCTCGACTGCCTGTAAGTAAATAGCGACCCCACTCCACTGCACTACGAGTTAAAAAGAACCATGCCGACCAAATTTTACTTGCGGAAAATTTTTCATCATGCTGAAATTTTTTCCATGACCTAGCTGAGGCCATGAGCATTTGGGAACTTCCCTCGAGCATGAAGGGGCCTCCTAGGACCTTGTGTCAACCATGCTGCGGGTTTGAAGGTCGAAGACACTCTTCTAAACTCGCAGATTAGGTCGCCCAAGTGGGACAGCCCCTTAAAGGCCTGACCTAGATTGTCCAAGTCAGGATCCATGCGACCAACTCAGCAGTAGCCGCATTCACCATGCATTACCACCCCTGCAGCATCTGCAGCATTTACCACAGGCACGACTAATGCACCCTCTACAAGGTGCATTGCAACAACCTGCCAAGCATTTCTGATAGTGCTTCACAAACCCCATGACCTCTACCACCCAGAACTACAAGGACGCAGAAACATCACCAGCTGCTAGTAATTCTCCAAATAACATAACAAAATGGTTGGGATGTGTATCATTTATCCTTGATTCTCTGCGGTAAATTCTTCAGAGCTTCCTACTTAACTAAATGAATATATTCACCGCGAGGAATGCAGTTGCTTATGATGGGGCACTCAATTATATTCTTAAAGGGGATAATGGGGGAAAGATATGTCCTGGCTTTGCGAGCAACAGTCACCTGGAACAAATGAAAAATCAATAAGCCAGTTTATGACCAAAGCAGCATGCTCGCACAATTCCTGTTCCCTGCTAAGATAATTTACACAGTATCTGCAGTTCTGGCCGGCCCATTGCAGGAGGCATGTGGAGGCTTTGGGAAGGGTGCAGCTGAGGTTTGTCAGAATGCTGCCTGGGTTAGAGGGTATTAACTACGAGAGGTTGGACAACCTAGGATTGTTTTCTGTAGAGGCTATATGGGGACACCTGATGGAAGTAAATAAAATTATGAGAGAAGTAGATAGGGAAGACAGAAGCTTTTACCCCTGGGTGGAAGTATCAATGGCTAGAGGGCACAACTTTAATGTGAGAGACAAAGCTTAAAGGAGATGAGTTGGGCAAGTTGTTGTTTTCACAGAGAATAGCGAGTGCCGTGAAAGTGTTGCCAGGGGTGGTGGCAGGAGCAATTTATTGTCATGTATGCACAGGACAGTGACATTCTTGAGCACAAGCACAAATGTATGTTATGCAGATACGATAGTGCCATTGAAGAGGCTTTAAGGCAAGCGCATGGATTTGCAGGGAACGGAAGGATATGGATCATGTGCATGCAGAGGTGATTAGTTTATTTTGGCACCTCATATTTCACTTGGGCTGCCTACACCCCTGCGGTATGAACATTGACTTCTCTAACTTCAAGTAACCCTTGCTTTCCCTCTCTCTCCATCCCTCCCCCTGCCCAGTTCCTAGACCAGTCTTACTGTCTCCGACTACATTTTATCTCTACAAACTACAAACAGCTTACAATGGCCTGTTTCCTTTATCATCGATACTTTTTTGCATATCTTTCATTCATTGTTCTTTATCTCTCCACATCACTGTCTATATCTCTCGTTTCCCTGATCCCTGACCAGTCTGAAGAAGGGTCTTGACCCGAAACGTCGCCTATCTCCTTCGCTCGTTAGATGCTGCTGCACTCGCTGAGTTTCTCCAGCCTTTTGTGTAACCCTCGATTCTCCAGTATCTGTAGTTCCTTCTTTAACGGTTTATTTTGGCGTCATGTTCGCATGGACATTATGGGGCAAAGGGGCTGTTCCTGTGCTGTGTTTTGCTATGATTCGTTCCTTACACTTTGGAAAAGAGTGTGGGGATTCTTTTCTCTACATTAAACTGTTTTGTCAATGAGGATTGAGATGTTCTAAGTCACAACGACATCAATTGGAAGCTCCAGAACACATGTTCTCTGACAACCTGTTTTATCCTCTTCCTATTGACTCCAAGGTCATTGTTATATTTCCACATTGCCTCATGTTATTACACCTTCTAGGCTCTTTTCAGAGTCTGCAAACTGTTTTACTGCCAGTTAAATATCTGTAAAAGGCACTCACTATTGCAATGCTAGGAGGCGCAGCCAGCCACAAGCTCTCATGAACAGCACTGCCATCACAACCAGATTGGCTGCTTTTTAAAACAAACATGGGACCATGGGATAAATATTGGCCATGGCATGAATCCCGTTCTTCAGCTCAACAGCAAGAAAATTGAAATCATCCTTTCCTGTTCCTCTCGGTACTTATATCAACCTGGCTCCAGTTCATCGTCTCCCTCAGGCTGAGTCAGATGGTGATCCACTCGAGGATCTGTCTTAAAGCCAAGATGAGATTTTCATTCTCCCCCCCCCCCCCCCCCCCCTCCTCTTTTCTCCACTCATTATCAAAGCAAGTAACACTCAGACACTTGAAATGTGCTTTGTCATTTATGGGTGCCGCAATGGTGTTCAGCGAAACACCTCCCCTCAGTCCGCCTGAGCCTACCTGATCTCCCGGGTTGCTCGACACTTTAACTCCCCCTCCCATTCCCACACTTACCTTTCTGTCCTGGGCCTCCTCCATTGTCAGAGTGAGGCCCAGCACAAATTGGAGGAACAGCACCTCATATTTCACTTGGGCAGCTCACACCCCAGCGGTATGAACATTGACTTCTCTAACTTCAAGTAACCCTTGCTTTCCCTCTCTCTCCATCCCTTCTCCTTCCTAGTTCTCCGGCCAGTCTGACTGTCCCCTGATTAAATGGTATATCTGTATGTTTCAATGTCACCTTCTTCTAGCTGTAACCAGCATCTGCAGTTCCTTCCTCCACATCCAGTGTGTATGGAGTGGATGAGAAAGTGGGATCACATGGAACGATGGTCGGCACGGACTTGATGGGCTGAGCGGCCTGTTTCCATTCTGTATCCTGAAACCAAACTTTAAATTGCATCCCGCATTGTCATCCCTGCTTTTGAATTAAATGTGAAATGATTTGCAAAGTATTTATAGACACAGTTAGAAAGTTGAGAGCAAGTAGATTCATTCCTTAAACATTCCTTAAACAAGATTCCTTGGCCACATTAAAGAATATAAGCTGTTCACTGTGAATGAGGAAGAACAATGACTTGTTCTTAAATTGTTCCTAACTGTGTACTTTAACTTGTATCTGAGGTTTCCTTTTAGCGCCACCAGGGAAATAGGGTATCAACCTAAATGTTATCCAAAACATTACCCTATTAACAGAACAGCCCTTCCTTCAAGAGTGTTTAATTGTCATATGTACCGACGACGGTACATATGATTCATCACTGTACTGAATTATCCTGACATCAGGTACAGCAGGGGCATTGTGGGCCGAAGGGCCTTGTCTTGTGCTGTACTATTCTCTGCTCTGTGTAAGTCTTCGAGTAAGGCTTCATATAAAGGCTAACATCCATACCTCACAGTCCAGTGCATGTTGTACAGTCAACATTGGCATTACTTTTATTGATTCAAAGTGAAATAATTCGGTTTCACATAATTATCTATTTTCATGATGCAAGGATTAATATGAAAAGCAGTGATGACAAAGTAACTGTGAGCTACGAGAGATGCACATAAACGTCTCTGAATCAAATAATGAATCTGAATTTGGAAGCTAACCTTTATTTATTTGTACATTTTTCTCCTACTCTCATCTCTCAGCAATGATCTTTGCATTTTGGTTCAGCTGGGATTTATTACTGATTCTCTGAGTTCGATGTCAGTCAATCTATACCACACACTTTCCCCAGTGAGGGCATGTGGGCTGTAAATCTCTGAACATCTGTTTTTTCCGACTTTCCTTAGATTGGGGGGGGGGCGGGGGTGGGGGGTGGGGGGGGGGGGGGGGGGGGGTGGGGCAGGAGGGGAGGCATTCCTGCAAGCTTCTGGTACTTGCATTTTCAACTAATGACTGGTGGGACCCCCATACAGGAAAGTGGCCTGCAAGGTCAACTGGACTTCCTGCTGGGTCCTTGCTTGGGCCTGGATGGTTCCTGCGTCCTTGCTGCTCAGAACGAAAACTGTATGTTTCCATATTATAAAAGTTTCAATAAGAAACAATCTCATTGCCAGCCGCAGTCTTATAAACCCGATACGAACGAGCACCACTCCAAATTCCAAACATAATATCCTTAATTTAAGCCAGAAAAGGGAATGGCCAGAACAATTTCAGATCTGCATCATAGACTTACTTTCAATAAATTAAAGGTTACACAAAAAGCTGGAGGAACTCAGCGGGTGCAGCAGCATCTAAGGAGCGAAGGAGATAGGCGACATTTCGGGTCAAGACCCTTCTTCAGACTGGTCAGGGATCAGGGAAACGAGAGATATAGACGGTGATGTGGAGAGATAAAGAACAATGAATGAAAGATATGCAAAAAAGTATCGATGATAAAGGAAACAGGCCATTGTAAGCGGTTTGTAGTGTGAAAATGAGAAGCTAGTGCGACTTGGGTGGGGGAGAGATAGAGAGAGAAGGAATGCCAGGGCCCGAGGGCTGAGGGAGACGTGGGAAGGGGAGGAGGCAGCCAGGGTTAACAGAATTGAGAAAATTCAATGTTTAAGCCCAGAGGATGCAGACTCCCCAAGCGGAATATGAGGTGCTGTTCCTCCAACTTGCGGTGTTGCTCACTTTGGCTGTGGAGGAGGCCCAGGACCGAGAGGTCGGATACGGAATGGGAGGGGGAGTTGAAGTGCTGAGCCACCAGGAGGTCGGGTTGGTTATTGCGGACCGAGCGGAGGTGTTTGGCGAAACGATCGCCAAGCCTCCGCTTGGTCTCACCGATATAGATCAGCTGGAAGAAGGGTCTCGACCCGAAACGTCGCCTATCTCCTTCGCCCCTTAGATGCTGCTGCACCCGCTGAGTTTCTCCAGCTTTTTGTGTAACCCTAGATCAGCTGGCATCTGGAGCAACGGATGCAGTAGATGAGGTTGTAGGAGGTGCAGGTGAACCTCTGTCAGACTTGGAAGGGCTGCTTGGGTCCCTGAAAGGAGTTGATGGGGGAGGTGAAGGGGCAAGTGTAGCATCTCTTGCGGTTGCAAGGGAAAGTGCCCGGGGAAGGGGTGGAGCGGGAGGGAAGGGAAGAATTGACAAGGGAGTTGCGGAGGGAGCGGTCTTTGCGGAAGGCAGACGGGGGGAGATGGGAAGAATTTATTCAATAAATTAAATACTGGTATATCGTAAAATGGTCCTTGGAATATTTGAGCCAATTCCCCTACACCATTAACATACTGACTGTATGGAAAGATACAGGACCGAAACAGGCCCTTCGGCCCACCGAGTCCATGCCGACCTTTGTTCACCCGTTCACACTAGTTCTATGTTATTCCACTTGCTCAGCCACTTCCAACACACGAGGGACAATTTATGGAGGCCAATTAACCGACAAACCCGCTCGTCTTTGGAAGGTGGGAGGAAACCGGAGCACCCTGAGCAAACCCACGTGGTCACAGAGAGAACGTGCAAACTCCACACAGACAGCACCTGAGGTCAGGGACAAACCCCTGTAACTGGCAGCTATGAGGCAGCAGCTCCGCCCCTCGAATGACCAAATCCATTTTAGAGCTTCATTCTCAATAGCCTCATTCTCAATAAACTAAATACTGATATAGATGAGCAGAATGTCCCTTGGACTATTTGAGACATTTTTCCCGTACCATTAACATTTTTATAATCATATGAACAGCTGTGATTTGTCGTATAAAGCACAGGGAGCCTGCAAAGTATTTGGATTTTAATTGCCTGAATTATACAATTAATATTTTAACTCTTGGCGATGTAGAGAATGAGAAGTGGAGAGAAGGCAAGTATTTCTCATGTATTCCAGCACAGTATGTATCTACCTTTTTTGTTCCATCGTGTAGCTACATTCAATTTTTCTGTTCAGGGTTCTGCAGTTCTAGTGGAGAAACGAGACTTGAATTTTATTTCAGTTGCATCAGGAAAACGTGAGTTATTTAAGATGACCACCAATGATGGGAGTGTATTCTTGTAAACTAAACTTGCAAACTCCACAAAAAAAGAATGCCTTTTGCTCACTTCAGTTTAGTTTAATTTACTTTAGAGATACAGCGCGGAAACTGGCCCTTCGGCCCACTGGGTCCGCGCTGCACATTCACACTATCCTACATCCACTAGGGACCATTTTTACATTTACCAAGCCAATAGACCTACAAACACTGCACGTCTTTGGAGTGGGGGAGGAAACCGAAGATCTCGGAGAAAACCCATGCAGGCCACGGGGAGAACGTACAAACTCCGTACAGACAGCACCCGTAGTCGGGATCGAACCTGGGTCTCCGGCGCTGCATTCGCTGTAAGGCCGCAACTCTACCGCTGCGCCACCCAAGTTTCCAGTTTTCACCAGAACAGAATTGATCCACCCTAAACAGCCCCATCATTTGGGAGGTTGTCTCCATTTCTGCAGATCTCTGGATACTGAATGAGAGCTAAAATCCTAGCTCCACTATTACAGTCAGAGTTACATATATTCCGCATATTAGACTATAACTACACTGCCAGAGTCGTCATTCAAAGATTCTTCTCACAGAGAAAGTGAACTCAAATTGGAACCTAACCAAGCCAGTTGCCTGAAGCAATGGAAGGAAATGGAAGAAAATGCCTCTCCCTCTTGTTATCAGACTCCTGACCTGATCTTCCATAAGCTGGGATGCTGTCCGATTCACCTCTCGGCACATTAGACTTGTCTCTGGAATTGGTGCAGGACAATGCTGAAAAACGATGCACTCTGTATGGTCCCCTATGTATGGCATATCTGATCAGTTCAGATAGCTTGCACATCAAAGCTTCTCACTGTACCTCGGAACATGTGACAATAATAAATCTAAACCTAAACCATCTTTGTCACTCACCTTTGTCATTTTTCCAAGTCCAGATATAACACAGAATACTTTAAGAGGGTAACTCCCAAATGTCCAGCACTATTGACACCAGAATGCTGGACCAACTCAGTGGCCAAGCAGCATCTGTGGAGACAAATGGTGTAAGTTGTGATTCTGCCCAAGACCCTGTAACATGACCGAGAGGAAACAGGTACGAATGCCAGTACCTAGCGGTATGATTGGGGTGGGATAGAGGTCGACAGCAGATACTGAATGGGATTGGTAAATGAGCAAAATACAACGCGCTGGAGAAACTCAGTGGGTCAGACAGCATCTGTGGAAGCAATGGACAGGCGACATTTGGGGTCAGAACCCTGTATCAGAGTGATTGAATATGGTCTTGAAAACTGAGGCAAGTCAACTTGAAGCAACACTGTGAGTGAACCAAGTGAAATCTGAAATAATTCCAGCTTCTGACTGGGATGTGGTTTGAACCTCTGTATGTTATATTTTGAACCCTGATCCCATTGGTGTTGATAAACTAGGCATCCTTCAGCAAGAAGCTCAGCAAGGACCACATTTTACTTTAGTTTAGGTTAGGGACACAGCGTAGAAACTGGCCCTTCAGCCCACTGAGTCAGCGTTGTCCCCTACACACACTGGGGACAATTTTACACATACACCAAGCCAAATAACCTACAAACCTGTACGTCTTTGGAGTGTGGAAGGAAACCGAAGATCTCGGAGCAAAACCCGCACAGGTCACAGGGAGAACGTACAAACTCCATACAGACAGCACCTGTAGTCGGGATCAAACCCGCGCTGCATTCGCTGTAAGGCAGCAAATCTACGCCTGCACCACCGTGCCACCCTTTATGAAAGCGTTCTTCTGGTAAAATAATTGATGCATCAAAGTGAGCCGACTGGTAAGTCCCTTATACTGAGCTGGAATAATGAAGACGATACAACAGACATAGACAATAGGTGCCTCGTGGCCTCTCAGTGTAAGTTGGCAACGTTTCTGTTCCAGTTTCATAGGTGCTCCCTCAAGATGTTCAAATCAAAATGTTTGCTTGCATGTATTAACAACGGAACAATGAACTTCTTACTTGCTGCAGTTTAACGGGACAGTTAATGTAATAATGCACGGATAATATATAATTATCCAAAATACAATAAATTAATAACCGTAATACTAAGTGTAGAAAACAAAGTCTGCAGTGCAACAAAGACACAGTTAGTAGAAGGTCATAATTTAGGCATCAGGATTGGTCTGCTCCTTACATGCTGCTGCACCCGCTGAGTTTCTCCAGCTTTTTGTGTAACCCTTGGTACAAACAATGTGGACCGAAGGGCCCATTTCTGTTCTATATGTGCTTCATTTGCTGAGGTTGTGTAGTGTTGGGAATGAGGGAGAACCAACAAAATCCTTGCTGTCACAGAACTCACAGATACTACACCCAGGACCATTTCTTCCAAACGCTATCCGCACACGGCTGGTTCCTATTCAACGAATGTGGGCATCCAGAATAAAGCGAAGGAAAGCGGGGAAATCTACAATGCTATATCTAAAGGGCCTGTCCCACTTACGTGATTTTTTCGGCGACTTGCTGGCACCCGTCATAGACGCAGCAGGTCGCCGAAAATCCTCAACATGTAGAAAATCCAGCGGCAACCAGAAAAAGGTAAAAGTCTTTGGGCGACATACCAGACTGATTCCTGGGATGTCAGGACTGTCTTATGAACAAAGACTGCATAGACTCGGTTTATACTCTCTAGAATTTAGGAGATTGTGAGGGAATCTTATAGAAACTTACAAAATTCTTAAGGGGTTGGACAGGCTAGATGCAGGAAGATTGTTCCCGATGTTGGCGAGGTCCAGGACAAGGGGTCACAGCTTAAGGATAAGGGGGAAATCCTTTAGGACCGAGATGAGAAGGACTTTTTTCACACAGAGAGTGGTGGGTCTCTGGAACTCTCTGCCACAGAGGGTAGTTGAGGCCAGTTCATTGGCTATATTTAAGAGGGAGTTAGATGTGGCCCTTGTGGCTAAGGGGATCAGAGGGTATGCAGAGAAGGCAGGTACGGGATATTGAGTTGGATGATCAGCCATGATCATATTGAATGGCGGTGCAGGCTCGAAGGGCCGAATGGCCTACTCCTGCGACTATTTTCTATGTTTCTATGTTTCTATGTCGCGGGGTGACACCTGTTTGGTGGTGAGTCATACCTTTTTCTGGTCGCCGCTGGGTTTTCAACATGTTGAACATTTTCGGCAACCTGCGGCGTCTATGACGGGTGCCGGCAACTCGACGAAAAAATCACGTAAGTGGGACAGGCCCTTAAGGCCAACCATCACTAACTGTATGTTGATGTCAACAGCAGGATTGCTATAATTGGCAAAGAACTACTCAAGGGCATGCACAACCACTGCAACATTAAGCTTTTTTATAGCTTTGTCATTCGATGGACAGGAATCTTGGATAAACTAGATACTTTCTCACTTGGCTTACTTGAAGATTATTTAAAGTAAGACCGAGAAGCAGAATTCTGCCCAGGATCATATATTTACAGGAACGTAATTGTCACCACATAATATTCGCCACGTTTTTATTGCCGACTTTCTTAAAAGTTTACAAAAGTTTTGGACGGAGAAACATTCCTTTCCCAACATCGATTTCTTCTTTCTGTTTCAAGTTTATTAAAATCAGAAAACAATTTGTTAAAAAGTGCTTACGACTTTATTGAACTTGGTTGTCGGGGGAGATCCTGCCTCTTTCAGCAGGTAATGTGGTGAGGTTAACCTGCTGATGTAACTGTATTCAATTAGTCAGTCACCACGTTTAAAAAAAAAACACCTTAAATAAGTCATGACTTCCAGACCCATAGCTTTAGGCAAGAACCTTCCAGCACAGCAGTGGTTCATTAAAACTGTGTGACAAGGGCATTAAGCCACAAGGCTGGACATTTTACTGTGTGTGAAAGCCACACGAAATGAATGACAGGTGCATTACCGGGAAGGATCTGTGCTAAATTACACACCCTTTTTGTTTTGTTTCTTTTCTGCTTAGTTTCTACTGATAAAGGGCTTTTGTACTGAATAAACAACACTACACAAGCTAGCCCAAGGCTACACTAATTCTCCTCTCCAAACACAAGACAAAATCCCGAGTAAGTCCTTTGGTAAAGTATTGAAGGAATTGTGCACGTTCCTGAGGTTGGAGAAGCATGCTCCAAATGAGATATAAACCTGAGGTTCTTTACTGCTACCAAAGGGGTGGCACAGTGGCACAGCTGGTAAAGCCACTGCCTCACTGCCCCAGAGAACCAGGTTCGATCCTGACCTTGGATGCTGTCTGTGTGGAGTTTGCAAATTCTCCCTGTGACCGCGTGGATTTCCCCCGGGTGCTCCAGTTTCCTCCCACACCCCAAAGATGTGTGGGTTGGTAGGTTAATTGTCCCTCTGTAATTTCCCCCTGGTGTGTACGGAATGGATGAGAACGTGGGATAACATAGAACTGGTGTTGACAGGTGAGCAATGGTTGGCGTAGACTTACATAGAAACATAGAAATTAGGTGCAGGAGTAGGTCATTTGGCCCTTCGAGCCTGCACCGCCATTCAATATGATCATGGCTGATCATCCAACTCAGTATCCCGTACCTGCCTTCTCTCCATACCCTCTGATCCCCTTAGCCACAAGGGTCACATCTAACTCCCTCTTAAATATAGCCAATGAACTGGCCTCAACTACCCTCTGTGGCAGAGAGTTCCAGAGACCCACCACTCTCTGTGTGAAAAAAGTCTTTCTCATCTCGGTCTTAAAGGATTTCCCCCTTATCCTTAACCTGTGACCCCTTGTCCTGGACCTCCCCAACATCAGGAACAATCTTCCTGCATCTAGCCTGTCCAACCCCTTAGGAATTTTGTAAGTTTCTATAAGATCCCCTCTCAATCTCCCCTCAATCCCTCAATCCCCTCTAAATTCTAGAGAGTATAAACCGAGTCTATGCAGTCTTTGTTCATAAGACAGTCCTGACATCCCAGGAATCAGTCTGGTGAACCTTCTCTGCACTCCCTCTATGGCAATAATGTCCTTCCTCAGATTTGGAGACCAGAACTGTACGCAACACTCCAGGTGTGGTCTCACCAAGACCCTATACAACTGAAGTAGAACCTCCCTGCTCCTATACTCAAATCCTTTTGCTATGGAAACTAACATACCATTCGCTTTCTTCACTGCAAATGAGTGATTTCCACGCTTTATCTTTCAACTAAATTAAAACTAATCTAAAGATTACACAAGTTTATCTGAAAGTGTGGGAGTGCAGGTACATGGTTCCTTGAAGGTCGAGTCACAGGTAGATAAGGTGGTCTAAAAGGCCGTTGGCACTTTGGCCTTCATCAGCCAGAGTATTGAGTATAGAAAATAGGAGGTCATGTTGCAGTTGCATAAGACATTGGTGAGACCGCATTTGGAATATTGTGTTCAGTTCTGGGCACCATGTTATAGGAAAGATATTGTCAAGCTTGAAAGGGTTCAGAGAAGATGTTGCCAGGACTAGAGGGTGCGAGCTTTAGGGAGAGGTTGAGTAGGCTGGGTCTCTATTCCATGGTGTGCAGGGGGATGAGGGGGCTCTTATAGAGGTGCACAAAATTATGAGAGGAATAGATCAGGTAGATGCACAGAGTCTCTTGCCCAGAGTAGGGGAATCGAGGACCAGAGGACATAGTTTCAAGGTGAAGGGGAAAAGATTAAATAGAAATCTGAGGGGTAACTTTTTTACACAAAGGGTGGTGGGTGTATGGAACAAGCTGCCAGAGGAGGTAGTTGAGGCTGGGACTAACCCAACGTTTAAGAAACAGTTAGACAGATACATGGATAGGACAGGTTTGGAGGGATATGGACCAAGCGCAGGCAAGTGGGACTAGTGTAGCTGGGACATGTTGGCCGGTGTGGGCAAGTCGGGCCAGAGGGCCTGTTTCCACACTGTATCACTCTATGACTCTATGCAAGAATGCTTTTGATATGATGACCAACATACACTCTTCAACAAAACCACATATTCCCCAGTTTATCAGTAAATGTATAGAAAAACAGCATGGAAACAGGCCGTTCAGCCCACCTAATCCATGCCGCCCACCGATCACCCGTTCACACTAGTTTAATGGGGTGGGAGATTGCAACCTTCACATGGTCCACCCTGTTTCGACGAATGCAATCAACCCGACATGCCCAAATAGATCAAATTGAACAAGTTGACCTACAACTTTAGGCTGTGCACGCCGTACGCAAGAATAAGGCTAGTTTTATGAAGAAACAAGGAACTGCAGGTGCTGCTTTATACCAAAGATAGACACAAAGTGCTGGAGTAACTCAGCGGGTCAGGTAGCATCCCTGGAGAAAAAGGATGGGTGATGTTTCGGGTCAAGACCCTTCCTTAGAAAAGCTGTCGCGACCAGAAACGTCACCTATCCATGTTTTCCAAAGATGGTCATAAGGTCATGTGATTGGAGCAGAATGCAGCCATTCAGCCCATCAAGTCTGCTCCACCATTCAATCAAGGCTATCTATCTAAGCATCTGCCTTAATATATACATTGACAGCCACCACAGCCTTTGATGCTGCCTTACTCGCTGAGTTTTTCCCGGCACTTTGTGGCCTGTTCTGTAACCAGCATCTGCTGTTCCTCATTTCTACATTGTAGACAAGGAGATGACTGAGCATGCACCTTTACAGAGGTCGCAGAAGAGCAGAACTTGGTATTTGTACGGAGGATTAGCAAGTACTGTTACAACGTTTAAGAAGCATTTAGACAGGTACATGGATAAGGTTGGTTAGAGGGATTTGGGCCAAACACAGGCAGATGAGATGAGATAGTGTTGGTTTGCGTGGGAAGTTGGGCCGAAGGGCCTGTTTCCATGCTTTATGACTATGTTTCCAGCGGAGTTTACGTGCGTGCCTGGGTGTCTCCAATGAAACACATCCCATTCTTAATAAAAAGGAGACATTCATTGAGAGGTAATGCAACAAACTGGAGATTAACGGGGGTTCCCACCCCATGGACCAGTCACAGAAATCTCCAAGGCTTAATCCCCACAGAACACCACTTTCAGCTTGCCACAGCTAATCCCCACATCCTTTCATTAAATGTGAAGGCATAACACTGTGACAAAATTGAAAACAAACTTATTGCTGAGGGGCAGCAGAAGGCTGAGCAAATTAAGACTTGGGTCTATCGGCTTGGCCAAGCTAGGAAGAATGGGACTAGAAGATGTCCAATAACGTATTGTTTAAACAGTTGCCTTCTGTATTTTCCTTGTGGAATGAGGAAGAGCAAGAACATATTGCCTCCAGTCTTTGCAAGGAAAGATCTGCCTCATCTGGCACAGGTTCCTTGCCAAACATAACGTGCTGGACCTGGCAGCCCATCGTGCCACTAAGCTGGTGTGGGTGGTGGCCTCCAGCTCATGAGATTGCCCAAAGAAAAAATGGGCTGCTTGAATCAAATGGGGCAGGACCGTTAGAACTGGCCGGGTCTGATTCTGGCACACCAGCACCACAATTCCTGCCAACATATCAACAGTGTCGAGGAAGCAGGTATGCTTGGAAATAAGAGCTTTTTATATGCTCCATTGTTATTGTCATGCTTTAAATTGCTAGTAATTTATAAAAGGGGCGCAACAGCGAGCAGCTGAGTTTGAGGAAGGGTCTCGACCCGAAACGTCACCTGTCCAAGGAACCTGTTAAATCAGATACCCATCCAAATAAGAGATTGCAAGGCTTTTTAAAAATAAAGCCACAAAGTACTACAGTAACTTAGGTCAGGTCAGGCAGCATCTGTGGAGAGCATGGATAGGTGACGTTTCACAGAGCGCTGGAGTAAAGGGCCTGTCCTACCAGCATCCGACTCCATGCGATGAGCGCGATCAAACTAGAAGCGGGGGCCGCGCGGAGGTCGGGTGATCCCTGTACAGGGCCGGTCCCACCAGCATCCGACTCCATGCGGCAAGCGCGATTAAACCGGCAGCGAGGGCCGCGCGGAGGTCGGGTGAGTGGCGCAACGCGGCGCAAAGTGAGGCGAACTTGGAGTGAAGTCTAAGGTAAGTTCGCCAGGACAGAGAGCGGCACACAGAGAGGGGCACAGAGGCACACACACCAAGGGCCACGGAGCCACACACATAGAGGGTCACGGAGGCACCTACAGATAGGTTCACGGAGGCACGATGTCGGGGCGGTGTGTAATGCGTCGAGGCGACTGCGAGCCGACAAGTTGTTGCCGCGCGGAATTTTTGAACATAGTCAGTTTTTCGGAGCCCCGCGCAATGTCGGGACGAACTCCGCACAATTCCGCACGGCTCCGGCGATCGAAGTGGGACCGGCCCCGCGACGCCGGACGGCTCAAGCGACCACGTTAGGTCGCGCTCATCGCATGGAGTTGCATGCTTGTAGGACAGGCCCTTAACTCAGTGGGTCAGGCAGCATCTATGGATAGGTGACGTTTCACAGAGTGCTGGAGTAACTCAGCGGGTCATGTGGAGAACATGGATAGATGACGTTTCCGGCCAGGACCCTTCTTTGGAAAAAGGCATAGCGACCCAAAATGCCACCTGTCCATGTTCCCCAGAGATGATGCCTGACCTGCTGAATTACTCCAGCACCATTTTTGTAAAGCAGCATCTGCAGTTCCTTGTCTCTACCAGAACAGCATTGTTCAGGTGGTTATCCTTATGGCACATGGTGGCATGGTGGAAAAGCGTTAGAGTTGCTGCCTTACTGCGCCAGAGACCCGGGTTCAATCCTGACTACGGGTGCTGTCTGTGCAGAGTTTGCACGTTCTCCCTGTGACCGCGTGGGTGCTGCAGTTTTCTCCCACACTCCAAAGTCATACAGGCTTGTAGGTTATTTGGCTTTGGTGAAAAATTGTAAAATGTCCCTAGTGCATAGGATGGTGATAGTGTACAGGGTGATCGCTGGTCAGTGCGGACTCGGTTGGCCAAAAGGCCTGTTTCCGCACTGTTTCCCCAAAGTCTAAAGTCTTACACACACAGACCTTGCGGAGGGTGTGGATTAGCATGTCCACAGTGATGGCACGGGGTCTCATCCTGACATGCACACAAACCCATTTCCCACCGCCAGTCACCAATGCCAATCTGAAGAACAGCTTTGTGTTCAGTAAGGACTGACATTTTCTAAGATTGCAGCAAAATCAGCCTTGTATCTAATTACAAGCAATATCATAACTCACAAATCGGAAACTTCCTTGCCCTCTGCGGAACTGTTCATGATGTGATGCGGGAATATCAGTAGCCTTACAAATTGCTGGCTTTGTGACAACCATCCGTTCTAAGTCATCCTGAGGCTGTGTGAAACATACGAGGATCTATCCCTCAAATGTACACTACATTCTCCACTAGGTCATGCTGAAGATTTTCCAGGAATATCCTAGCATTTAGGTGTGTAGTGTTGAAGTCGCAGAGCCACAGAAACGGACCCTTTAACC